>OU342632.1:41168713-41715391 GCA_910589415.1 Malachius bipustulatus | reverse complement strand
CTTAGGTCCGAAAACGTATTGATTATTCCAAATCAACTTAATATTTCAAGTTTTTCTTATACGCCATAATCCCAATTTAAATAAGTTCTAAAGTACGCAAATACATGCATATCTACACAGTTTATTTACATTTACACACATATTACATTAAAGTTAATGTAGGTATATTTCAGAACACTTAAGGATTCTATTTAAATGGTGAAATTTTGAACTTTGATTCCCTCGGCTGTTAAATATAATTATAATTATTTTTTTTAACCGCAACAAAGTATTGCCCATCTGCAAGCAATGGCACTTGCACTGGCACCAGAACTGGAAGAGTTTTAGAAACTTTTCGAAAAATTCACATGAAAGGAGAGTTCCATTTGATCTGTGAGAGCATTGTAGGAATTTGTAAATGACAGATTTACCCAATGAAGTAAGAAATTAATTTACACTAAGATAATTTTAAACATGACATCTGTCATCTTGATTGTTGAGTAATCTGGCTAGTCAAATGAAATGTGTAGCTGATCACGTAATCTTAGTGGTATGACCAAGACAATGCAGTTGAGTAAAAGTAAAAACCACTATACCTACAAAACTAAATAAAAATTTGTATTGTTGCTTAATATTCCCAATAAACAAAAACTGGCAACTTTCATCCACAAAACCAGGTCAGGTCAGACCAGGTTTTGAAAAAGCCTACTACTTTTTGAAATAATATTAAACAATAATTTTCAAATAAAAAAAATAAAAAAATCTATTTTTATTTAGAGAGACTTGTCAAACAAGTTGTCAGTTGGTAGCCTGTATAAATATAAACAGAAATTTTGATATTTTCAGATAGCCACCTTTTCTCTTGACTTAAAAAAAAAATTACTGGAAGTTGAATTGACAAACAAAATTAGAATCAAATTTAAAGTGAGTAAAGGTAAAATGTTAAAGTAATATTTTGTTAAGATTGTAAAGCTGCTTCTGTCGCTATAGCTGCATTTTAAGCTTGTTAAGCCGTTTCTGAGAAAATTTAAATTTGACGACGTGCTCATAATTGCCTTAGCTTGAACAATAATTAAAAATTACGTGTAACAGCGAAATGATAACAATGCAAATGACGTCACATAATGCAAACTTCCTCCTATTTTTCTCGAAAATGACTCGACAGACTTAAAATGTAGCTATAGCTACAGGAACAGAAGCAGCTTTACAATCTTAACAAAGTATTAATTTAACATTTCTCTCTACAATATACAGGGAAGCCAATAATTGCAATTTTACAATTTCCTATTGAAACCCTCTACACCTTACAAAAATCAAACAGTTTTTTCTAAATAACACAGGCTCTAACCTACTCAATGGACCATAATTCAATGAAAATTATCCAGAATACAACATTGCAAATGGAATAACAAGAAACGATCTATCCTAATTAACTTCTTATCTCGACACCAAATCATATTACTGAAACTCATCTAGCTTCTAGCTGAAAACGAAGTCCTAAAAATTCCCGGATATAATATCTACAGAATAGATAGAGACTCAAGAGTCGCCTCAGGAGGTGTGGCTATTCTGATTAAGTGAATAATTAGACACTCACAGTTACCAAAACTGATTTGGAGATCGTTAGCATCCAAATACAATTTAATAACAACACGTCACAAAAAATATACTGCACCTATAAGCAGTCAAACAAAAGACTGAAACCAGGAGATATCGGAAATAGCTTTGCGGACCAAGCTGCTACCCAGTTGATTGGTGATTTAAACTGTAAGAACATTTACTGGGGACATCGTTTACGCAACTCAAGAACCTTACTAAGCATTTCAACCAAACTGTTGAAATGAACTGGACTCAGATCATTTACCAGCAATTATCTTGCTTAATAGCACACACGAATATGAACATCCTGTACCATGTCTTGACGGATTCGAGATGACCACAAAATAGAGCATATTTTCTCTAATTCAACCGACCCTGTATCTCTTAGCGTTTACGAGATACCCATAGTGAGCTCTGAACTAAGGGACACCTGTACACGTCCTCACTGACACAAAACAAAGACTGTACAAACTGACAACTAACAAATTTTGTGTCAATAATAATTGAATTATCTTTAACATGACCCCCCATGCCATTTAAAAAACTGAAGTTGACCTGACCTGACCTACACATTTTTATGAAATATTAAGCTTAGAACATTTTTGGTAGAATCAATTATTGACAGTTTAATAATACTCTCAAGACTTTTATAAGAAACTTATTCAGAATTTCATGTTTGGACAAAATTTATAATAATTCATATTTCAATAAAGTTAAATCTGGTGAATTGTGTAAATTTACGTTCAATTTATCTGAGGCTAGAGAGATTCCTTGCCATTTGAGACTGACTAGGGAACTTGTCGAAAGTGAAGTAACATCTATTATTCAGCAGTTTCACACTTAAGACGTAAGTGGAATAAAATCATCTGGTATTGTGTTAAATTAAGTTAACTATGTTCAAATGTTCAAAACTTAGAAACCGGTTCTTAGATTTCAGTAATACACTAATTTCTGTAAATCAATTGCTCAAGGGAGTGAATTGTTGTATTGAAAGCGAACTTTAGATTTGTTAGACAAGGAAAGCGTGTGAGTCTGTTGCATATTTTTATTGTGTTTTGCTTCAATGTCAAAAAAGGATTCTGCCCATTGACAAGTAAATAAATAACTTTACTTTCATCATAATTAAACTTATATAAAAACCTAGCTCTAACGTCAATAAAAGCAACAATGGAACACTTAGGTACATGATATTGTCAGACAACTAACTAAATAAACCATTAATTTGTAATTAACAGGTTGAAAGGTTAAATAAATTTAATGAGTACAGCTCAGAGAAGTAGTCTTTACAAAAATGAAATCTGAGAATTAACTAACAAAGGTGCCGGTTTCTATAATTTATAAAGTCACTTGAATTGAAACTATCCTAACCAAAGTGAACTTCGACTTTCAATTTTACAATGACTCTTAGGTTCATTATGAAAGGGGGGCAAGAAGAAAGAAAAAGTATTTTAAGAATCAAAAAGTAGGTTCTACCAGAGTTATTCAAGGAATGTAGTTCCATCTTACAGGACAAAATTTAAAAGGCTACCTTGCGAGGAATCTTTTATAATGACAATGAGATTTTCTGAGACAATGAGACATTCAAATAGTGATAAACAAAACGCCGTGTTAGGCAACAACTAACATCATAGAGTAGGGCAGAGTTAGATACTAACATATAGTACTTATGAACCATTCAATGCAAAAGTAAGTACCTTTTAATGTCATATGACCCAAAACCAAAATACAACTTTCTTACAAACTCAAAATTATCAACAAGAAAATTCAAGAAGCAACATACCTTACTTTCCTTAAAGAGTAAGTAATACTACGTTAATAAATCCTTAAAACATAAACATTTCATGAGGAATTTTGATATTCCATAATCTCATCCTTTTAATTCCACCACTTCAACTCAACTTGTAACTTGTAATGCAAAGGAAAATTTTTGTTTCTTCTGATCTTAGGATTTCCACTAGAAGGTTTTCTTGTTTTCAACTGCGACTCGAAAGCATTATGACAATCAACTCATGAGCGTGAAAAATCGGTTACAGAATTATAGAAAATGGAATTATGATAATATTTAATTACATTTTAATATTATCAGCAGTAAAGAAAAATTATTTGTGAATAATTATGATTTAGATTTATGATTAGCTAGCAGAAAATACCAAAGGACACAACAACCAGTCACCAGTCAATTTAGTGACGTTATATTTATTTCAATTTTTGTCATATTTCATTGTTGTCAGTTTAGTCGTTCGTTAGGGCTTGAGGACTCGTGAATTCACCTACTCATGAAAAATCATGGTTATCTTAGCAATCTATTAACAACTAGGGAACCTGCATTACCGACACTAACGTAGGCGTCAGTATCGGTAATTCAGGTTCCTTATTAACAACAAAAACAAACAGCTAAGCCAAATACGCTAAAATAATAATACCGGACACTCCTATACCTATAGCATTGCAACAGGTTGCGTCCATTTTAGCAGCGCCGCCAAGCATGAACTGGGGATACTAAAAATTAAATTTGGTGAAACATAGCGGGAGTTTTAAATATCAATGCTGAATAGAAAATCTCTTAAAATTAATTAGACGGAATAGACGGAGGAAATTGGGACGAAGAATTAATACAACAATAAACAACAAAGTTTTCAATATGTTTATTATATTAACAATAATTAACTATGTACTATTACACACAATATTATTAATATCTTTAGGTAGGTATATTTCAAAAAGATTGAATCGCTATATAATACCTAAGTGTAAGCCTTTTATTTGCTGCATTTCCAATAATGTGCTTCCTTGCAGTTTTAAATGTCTATTATTTGCTGGATTAACAAAATTTTCCTCTTTGAAATGGTCAGTACAAAATAATATGGTGGGAAATCGGCTTCGACACTCCACACTTTTTCAAAATTTCGTCACTCATCGATGTTATTATAACCTATTGCTTGTTCCTATTTCCATCAGCATAAGTTATAAAATATTAATAAGTTTATTTACGCGTCTTCTAAAGTTAACTTTATACATAATTCTTTATTCCTGCTTGGAACACCGTGGAAAGATCTGGACATGCTTAACAATCCATAGTCGGAGCAACCGCACACAGCACACAGCACATATTTTCCAGACATAATACCTATGTTCACTTTAATACAGCGGTACATTATAAATGCCTATTTAACTGGTACCCAACAAAATTATCCGCTGATATAATGCTTTGAGAGTAACTTTAAATTGAAATTATACTTGAAACTAAAACGTTCAATTACTAATGACAAATTATTAATAATTATGATTGACTGCAGCTGTCAAAAACCGTGAAAAGTTACCTAACTTTGAATTTAAAAACAGCTTTAGTGTCCCCAGTTCCTGCATGAGGGCGCTGTAAAAATGGACGGAGGTTTTGAGAGGAAGTGACCGGTATTAATATTTTAAGGTATTTGCTAAAACGTTCAATTACTAATGACAAATTATTAATAATTATGATTGACTGCAGCTGTCAAAAACCGTGAAAAGTTACTTAACTTTGAATTTAAAAACAGCTTTAGTGTCCCCAGTTCCTGCATGAGGGCGCTGTAAAAATGGACGGAGGTTTTGAGAGGAAGTGTCCGGTATTAATATTTTAAGGTATTTGGCTAAGCTAAGACCACGAATGACCACGATACACATTATACACGGTATGCCGATTGCTGTTGCTGTTAATATTTTGGTTATTACTGTGCAATGACGTCATGTGGTTTTATTTTGACTTAAAGTATTAATCGCGGCGAGGTTGTTTATAAAATAAATGTCAAATTGCTAAAATTATAGACCCAGAAATTGGGACCTCAACATTCCATCCTTTTTGCTTGTGTTTTTCTTTTTTCTTTGTGCTAGATCTATTATAGAAAAATCTTAAATTTTTTTTCGAAAAAAGTGAAATGAAATTTTTACAATTTTTTTTTTAATGTTATTGATTTTTTATTTTCATGATTTTTTTTGTACCAAACGACATAAAAAACAATATGGCGACTATAATAAAAACAAAAGTTGACTATGAAAACTCTGGGATTTAGTTGGCCTTGAAAATTATTACAACGTTAAGTGAATAAGTAGCTGTTGCCGACGTATGCAAGCCTACAAAGAATTATTTATTTATTCATAACAAAAAAAAAGATATGAGCAATCTCATGTGTAATCTTCGAACCACGTGACGTCAGAAGACCGGAACGCAGCCTGCGCGTCATCGTCTATCGGCATACCGTGTATATGTGTATCGTCGTGGCTAAAACCAACGCTAATAAGACCAATAAAAAGCATAAACTTATAAGAAGCTAAGCAGGAATATTGTAAATGGATAAACTTGATCGGGTACCTGTATTACCGACACTAACGCCCACTAGAGTAGCGCATTCACTCGAACTCGATGACGTTTATTTGAAGCGGAGATGTTATGTGAACAGCCGGATGTCATATTTTTGGCACATTTAGTCACAGGCGTAGGTATCAAGCGAAAAAAAATTGAAAAAATGAAACAAATTATTAACACGAAGAGAAATCCCCGATTTCTCTTTCAGTGAGTTTTAAAAACATATATTACGGGTCTAAATTCTACGAATCTGTAGACTTTAGTATTTGGTATAGTTTTTAAGTTTTAACTCAATGTCTAATGCAGTTACTGAGAAAAACGTCCTTGATAGAGGATAGAAGACACACGAACGACGGAGTGATGTAAGTACCTACCTATAAAAGAACCTCCCATATTGACTGATCCTTAAAATTAAAATTCATCAAGGTGTAATAAAACCTGCCGGCCAAACTTTCAAGTACAAGTACCTATACGTAAATTCTGGACGAGGCCCGTATATTTTCTGCAATATCATGTCTGCTGAGAGCTTTTTTTTCAGAAAATCCCAGTAACAGGTAAGTACTGATAGAGGAATATAATGACTTTAAAACATGATAAATATCTTTAGACAACGCGAACAAGTACAAGAAGAAAACCCTCTTTTTATTGTTAGAACATTGTCTAACGCAGCAAAAGTTTACCTTATAAAATACCCGAGCTTAATAACAAATTATGTGAATTTTTAGACATAATTCATGGGAAATCTGACGTTTTTGAAGTTGAATGTGGCATTTCGAACTTTTTTCCCAACTTTTTGTTAGAATGAGAATGCGCTACCCTAGTAAGCGTTAGTGTCGGTAATGCAGGTTCCCTTCCCTAGGTATTTCAGTTTTCGGTATGTTTACGTTTTTTATTTTGAGCACATTCCGTGACTGAGTAGTTCAGGTAGTTCAGTTCACTATACACATATTCAGTTCAGGTTTCAGAATTTCAGTAAATTCAGTACAAACAAAGTACAAGGTACAAGTACAAACAAAAAACAAATCAAAATTCAAAAAGTTGTAAGTTCCAGGAAAGAACCAGGAACCAGGAACGACGAAATTATTATTATATTTGATGATATTTTAACTTTTTTTTTTAATATGCCCCTTAGAGGAACTCCAGTCTGCTTAAAATGCGAGACCAACGAATCTCCTTTATGGACAAATGCAGAAAATTTGGGAGCAATATGTTTGGATTGCATAAACGAAACCAAGAACAACATTAAAAGTGAACAAGAAGAAGATGACGACAAATCTGAAGAATCGAAGCAAACCAGCAGGCGGAAAACCAGAACTACACGTTCCTATAAGACGAGGCTCAATCCCTTTGCTATACCCAAGGCCCAAATTCCCAAAGGTAGAGGTCGAAGGGTTCTCAGCAAGAGGACACCTGTGAAAGCTCCGACTGCTACTGCTACTATTGTCACTAGCGATTTTGTATTTTATAAAGTATGCTTATTATTTTCTATGGTGAATATCTAGATGAGCGGCATGGGTATAGGGCGAAATGGCTTATACTATCGGATAGCTCGTGTCTCTAGGAGTATCAAGGTACCATTGAATTTTTGCGCCGGCAAGTAATAGTCGAGATATAAGGCCTTAAAGTTTCATCCTTGCCCTAATACGTGTATTCAAACATTATACGCGCGAACAGGCAGCTCGCTTATCCGTCGGGCACACGACAATCGAGCGTTTCCTGTTCGAGCACGTCGAGCGCAATCATATGACGAATACACGTATTAGGACAAGGATGACACTTTAAGGCCTTATATCTCGACTATTACTTGCCGGCGCAAAAATTCAATGGTACCTTGATACTCCTAGAGACACGAGCTATCCGATAGTATAAGCCATTTCCCCCTATACCCATGCCGCTCATCTAGATATTTACCTTTTCTATTACTTTACTGTAATAATAATTACTAAATTGATTACTTACCTGCTTTAGGGCAGTTATTTTCAAGTGGGCGACATTGTATCAATGCAAGATGAGGACGGCGATATATTTTATGCTCAGATCCGGGGCTTGTTGACTGATCAGTATTGCGAGAAGAGTGCTGTCGTTACTTGGCTCCTGCCTACTCAAGAAAGCCCACCACCTTCTATCCGTTTTGATCCCGCTACTTATATTTTTGGTAAGTGAAATTCTCATTTTTATTTGGAAAATATTGAAGATCTCATCACAGAACAGTTTAGTACCTAAAGCTGCATAACAGCTAAATTATGGCAAGATAGTTACAGCAGTACAGTAAGCGTGATCTAGTAGAGACTTTTTATGCAGTTATCAAAGATTGTCTACATCAGGACATTGTTGTATTCCTTGTTGTTGACTTAATAAGAAAAATATCAAACTCTCTGTAAAGTAATTTAATAGGAAAAGGTATAAAAACTATACATATAGCTCTTAAAAGTAAATTATTAAAATTCTAATTAAAACAAGATGAAAGAAACCTTTTGGTGTAAATGTTGGTGGGAATCATCAGCAACCAACACAACAGTAGTTATGCTTATCCTCTAAGGGGCACGTTCATGGTAATATCCTCGGTAATATCCTAATACAACATGAATACACGAGTTTTCTAATAAACTTTACTATAATGTTTCTTATTTTTTAACTAATAATAACAATTCATGGACTAACAATATTTAACATGTTCAGGTCCAGATGAAGATACACCCAGGAGTTTAGAATGTATGGAGTTCATCATGCACGCACCTTCGGATTATTACAAGATTAAATCTTCACCCTATCCAATCGTACACGCCCCCGCCGCGCCCGGTTACATTTGGACATCTTTAGAACCTATCCAGAGGTTAACAAAACCTTAGGAGTGTAGTTATTATGTTATAAAAAAGTGATCTAGAAGAAACAATTTGTTACTGGTAAATATTAAATGATTAAAAATACTAAATGAGAACTGGTGTAGCTTGATTATTTATGCATTGTCAACTTGACAGTCACTGTCAGGTCACTCCTCTGCTTTCTTATGCTCGTTATACTCACTACGAGGTACTCGGCAAGTAAGTTATTTGGCAAATATTTGGCGAATACTTGCTCAAGTAAAAATAAAACCACATACATTTACATCTGCATGGCAGAACAGGTGACCTATAGTGCCCGCTTAAAAACACTTTGTAAGTAACATTGTGACTTCAGGCAGTTTACCGACAACGAATGGGAAGTATAAGTAAGCTGTTGCCGAGTTGCAAGCCGCGTCGTTAATACACACTACTCGGAAATTGCCAAGTATTCACAACTACTTGCCAAGTATGTAGTGAATAGCCGGCTTTATGATTAGCTAGTAACCTTGGTGATTGTTTCATAAGGGATTTTTATTTAATATTCAATAATCTTTTCAGTAGTAATATCACAAGTGATTGAATTTTGAACAAGAGAGAAAAGGCAAGTATACTCAACGATTAATAATGAAAGAGTGAATGTAGGTCGATTAATAATGAAAGAGTGAATGTAGGTCGCTTGAGTATAAAGCACATAAAGCCTGTTATCATGCTGGCATTGCCCGAAACTCCAACCAAGAGAGCCTCCACACAAATAACAACAGAGCCACCAGAGTACCAGAACAAGCACAGACACGTGTTTCGCCTTATTGGGGCTCATCAGTGTGCTGCATCCGGAGTATCTGGAGGATGTTGTCGAATGCATGGAAGCTACCACCGTCTTAAGCCGGCCAGTTACACGGTTCTCAGTGTGGTTTAAGTAGAGCGGCATCTAGCGATCAGTCTAAAGAACTAATCGTGAGTTTACTTCAATTATTGATTGAATTTTCGCGATAAGTCTGTTGATTTATTTCTAAACTCAACTGAGTGGTTTAAAGAAATCACATGTGTTAAAGAAAACGCTTAAAAAAGACCATATTTGTCCTGCGGACTCGTGGTGTTTTATTTAAGCAACTCTCAGTTGAGTTTAGAAAGACAGACCTATAAGATAAATACAGTCAGGGGTCTCACACTATTAATTCTAAATTAGTGTTGGTTTACAACATTTTTTTATTCTTTAACACAAGTATAACCTATAACAATAATCTCCGAATCTACTTCTTCTTTCCTTTTGTGGCTTCTACCCATGTATTCAGCCAGCCTCACTTCCTTGATACTTTCTTCAGAGCAAGCTGTATATTTCTATACGTCTCGATATGGATCCATCACCTGCTTCTATTAAAAGTTAGAGACTGTCGTTAAAGGCTTAAGGACAGTTTTTAAAAGTTTTTTTCAACCTATGATTTCTTGAAAGCTATTAGTGATTAATTTTAAATAATATTCAAAACAACGGAGGGTAATTTTTAAAAAATTCATTACAATTTGACAGTTAACAATGTCAGAATAAAACTAATTAATTACTTACACAGGGTGTTTCATTGGTAAACGGACAAACGGTAACTGTGGATAGAGGACACTAAGGCAGTTCTAAAAAACCCATGATTAATGGGTCTCACATCTTTAGTAACATAGAAACGGGGTATGATTAATGGATGTTGCCAATTTCTTTCGAAGGCTATAACTAACGAACCACTCTGTACCTATAATTTTTTGAAATTTGGTTAAAAAGTTTCCATTTCCTTTGCACAAATGTTTGACATAAAAGCCTTGCATATTCATGCTAGCATACTTTTTAATTTTTCTTTTTACCTATACAGTTAATACATTTTTTTTAATGTTCCAGTTATATTCTTTTTTTATAATAAATTCATTTATGAATGGTTATGAACTCAAGCTGGGAATAGTTATGTGGATTATTTTGACAAAAGCCTTTTGTGAGCTGCATCTTATTTCCATATTGTGATAGATACAATAAAATTATATTACTTCATTATTTTAAATTTTGCTGGAATCACTAGAAATCCACAGAAATTTACATAATCGACAATTCAAGATCATAAATGGACACATACTGCTTTCGATTACTTGATTTTTCTCCTCAATATCAATAAACTGATTCAGAAGAAATTTAGAAACATAATCTAGTTAGTTCTATTGAAGTTTATTAAATCTAGTTACATTGTCACTATAGTTACTTCAATACACGTAGAATTTTAAATATTTGTGTCTTATATTTTAAACAGAGTGTCGCAAAAAGGTAGGAAAAATCTGTCAGATAATTACCGATTTTAAAATGCACTGGATCATCAAAATACTGGAAGTTAACTCTACTTACTCCCATTTAGAAGAGTTAATTACCGATAAAAAATAAAACATCATTGAAAATATTCACCAAATTTTCAATCAGTAATTATCTGAAATATTTTTTTTACACTTGTGATGATGCAACCGGATCTAAGCTTTTAGAAATTAAGCAAAAAGTTTAGAAATACTTTAGCCTTTGAATAAAAAATACAGAATCAATTAGTGGTATGACTGGCATGCAAATAAAAAAGTTCTGGATCAAGTTTCTAAGTTAAGTAAATTTTTTACTTTTCTGGACACAGATAATTTCGGTTAAAATATTTTTTACTCAAGAATCTATGGTAGCGTGTTGGTGGTACCAAACATTCAACCTTCCTTACTTTATTGGCTACGCTATTTTTTCTAGGACGATTATTATCGAGACTAGCAAAATGTCAAGGTTGTATTAAATTAAAGCAAATAGAGTGTACTGGAACATGTAGGATATTAAAACAAAAACACTTTTTAAATAAGTATATATTAACAATGTTTCATTCGTTCACATAACGTATATAAAATTACTTAAAATGGTCATAAAAATAAAGACAAACCACTGTCTCAGTTAAAGGTTTTCCAGCAACATGATACACTGCGAAATCTTTGCCAAACGTAACCTGACAAAAGAAAATAATTATACTGTTACTGGTAAAACCCAAAAAACGAAACTGCTACATGAAGTCATCAAAGTCTTCGAAATCATTAACATAGGCAGATAGTTGCTAAAAAAATAAATAAATAAAATATTAGTGGACAAATTAGACTACCTGCCTACTAATTAATTATAACTTACATTTTCATCGTCCATTTTGAGTTTGGCCTTTCCTTTGCCTTTGCTCTTTTTAGATTTTTCCCCTTTTTCAATTTTTTGTTTTTCTAAGTATAAATTGTCCAAAGTATTCTTGATTTTCTTAATATCTAACGATGACACTAAAAAAAATGAAATTAATTGATAGCACACCAAAGTTAAAAGAAAAAAAATACTTGGAGCGCAAAGGCTTCTAACGTGATTCTCCACAAAGCCTGGATATTCAACGCTTTTCGTTAAAACTAAAAGCTTCTTTGAAAGATTATCCGAAAACTCCTGAAATTCTTCTTTTGTAGTTGGTAAAGTGAGACCATCTATTGTTTCGGGCGAATTATTGTTATCTCCACCAAAAGTAGTTTCCAACGCTATTTTTAAGTCTGATTCTTTTTGCATTCTTAATCTTTCCTCTGGCGATATTTCGTCTTCTTGCTCACGTAATCGTTTCTCCATTTCTTCTCGCTTTTGTTTCTGAAATATTGTTACAAAGTGAGTAATAAATATGAAACTGAAATTCAATTTCATTAACAACTGTTACCTCTTTTTCAGCTATTTTTTCCATTAAACTTTTCTTTTTCGGCTTTTGTTCAACGACTTCTTTAGATTCCTCCTTGGGGGACTCTTTATCTTCGTCTTCATCTTCCCAACTTTCCTAAATCAGAATATAGAACCTAAGTATCTAATTATACAGGGTGTTGATTTTCAAAGCGGGCCATAGGGGATTAGCATTGCGAAAGTGGTTTTTGAGGATTCCTGCTCACCGTTTAAACTGACAGAAATGGTTTTGGTATCAAAATGAAGCTAAAACTATTGCGCATAACGCTTGACATCAGAAATTTATTTGATTTCACGTTGTTTTCTAAAATTCTTCAGTAAAAATTCAAGTAATTGTTAATGTTTAATCACAAAATAGCATGCCTTGCCTAAACAATAATGACGTTTCTACGTTTCGACAATCCAATAATAAAACTTTATAAGTCAGTAGGTAATAATAAAGTCTGGTTCTATTTAAAAATGGGTAATACAAACCAAGAAAGAGTCTTTAATGAAAACCTATACTACAGTGTAGCCAGTTACAGGAGGGTTCGCGATTTATTTGCCGTGAATTTTTTTAATAGACCAATGTTTTATTATTGGATTGTCAAAACGTAGAAACGTCATTATTGTTTAGGCAAGGCATGCTATTTTGTGATTAAACATTAACAATTACTTGAATTTTTACTGAAGAATTTAGAAAACAACGTGAAATTAAATTAGTTTCTGATGTCCAGCGTTATGCGCAATAATTTTAGCTTCATTTTGATACCAAAACCATTTCTGTCAGTTTAAACGGCGAGCAGGAATCCTCAAAAACCACTTTCGCAATGCTAATCCCCTATGGCCCGCTTTGAAAATCAACACCCTGTATAATTTACACAATCTACACAAGACATATAAATTCACAAAACTCACAAATAAGGAAGTTATAGGTCTTCAAAATTAATTTTGAAATAATTTTTTTTACTAGTGTTTTTATAGCGTGGGATCTTCTTCAAATTTGGCACTCAAGAGCCTTAACTACCCTTCCCTTGACGCTCAAAAAAGGCCCACAACTCTTTTCTCAATATTTTTTCAGAATTTTGAAGATGTAGTAGTTACAATAATAATTGAAAATATTAAAAAAGGCCCTCTTGTTCTATCATGATAAAATGAGCTGTTTGTGAGAAAAACATAAAAAATTAGTTTATAATCATCACAACAAAGTTTCAAGGCATAAATTATCCCTTCGTTGAGAATTCCAATGAACTTTGACAGAGATCCCTCCTGTATACAAGAGTTTTGAGATAACCCCCCAAAAATTAGCCCAATGGGTTTAAATTAGGTGATCTAGGAGCCCTCAGCTCCCATCCATCTTTCAGGTAAAGTTTCATTGAGGAAATCTCTTTACCCCTATTGCAAAATGAGGCGGTGCGCCGTCATGGAGCAGCCACATTGAATTTCTTACTCTAAGGTACGTCCTGTGGTTACACTCAATATCGTAGGTCGTATTTACTAGGCGCACCGTGTTTAATAGAGGCCTGCATAATATCTGTAAGATTTTATTAGAGAGTCATAACAAAAGTAAAGACAGTGTACCATCGGTGGCCACAGTCGGCTCCTGACGAGACATGCAGTGTACACGTCATCGCGAACGTGTTAAAATATGTTTTGGGTATTTGAAAAAAAAACTTGTGCTAATTCCAATAGCCTTGTCGTATTTCAAATACTAGAGAATATTTGAAATACTGTATTTGTTGCAAAATTTCAATTTGTACTTCTCTCGAGTATTTGTTATTTATTTGAATTTGATATACCTTTGATGGGAACAGCTATGCAACAGTGTTCTACCCTCAAGTGAGAATTTTCATCACATCCATGTTCATTTTGAAGATTGAGTAAGCCATCATGTCCAACCAAAGCCCGTGAAAAGAATATGAATCGAAGATATAAAGAGAACAAATATGCCGACTCTCTGGCCAGGAAAGGTGCCGATCCGAACTTTTCCCACCAGAACCAGCATTTGGCATATCGCCGGATATTGTGAAATGAAAACAACAACACAAAACAATGCCGCCTGTGCTTGGAGGATGACAAAACAGCAAAACACATCCTATGCAAGTGTCCTGCTTTGGGGAGGACCGCATTACAAACCTTCGGGAGAGACTTTCTCACACCAGAGGACCTGGATACAATACCAATAGTCAAAATGGTCAGCTCCTTGAAGAGGCTGACCTGATGGGGTTAATGTAGCACACTAGATCTGAGCTACAATAGTGGAGGTGTCACAATCACCCACTCACTCACAATAAATCTAAATATATTCTGCTGAAAAACTACTCCACAAAATGGCATCTATCTTTCGACAATCGGAGCTGTACTAGATAGAACACTTTTGGTCTTGTCTTCAATAACCCAATAAAATATTCACACCGCTCTCCTTTAAAATTTGCCAATTACCAGTTAGGTCAGTTGGTGATAAAATCATCTTACGAACACAGGCCTATTTCTGCAATAATTTGTCATTTACAGAGTATGTTATTTACTTAATCAATAAAAGGGTCTCCCTTGAGTCATCGTGTACCATCTAAATTATTAACTAAAATAATGGCCATAGCCCGTAGCAAACAAGAAACAAGTTGATGAAATATTCAGTACTCCGGCTCTTCTTTTATTAATAGTCCGAATTAATATCTGTATTCTGTACTGGAATGAGAAGGGACTTCGATGTCTAATATATTTTAAACCTTTCTAATAAATACAATTATAGATAACTATGGAGATACTGTTTACATTTAACTATAATGAAGGTAAACAAAACATAAAAAAGGCCATATTTATCAGATATGATTACCTATTTAAAATTAAAACACACAACACCAAAATATCTGTCAAGTTCTATTTCTCACGGTCTCACGCCCAAAGTGGGTGTTTCTTTGTTTAATTTCAGGCCATGTCAAGATTGTTAGGTCGTGATCCTTCCCAATAAACTGGTTATTTGGGACTTCATGTCTCATGATCACCTTTGACCAAATAATTCCCCTTTTGAATCATTCCTGAACAAAATGATACATTTGAACCTTCAACCAGGCAAGTACCCGACTGTAATGTTAAGAAATGTGGGGTCTGTACAACACCAACATGAAGTGGGCCCTTGGTTAGCAATTAACCTAAAAATAATTTGACCTGGATGAAAGAAGTGTTGTTCCTACCTGCTGTTATTAAGGACAATATGTCATTGTAACCCCTCCATTTTTTTTTTTTAAGAAAAACAAAATATTTTGAAGTAATGCAATTCCCGTTTCCTAAATAACAATGTTATGTTATTATTTTCATTTCAATGGCCAAGTTTTGATTTGGTTCCATGGTCAATGTAGTCAGATACACTATTAATAGAAATATCACCTCTTGGCAATCTTATTAAAATTTTAGTCTTACCTACCTTAACTGAATCTTCGTCTTCATCTTCACCAGCCCACTTGTTGGCTGTTGGAACAGGAATCACTGCAGGGGGCTCAAAGGTTTCTGTAAAAAACCGTCTATAAGTTGTAAATTTGCGAGGATTTATGGGACGTTTTCCTTACCCCACGATTCTGATTCCGATTCCATATTGATGAAAACTATAAGCAAATTTAGCTCACTGCAACGACCTCAACCTCGAAATTCACGTGGACTGCTGCACTACAGTAGAATATGGACAGGTGTGCTCCGCTAGACGGCGCAATAGTGGCCTGCACTTTCAACTCAAAGATTTTGAGAAATTGAAACTAAAAATGTACCTACAATATCAGGCGAAATGTTTGAATTTCTTAAACTTTATGTTCGAATGCAAAGAGCGATTAAAATTCTCTATACTGCTAGAACAGACAAATAAAACTGTTGTTAAATGACGATTACCCATTTCAACCTTTCGACACCTTGAATTCTCGAAAACTAATGGAAGATAAACGAGCAGTGAAATTTTAGTGACAATTGACATAATCGAATAGTTCTGCGCTGTCAACTGTCTGCTTTGAAGTCTCGATCACTAAAATTCTAATAACAGCTCGACTCAAACCTGTTTTACGCGCGCATGCGTGGCGAAGTTTCAACGCTACAAAATGTTCATGGTGATGTCTCTTGTTTAGTTGTATCATGGGAATTATTGGTAAAAGAAAAAGAGATAGATCTTGCTGTAAGATTTTTGTTAATATAACGTAAGAAGTTCAACATTAGGCCAAAATGAAGTTAGTTTTTGGTGAAATGAGGTCATGTTTTAGGATTGTTGTTATAAATTATTACATAAACAGCCTGAGCGGTTTTTACAACGCCCCAGTTTAGTAAGAAAAATCGTATTGCACGCGGATCTTTAATTTTATTATAACTGGCCTTAGGCTCTTCGATAATGGAGTTCTCCGTATGACGAGCAGCAAAGTTTTCACAATTAAAATAAGAAATGAAAAAAGTTTAGCTTGCAGTGACGTTGCTTTTCTCAGAATAATTTAAAAACGTCTTTAGGAAACTTAATATTTTACAGTTTGTTAAAATTGCAGGTACCTACACACATAGTGTTCCTTTTTTATAATATGTTTTGCTCTGAAATTGGATGGGATTATTAGTCCAGTTGGTAAGTAAAAAATGTACCCAAAGTTCATAAAAAATCTTTATCTAAGATTTTTCTTCAATAATTGTTAGTGAAGAGGTTACAGAACGTATAAATCCACTAAAATTAGTTCTGGAGGTGCAGCGCGTCCCCCCTCCCCAAAAAAAAGCGGAGGTGCCGCTTTTTCACCCAGCTTTGGCGACAAAAGTTCCTACTTTTTCGCTAATAACTCGTTAATCGTTGGATGTATCAAAAAATACTTATCGGAAGAAATGAAGCTTGAGTGATTTCCTAAAAGAAAGGTACTTATCTGGTAATTTCAATTTCAATATTTAATAAGAAAATGCAGATTTTATATTTTTTGATGCGCACGAATTTTCGTGCATTTAAAATTGTTGGCGCGCAGTCTCTAGAAAAAATGGGATTTCTCGAAAACCAAAAAACCTATGGAGAAAAATCAAAATGGGTATTGAATAGGACATAAAATGCAATACAATTCTCATTGATTTTGAATAAGTTTTACTATATAAATCTTACAAGAGTACAATTATCTGATCGTTTTTGACATCTTGAGTATTTGCAGACCGAATAGAAATAATATGATATCAATATTATGTTATACATATAGATGTATCATCTTTTAGGTCAAAGGCATTACCTCAATGTATACCTCAATAGTCAAAAAGTTGAAAATAAGAAAATTTACATTTTGCAATTTTACCATTAGGTATACAGTCTGCTTAAGTTGGAACCATATGGATTTTTTTTTATTGTTGGTTTTATGAAAAAATGTATTCTTGATAAAAAGTTGTACATGGTCCGAAACTCATCAGATATCGATTTTTTAAAGCCGTATACGGAGGTTTGTCAAAAAATATCAATTTAACGCAAGAGTAAAGTATAACTACCTGTATTTTCGACAATATCAAAAATTGTTATTCAAAAAAGTTGATCAGAATTGAAAATAAAATTCAAATACCTATGCAATAACATACAGTTGCGAAACCAATAAAAAACAGCATTAAAACTAAACCGCTGCTGATAAACCCTATCTCTTTGATAAAACACATATTTGATGAATTGCATATTTGAATGTCATTTGCAGTGCTGATCAACTTTTTTAAGTAACAATTTTTGATATTGTAAAAAATAAAGGTACTTTACTCTTGCGTAAAATTGATATTTTTTGACAAACCTCGTATACGGCTTTAAAAAAGGTGATATCTAATGGTTGCATTTTAACTCTTGGAACATGCACAACTTTTTATCAGGAATACATTTTTTCATAAAACCAACAATAAAAAAGTTTTCCATATGGTTCCATTCCAACTTAAGCAGACACACTGTATGTATTAAAGTTAGCAAAATTCTATATAGCCAAGAACAATCTCTCACTTAACAGTTGACATTTGACCATTATGAGACCTTATATAATTATGTTTTTTTTTTTTGATAACCCCGAACATACTGTACAACACTGTACAAATTCAGGGGGTTCCTCCCGAATTATAAGAAGACAAAAAATAATAAGAATCTACCTAAACGATTATCAATCTGCAATTCTTTTATATCTAACTTTTGCTAAAAATGTTAGGTACTTCGATTTTCACATATCGTGTGAGCAATTATTAAAACCCTAATTTAGACATGCTTTGCAAAAAATTCATGTCTCAGATTGAATCTGTGGAACTGTAAATTTCACAGTTTTACAAATTCAATCTCAGACATAAATTTTTTTCCAGAGCTTACCTAAATAATGTTTTTTTAGCTGTTAAATGTTAAATTTGCTCACCATATAATGATATAGGTGCCAAGGTACCGAACATTAAGGCGCGCTGTCAAAAAGAGCAGCCAATAATAATTAAGTACTCTCAATATCAACCCACTTATCAAAAGGTCAATTTATAACATAAAAATAACATATACATACCTACATAATTGCGCTATAGCCATGTTGGCAGTGGTCAACAATCACTGTGTAATGTTTTGTTTATTATTTCTATAAGTATTATCAGTATGAACTGCTTAATCATTCTTCAATATTAAACTATCATACCATCTTTTACTATTCTGCATGAAATAGGTACCTTTATTGCTACTCTTGAATTTCTCTTACTAAAAAAAAATACTGTGATTAGTCTGTATCCTTAAATTTTTATTAGAAGAACCATAATGAGTGTAGCAAATGAGGTAAGTCTTGCATGCTATAAACTTTACAAATTCACCGGTAACGCGGTCATGCTTTCTTTCATTTTTTGAAAAAGGGATTATCTACAAGATTTTTTTTTGCAAGTGTCGGGTTTCTCAGGCTGCTCTCAGGTTTTTTAACTTCTTCTGTTATAGCAATTATATTATTATTCACTTACAGTGAAATCGGACCTACAAAATTAGGTCCGATTTTCATAACTTACTTACCCGGCATGATCT
Organism: Malachius bipustulatus; assembly: GCA_910589415.1. Classification (NCBI taxonomy): domain Eukaryota; kingdom Metazoa; phylum Arthropoda; class Insecta; order Coleoptera; family Melyridae; genus Malachius; species Malachius bipustulatus. The sequence continues at coordinate 41,695,946 of OU342632.1, read as the reverse complement.
GCCACAAATTAAAAAGTGTAGGTGCCTATGCCCTATCCCTATGCCCATCGTCACCTTTACATTTATTTTCAATAGTCAATTTTTTAGGCAGTTCTTCATATGGCAGTTTACTAGTCTTCATCTTCGCTATTCTCAATATTCGTTATGTTTCAGTCCGTCAATCCAATCTTTTTCTATGCTGAGCTTTTTTCCTAGCTCAGATACATTTTTGATTCGTGTTTACAATAATTAAAAGGTTTTCTCTCAAAAGTTTTTATTACCATGAGTCCGCAAACATTGTTAAATTATCAATGTTTTCTACATAAAAAAAGGAAAAAAAACCTGACCTGACCTGGTCAAAAGCTTTAAATGTGAACTGTTTTTGAACAGTTGAACAGCATTTTATGATGAAAAACATAAAAATAGCAACATGTTTTGTTGTGGAAAAACACATTACTTGTTTTTGATATATTTTTTTTATGATTTACTTCACTTCCATATAAAAAAAATTATTTAACCCGCAAAAAGTAAATAATATTCATGACAATAAAGATATGTGCAAAAGTTGCGTTCTGTATCTTGAACGGTTCCTGAGATATCGTCAAATAACTGATTTTTTTGATACCTTTTATCTCGAAAACGGTACATTCGCGGACCAATGTTAATAAGAACTTTTTCCTTAGAGCGAGGCAGGGAATCACATCTTTCATTGTCTCTATTACTCGTTTATATTCTCGGGCGTCATCTTTGTTTCCTCCCTCTAGGGAGCCGAGGTCGATCCCCTTGGAAGATATTTGCATTATTTGTCTTTTTTTAAGCATTTGCCCACGTAGCTCAGTAAAGTAGTTTAGTTCCAAGAATTCAGGCGTTATGCAAATTATATTATGTTTAAGCGCAAAAAAGCGCCTCTATTTTGATATTAACTTACCAGATTACGTTTTGAATGATATTTAACTTCACTAGAAGATCCTTATCAAAAATGGTCGAATCGTAAATGCTGATGGAATCCTCGATGGAGACATCTTAATCAACGGAGGTGTTATTGAAAACATCGGTGCGAACCTTCCAGCTCCTCCTAAAGCGAGAGTGATTGATGCTACTGGAAAATATGTACTCCCTGGTGGTATCGACCCACATACCCACTTTGAATTCCAATTTATGGGAACCCAAAGTGCTGACGACTTCTTCCATGGTACTAAGGCTGCGATTGCTGGGGGAACCACCACTATAAGTATGTTCTTATGAGTTTTAATTAGGTATTTTTTAAAAGAGAATGCATTTAACTTAATATTAATCTTTTAGTCGATTTTGTGTTCCCCGGCGCCAACGAGACTCTTCTAGCATCATACGATACCTACCGTAAGAAAGCTGATCCAAAGGTATGTTGCGATTACGGCCTGCATGTTTGTCTGCCTTTCTGGAATACCCAAGCCCGTCAAGATCTAGCCACTTTGGTTCAGCAACGAGGAGTGAACTCCTTCAAGGTTTTCATGGCGTACGCTTTTCGTCTTAATGATGGGGAAATCTACGAGGCCATGGAGGAGTGCAGGAAACTCGGAGCTTTGATGCAGGTGCGTTCTTTGTATCTTTGTACTTGATATGCTAGTTTTTTTTTTTTTTTTGATTTTTTTTTGATACGCAGGTGCATGCGGAAAACGGAGATCTGGTAAGCAAGAATACTCAGCGGTTGTTGCAGAAGGGGGTAAAGGGACCAGAGGGGCATGAGATGAGCCGCAGAGAAGAGGTTGAATCTGAAGCTGTGAATAGAGTATGTGTCATCTCAAGACAGGTGAGTTTTTATACCAAGTGCACATCAGAAAATCTGGCAACGGTCTAATTAATCTTTCAGTTTTGAGTAAAAAAAAAAAATTCAAAAACAGGTTAATTTTGTAATATAATTTACTGTATATTGATGTAAAAAATTATACAGGGTGTTCCTTGACTCAGTAATGCAGCATTGACTTTTTTTTTTTTAAATAGGACACGCTGTATATTTTTGTATTTTCATATCTCCTGAGAAAATCCAATAATAATGGTTTGTACAGTTGGGGTTTAAATTAATTTGTTTTTGACTTATAAACAAATGAAAATAGCAAGTTTTCATTTCGAAAGCAGTGTACTTTCGTATGTTCGTATTTTAACTTTTTATGTGCTATCCTATGATGTAGGTAGATCAAATTTTTATGCAGGGTGATGAAAACTCTTATGATTTTTATCACCCTGTATAAAAATTTCAAGTACACTATAAGATAACACTTGAAAAGTGAAGATAGGGACATATAAGCCGTTTTGAGATATTTTGAGCCATTTCCGATGTATGTACATTGTTTTCAAAATGAAAACTTGCGATTTTGAACAGTTTTTGGTAGTAACTCGTGTAAATTTGAACCGATTTTGATGAAACTCGGCAGGGAGAATTAAAAAACAAAGATTTCTAATTCGGGAATTTCAGGTTTTGTAGATGTCTTTGTGGCGTAGATATTCAGGGTTGGAGCCCCTTTTCTCTCCATATATTTTAAGCCACTAACTTGATTGCAAATACAAAAACGTTATTCAATAGCCCCTGCATTTTAAAACAAAAAAGTATTTCTTAGTTTTTTTAACACGGCACAACCTTTTTGATACATTTGAAGTTTTCCCAGGCCATTTATATTGCAAAATTATTGTTGATTTCATTTTAAAAGTTATCCGACTAATAAAAGTTTTATGAAAAATTAGTGACATTGCCTGAGGAAACTTCAATTAAATATCTCCAAAACGGTGCTCCGTATGGAAAAAACTACAATGGCGTAAAATGTTGGGAGAGAAAAGCAGGGGAAAATAAATAAACCATGAATATCTACGCCACTGGAAAATATCTACACAACCTGAAATAAAAAAAAATTTCTTTTGTAATTGTTCGAGCCAATTTTTATTAAAATCGGTTTAAATTTACACAAGTTATCACCAAAAACTCTTTTATTTATTTATTTATCTTTTTAAATTTTAACACCCTGTATCTCGAAAAAGAAGCATTTTGGACAACTTATTGGGGAAAAGTTTATTGGGAAAAATGTTTGTTTTGATGCCCCCTATTATACTATCTCAAAAAGTGTGTCCGTATATTAATTTATGTTACATCCTGTATATCTACATACTGTTGCCTATACCGTTCACTGCTTGAAATCTCAGTTGACTCTTTATACATCCCATTGAGACTGCTTATTCTGTTTACCACAGTTCTTCTCAAGGATTCGATTCACTTCCCCCTTACACCATTGAGAGTTGTCTGGAATGTTTTTCTACTGTGTTGTCAACAATTCGTCGTTGTATGAGATATTCGATAGGCATGTTCCGGTATACAGGGGAGGTCGACGGGGGGATCGTTATCCGAAGTGGTATACCCTGGAGATCATCTCTAATATTAAACTCAAGTCCAAGTACCGCAGTTACTATGGGAAGTCACAGTCTGTAAATTATTTAAATGAGTTCAGACGCCTTCGGTCTATGGTTAAGTCACAGATTTCGGTTGCGTATCGTAATTATATTCGTGAGGTAGAGCTAGGTGTGCAAGGTGATCCGACTAAATTTTGGACATTTATGCAGAACAAGAGGAAGGGAAGTAGGATTCCCGGGGTAATGAAGCATGGCTCGGATACATTTGCCACCCCGCAAGCGGTGGTGGATGGATTCGCGGATTTTTTTGGCAGTGTGTATGTCGGTCGGAGTGATGGGAATGATGTCGGTGATTTGTCTCGGGAATACGGGTTGTCGGGTCCTCATATCGACGTTTCTGATGTAGGTGAGTGTGAAGTTATGGGAGCCATCAGTAGGTTGAAAAATGGAATGACTGCTGGAGTCGATCAGGTTCCATCATTCTTGGTAAAGGACTGTGCTGGAGTGCGGCTCGTGCCGTTGACAAAAATATTTAACGCCGTTCTGGGTTCCTCCACTTTTCCGGCAGTCTGGAAAAGAGCAAGATTGTGTCCAATACTCAAGAGCGGCGATGCAGGGGATGTCCAGAATTATAGGGCTGTGGCAATACTGCCGAACTTTGCAAAGGCGTTGGAGATGGTTTTGTTCTCCCGTATATATCCATTGTTGAATAGTCAGATCTCAGCGTGTCAGCATGGTTTTATGGATAGGAGGTCAACCGTAACAAATTTGGCGTGTATAACACAGTTCATTTCGGAGACCATTGATGCAGGTGGACAGGCTGACGTGATATACACTGATTTTTCTAAAGCTTTTGATCGAATTGACCACTCGATACTCGTTAGAAAGTGTCAGGCCTTCGGTTTTAGCGATTCTCTGGCTGCTTTGGTGGCATCGTATCTCTCCGGCAGAAGGTGCTATGTAAAATATAATGGGTTTGAATCCAAGTGGTTCAAGGTAACATCCGGTGTGCCACAGGGATCAAATTTGGGGCCCTTGTTATTTGTCATATTTATCAACGACTTGCCATCTTCCGTAGGTTGTGATGTTTTGCTTTTCGCTGATGATCTCAAGCTGTTTCTGAGAGTGAACTGTGTGGATGATTGTGAGAGGTTGCAGAGTGGTTTGAATGTGGTGACCGATTGGTGCGATAGGGATAAGTTACATCTGAACAGGGAAAAATGCAGGGTTCTGACGTACACAAGGAAGTTACAGCCTGTCGTGTTCCCATACCGGGTTGGCACTGACGCTCTGACCCGTTGTGCTTCATTTAGGGACTTGGGCGTTTTGTTTGATGCTCAGTTGTCTTTTGTCGAGCATATAGATGCTGTGTGTATGAAGGCAATGAGAATGCTAGGATTCCTCGTCAGGAATACTAGAATGTTCACGAGTGTGAAGGCACTAAAGTGTCTGTACTGCTCACTTGTCAGAAGTCGGTTAGAGTATGCTTCACTGATCTGGTATCCCCTTTATAAGGTTCATGTATGGAGGGTGGAACGAGTCCAGAGAAAGTTCTTAAAGTACCTGTCATTCCGAGTGCGTGGCTGGTATCCTGAGAGAGGCTATGAGCAGCGAGTTTTACTTTTAGATTTCAATATGTTGAGTTTGAATGTCCGCAGAGTCCTAGCTGCTCTTAGGTATTTATATCTACTGTTGCACAATGGGATAGATTGTCCAGCCTTGTTGAGCTGCATAAGCTTTCAGGTGCCCAGAGTGTCATCGCGTGCTAGCCTTCCCTTTCGATGCCCCAATGCCAGATCGAATGTGATGGTGAAATCACCGGTATTTGTAATGTGCGATAACTTCAATCAAATAGCTCAGTTGTGTGATATGCACTTCTCTGGCTTGGGGAGCATAACCAGGATAGCGGCTGGGTATTTTGCGGATATTTAATTTAATAATTTCTAGGGATGAGGGTTGTATGTATCACATGGACTTATACTGTTTTTTTTTTGTTACGTTTATTTATTTTTTGATTTAGTTTACTATATCTTTGTTAATATTGTGCTTTGTCCAGTAATTGAATTTCTATAATCTGTTGGACAATAAAGAATTATTATTATTATTATTATTATTATTAATTCGAGATGCTGATGCCGTGACTATCTTCCTTGTTCCAATAACGTTACCCGAATATTCAGGAAAGCCAATTAATGAGTGATCAAATAGATCATTATTCTCATTCCTATAGGCCGAATTGATCGCCTCCACCCAAACAGTAGGCTTGTTTGCAGAACGATGGACCTTAGGATTTATTAAGTGGTCATGCTAATTCCGGTGGCCAGCAGGGGAATTTATTTTCAATATTCACGGTCACCTAATGATCTGTACCGCCAGGGGCTATTTTGTTAGTTTGTTACATTTTGTTGAATTTTGGTTTGTTCTTTGATCTAATTACTTCGCTTTCAGTCAGATGATGTGTTTATTTATTTTTAAGCAGACCATGATCCGTGTTCTTAAAATAAGCAAGATATGCGCTTTTAAGGACCATGCATGCCAGACTTTCCATAAAAGTAAAATGTTATTGTGTTAAAGTAAAATTATTAAATAAAAAGTGATCTTGTTTTTGGCGTATTTTAAACTGACCCAATAATAGGTAGCTACTCATGTTTGTTTTATCTTCAATATAATTGACAAAATTACCGGTCTAATTCTCAATCTTGCATCATAAACGTGCAAATCACATTTGTCACACTCTTGTTAATACAAGTTACTAGTACCATACTTCCTTGAGGGTAATATAATAAAGACCTCAATCAAAGAATATTAGGTAGGTACCGCTATAGATTCTTAAATTGCTTAGATGTGTCTTAAAACGAAAATGATGTCATCACCATTTAAACAAATAGACTTCAAAGTATTTAATAGGTACCTATGCAAGATGATTTATAAATAAAAGATATACTTATGCAGAAGAAAATTATCTAATAAGACTCTAACTCGGTCTTATACCATGTTTAGGTATACAAACCATTTCCGAGAAAGTCGGTAAAAAGTTTTCAATCTGTGACGTCATTTCCATTATTGCATTAACTGTAACAATTAAAACTAATTTAGTTGTAACGTCATTCTTGTCCCTATTAGTCAAAAATTTACCAGAATAAGGTTTTAGTTGGATAAAATCAACGCAAAGAAAATTATCTTCATCAAAACTAAGAACTATAAATTGGATGCGCTATTGCTTTAAGATTTGGTGGCAAATGATTCGGTGACAACACTGATCCCTGTGAAAAATAACACCATATTTTTGGTGACGTGGGAGTCAGACAATGCTTAGTCGACAACAACATGCAATAAATACCATATTTATTATTAAATTAGAAATAATTTGAACAATGTTGATGGGTTGGGTTTTGACAAAACCAAAGGGTTTGGAGTTGCTGATAATCTCCTTGACTTTGCTCACTTGATTGAGCCGTGGTCGATACTAATTAAGAATTTTTTTTCTTTTCTTTTGTTTGGGCTAGGCTGCACACTCGGGTATTTTCATTTGAAATTGTACTTTGTATTTATTTGCATTCTTTGATTTTCCGTTATTGCAATTTTTTTTTGTATGATCATTCAGATTTACAGAAACTTATACAAAAACATCGATAATTCCTTTAAATTTAGGTGAAGTGTCCTGTCTACATTGTCCACGTGATGTGCAAGCAAGCATCTGAAGCAATCGAAGCGAACCGTAACGAGGGTTGTCAAGTATTTGGGGAAACTTTGGCTTCAGCCTTAGGAACCACAGGCGTTCACTGCTGCAGCCAAGATTTCAGCCACGCCGCAGCGTTTGTCATGAGTCCTCCGATCAGATCCGATCCCGGTACACCAAAAGCTCTCATGGAGATGCTCTCTAAGTAAGTTTAATAATCGATCATTTGAATACTTAATAATATCTTTTTAAAGCAACGTCTTACAAGCTACTGGGAGTGATAACTGCACGTTTAATAAAGACCAGAAAGCTTTGGGAAGGGAAGACTTTTCTAAAATTCCCAATGGAGTGAACGGAGTAGAAGATAGGCTGTCCGTACTTTGGGAGAAGGGAGTTAACGCGAAGCTGTTGGATTTGCAGAGATTTGTTGCAGTCTCAAGCACGAACGCTGCGAAGATTTTTAACTTGTATCCCAAAAAAGGTTGTTTAGCTGTGGGATCTGATGCCGATGTAGTAATATGGAATCCAAATAAAACTAGAACGATTTCAGCCAAGACCCATCATCATGCTGTAGATTTCAACATATTTGAGGTAGACAAATAATTTCAATTACATACTCAGAAATTAAATTACTTTGGAACAAGTTATTAACATAATTGTTTCAGGGAATGGTAATTCATGGAATTCCAGAGTATGTCATGGTTAGAGGTAAAATATGCGTTGATAATGGAAGAGTTCAAGTGGAAAAGGGCTATGGACGCTTTTTAGAAACACCACCGTTTGCTCCTTATGTTTATGATCAGAATAATTATTCTATTTTTTAGTATTTTTATACATTTTTATTAAAATACATCATTGGTTAATAAATTTTGAAGTTTATTAGTATATTCTTCAACGAGTATGGAGAATGATATGGGCATTATTCACGACAACGAAACACAAATGAATAATGATAATTCTCCGCATTTCAATTAAAGCACACCATTCATATTAGTGCCAATCTTTATACAAAATGTACAAATAAATAACAATACTTAAGAGAAATCTCACTATTTGTTGCAAACTACTTTATACAATTTGAAAATTGTAGTTATCTAATAACAATAATATGACCTGATTTCAATTTCTACAATTCTAAATAGTTGTTATTTTAAGTTTATTTATATCAATCGTTGTTTTCTTTGCAAAGTTTTACAATAAAAGTATAAATTTTTTTTAAATATGCATTTATCTATGGTCGTAGGAAAAATACTGTACATTACTTGTGTGGAAAGTGTCATTTCACACTCGTGGGATTGTCGTACTCGGCTGACACACTAGTAATGTAATATGCTATTTCAACCATCGTTATGTAATAGACTATTTTTTATTTGAACTCAATGACCGCTTTAGTAGATGATTGAATTCAAACCACAGTAGGTACATTAATAATTTGGCCTATAAAAGTGTTTTTTGTTTTGAACCGTACCACGATATAACATACAATCGTTAGGTGGTGAGTATGCATTTATTTTATGCAGCCTGATTTTTAAGCTCTCGCTACACTAAGCTGCAGGCTGATTCGCACTATTTCTGCTGGCTTTGCAATTTCTGAAGGTTTCAAATATTAAATCCTCGTCGATGCCGTTCACGTATAGGTTTTCATTCATTTGAGTCCTCTTACATCACACCTGAAGTAAATACCCTAATACTTTTTAGAAAATCTATACAGGGTTACTGGTAACTGGATACATTCCTTTGGTGATCTGATAAAACAAGAGGTAAGGAGTAAATTAAGCCCAACATGCACTATACAAAACTCAATAGATTTTGAGATATTTCGATTTTCAACTTTTCTTAAAAAAATGGTTTCAGATGTATTGAAATGTAATTTTCAAAAAATCTACTTTAACTTTTTGATTTTTTTTTTGCTGGAATACTTGTCCAATACTATGCTTCCTTCTGGAATAAAAAATATCCTGAGGTATTTCGATCGTGTGAAAATTTCAAAGAAAAACTTTCACAAACTATTTTTTTTAAATAAGATTTAAAAGTTTTTACAAGTTATTTTCGCAAAATTGTCAAGGCACCTTGCGTACAAATTGTTTTAAAAACTTCCCTAGTGTAGTAGCTATCTAACAAGGTACGAATCTTGTACAAGAATAACAGGATCTCCCCGCTATGTACCGTTACCGAGGAACAAATCCTTAAGTCGGGACGTTTTAAAAAAAATACGGCCCTGAACGGGGGTCTTAAAATTCTCGGATCCGGCCCATCTTCAACAGGTCGTATTTGGGGGTCCCGAGCTTCGTCCCTACCAAGTTTCGTCCCGATCGGTAAAACTTTCAGACACTAAGAGTGTTTCCTAGGCTATTCCCGAAAAATCCCGAAATTCCCGAAAAAATGACACTTCCCGGGAACGGATCCCGCTCATTTTCAATGGGCATCGTGCCACGGTGCGCCTCTTCAATCGAGCCAAATTTCAACTTTCCCACATGAAAACTGGCGGCTCTAGAGTGTTTCCTAGCAAAGTCACAGAAGTTTCGTAAGTATACGTATTCTTGTGCCCGAAAAATGTCTGTCTGTCGGTCTGTCTGTCTGTGACTTTGCTAGGAAACACTCTAGAGCCGCCAGTTTTCATGTGGGAAAGTTGAAATTTGGCTTGATTGAAGAGGCGCACCGTGGCACGATGCTTATTGAAAATGAGCGGGATCCGTTCCCGGGAAGTGTCATTTTTTCGGGAATTTCGGGATTTTTCGGGAATAGCCTAGTAATAGCCACTCTAATGCCCGTATTCACAAACGATAATTTCCTAAATAATTACGTAATCAATTATCCCCATCTCATTCTATTGCAAAAAAACTGCATATCTCCATCTCACTCATTTAATTAATTTCGTAATTATTTAGGAAATTATCGTTTGTGAATACGGGCATTAGTGTCTGAAAGTTTTACCGATCGGGACGAAACTTGGTAGGGACGAAGCTCGTGACCCCCAAATACCACCTATTGAAAATGGACCGGATCCGAGAATTTTAAGACCCCCGTTCAGGGCCGTATTTTTTTTAAAACGTCCCGACTTAAGGATTTGTTCCTCGGTAACGGTACATAGCGGGGAGATTCTGTTATTCTTGTACAAGATTCGTACCTTGTCAGATAGCTACTACACTAGGGAAGTTTTTAAAACAATTTGTACGCAAGGTGCCTTGACAATTTTGCGAAAATAACTTGTAAAAACTTTTAAATCTTATTTAAAAAAAATAGTTTGTGAAAGTTTTTCTTTGAAATTTTCACACGATCGAAATACCTCAGGATATTTTTTATTCCAGAAGGAAGCATAGTATTGGACAAGTATTCCAGCAAAAAAAAAATCAAAAAGTTAAAGTAGATTTTTTGAAAATTACATTTCAATACATCTGAAACCATTTTTTTAAGAAAAGTTGAAAATCGAAATATCTCAAAATCTATTGAGTTTTGTATAGTGCATGTTGGGGTTAATTTACTCCTTACCTCTTGTTTCATCAGATCACCAAAGGAATGTATCCAGTTACCAGTAACCCTGTATATGTAAATGTAGAATTCAGGTACCCATAAGAACTTGTAACTAAAGATTATAATTTGCAGTTATTTTCTATTAAAAAAAAACTATTGGTAATTAATTGATTTCTTACAAACTTTTGCTTGAAGCAGTTGTTTTTATAGCAGTTGAATGGTCTTTGTTTTTTTATTTTCCAAAAATTTCTCCTGAGCCACTTTCGGATTAGCAATGCTGTTGACATTGGCGTTGGTTTTCGATCTCTTGTTTCCTTCTCACGTATTGGTGTCAGATAAACCAGGGTGTCTCCGAGTAGCTATCAAACACGATGAAATCATACTTTGCCAAAACATAGTCTGATATAATTCACCCTCCTCCACAATTTATCGGAACTTAGAATGGTGAAACGACTGCCAGCGGTGAATCCTTGAAGTTCTTCTGGGCACATTCGTTAACACAATCTTGCAAATAGGGGCTAGCGGATTTGGCGTAAGTATATAAAATGTGCGGAATATGGCAGCATTATCGTATATCAAGGTGCGGGGTTCACTTTCCTGATTATTCGGTTTAAGTGAATGATCGATTGAATTCAGTGAAAAATACATGCGCTAGACATGATGTGCTCCACACAGTTTTCAGCATTATTTCGACGACCCAAATTCTACTGGTCACTATAAATTGGGATCACCATGGTCCAAAATCTGACGCGGTTTATGTGCAAGTATGACGCTTAAAAAAGGCAATTTCAGAATATGAAGCTGAGAACCCCATGGTTGATAAAACATCAATGAGATTTCTTGAGACATTCGAGTTGTATTGTAATCATTCAGGGTGATTGAGTGACTGTGACCTACGAGATCTATTGTGTTCCTTCTACTCCTCTTCCCCCTGGTTTGAAATCCCATTATTGAAGCACCCTTTCCAAGTATACCTTTCCTTGAGAAACTTGAGAATTTTGAGAGGACCAAGGTCGGGTAGATCCCCTGCCTCCAGCTGATGTTGAGCCAGAGTGTTTCTTCTTTTGAGTTCTAACGTGTCGCAGTCCAGCAGTAGGTGATGAGGTGTCACTTTCTCCAAAATTTGCAGACGCCGTTCTCCTCTATGCCTAACTTCCTCAGGTGTTCCTTGAGCTTACAATATCCCCGTCAGGTTAGTTTGAGTTGTAGCGGGGGACAAAATTAAACTCGGTCGTTTTCAATCTAAAGTAAACGAAAATTATGAAAAATTATTTTGAGAATTTATTTCTCGAAAATATCAACTAGGTTACGCTTTGGGACACTACTGGACTTGGAATTGCAATCTAACTATGCCTAAACTCTACCATTACTATCTACTACTAATAAACCTGCCAAGTTTTATCAAGATCGGTGGAAGATATTAACGAAAAACCAATTTTTTTAAACATGAATTTCAAATGAAGCAATAATTTAGAGCACATGTTTACATAAACATCTTGTAATTATAGTCAAAGAATGTCCTCCTTCAATATTGACATGAAATTTAGGAACACTGTACCAAATGAGGCAAGAAAACCTACCCAGCATTGTAAATACGCAGAGTTCGTCATGATCCTGAAACCCGAAAACCCGATAAACGACCCCCAAGAGCTACAGACCGATAAGCCTATTCCCTGCCTTGAGCAAAGTGGTGAAAAGAAACATTCTAAAAAGAATGCAAGAGGCCGATAGACATCATCTTCGATTACCAGTTCGTATTCAGAAGACAATACTCTGCAGTCCACCAAATAGTGAGAATTACCCAACATATGTAAGAGAAATAATCTCTAGAAATCGATCTCGACAGGCGCCATAGTCCTTGACATTGAAAAGGCCTTCGACAAGGTTTGGCATCAAGGCCTGGTCTAGAAAATGAAACAATTCGGTATCAACGAAAGCCTGTCATCCCTGATCAGAGACTACCTGATATAGAAGAGAGAGAGAGAGAGAGAGAGAGAGAGAGAGAGAGAGAGAGAGAGAGAGAGAGAGAGAGAGAGAGAGAGAGAGAGAGAGAGAGAGAGAGAGAGAGAGAGAGAGAGAGAGAGAGAGAGAGAGAGAGAGAGAGAGAGAGAGAGAGAGAGAGAAAACAAAGCTACCGGAGTCTATTTCAGAGACTCAACCCGAGGAAAGCAACCGAAATCCGAAAAATAAAAATCAACTGGACGAAAATGAAATGGTAAAAAGAGGCCAAATACCTACTTGCGAGAGATCCTCTACTAATGGCTCAACTTCTCTAAGCAAGCCAAAATTATGCAAAAAAAAACATGCAGGTAGTCAGGTCGCTCCACCCGCTAATCGGCGAAAAAAGTAAGACGAGCCCAAAATAAGAAAGATAATGTTGATACCCATCGTAACTTACGCTGAAACCACTTGTCAAGCATCCCCAAAGTCGTATCTACAGGTCTGGCGCACAAAGCGCAATCAACAATGCAGCCAGGATGGCAGTCAACTCGCCCTGGTTCGTGAGAAACGAACAAATCAGGGACGAAACGGGACTCCAAAAGCTAAGAGACATAATCGTGAGGCAGACCTTTGTGAAGACAATGCAACCCACGAAAACCCAACAGTGAGACAAGCCATACAGGAAACGATTCACCAAAACATGACATCTTCAGCGTAAAAAGATACGCTGAAGAGCACGGCATCGAGATTAACTCGAAACTAAAGAAGACCCATTAAACACAGACACACCAAGTAAACAGTGGAAAACCAAACAACCCCAAAAGTGACAAAGACACTCAAGTGAAACCCAATCAAAAGACGGAGACACTAAAGTAAAACGCATCAAAATGCTGTGAAGCAACCAACCGCTAAAGCGAAACCCCCCAAGTGACAGAGACTCTCAAGGTTAAACTCCAAATTTGCAGTGACAACTTAGTCAAGTGAAGTGAAACAACCAACAGCGCGAAAGTCAAGACAACCTTGGAAAATCGCCGGTGTAAGCTTGAAATCGTCACCACGGAAGATAAAATTACAAGATACCCATGCAGCCCAGGAAAAGCCACAGAGGGCGAAGAAGGAAACTCCAGTCCTCAGAGTAGAAAAATCGACAATCAAGTATAAGTGTGTACCTCGGAGGAGGCAATAATACCGGAAGTGAGATAGTTTTTAAAACTCGATCATTTGAAATGTTTTTATTTATTTAATTTTTACTTAAAAAAATAAATAAAGGTATGTCATTTGTAAATAGAAACATTTTTGGCTTACTTGGTTGTATCTTTGGACTTTAAAAATCATATCATTTTGCTAGACCATGTTATAAGCCTAAAGTAGAATTTCTAATCCTGTTGATCTTGAATTTCTGAATCTTCTCCAAATTTTCTGATCCCAGGAGACAGTGCTTACAATTTAATGTTAAGTATCAGCTATATTTTGAGAATAAAAAAAAAGAAGCAAAACATTTCGCTCATTAAATAGAGATATGATGCTTGAAGATGCCCATAACTGTTAGAGAGGAAGATTTTGATTTTTCTGCATGGTGACTCGATTCAAATCAACCTGTTATTTGTTAGTTGTGGTCTTGATCTCTTTCGATTATAAAATTGCGAAATACTTTAACTGAACAATTTCAAGGACCATGAATTATACCTAATAGTTATTGTCGCAAGGAAACCACTCTTCACATTTAAGTTGTTAAAGATCTTGTCTAAATTACCTGGTGAAATAACCGTTTGTCTTATGATTGTCATATTATTGGTTAAGACTCTTCAATGCTTTACTTAATAGATGATGACCATAATATCCATAATATAGGTATAGGTAATCTTTAGATGTGAGATTCTTGAAAGCAATCCCTTGATTAGATACGTCATAATTCTCAAGAATTACATTTCTTCTTCAACAATCTGAATGATCGATTATTAAACAATATTAATGTCTTAATTTCTTATTTTTGCAGGCTGAAACTAATCTACCAATTCTCATTGTTTCCTCATCCCGATTGGAAATCAATGCCGTACTAATGAAGCCTCCGGCTGTCCAGCGATAATAATGTCTCCCATCGTCGCTATCAGGGATCGCGGGCGCTCGGCGTCCCCCCCGGAGGCTGCTGCTTGCGCCGGCGATAAGGACGCAGTCAACCAGCGTCCGTCAGAGGCGAAGGGCCCCGTGAGTGAGTGTTCTGTGCTTACAGCTCACGGATACTTTTTCTCTCTCCTGCACTACCTGTTGAACGGTAAGTACCACTTCCGGTTGGCCTACTCTTTCCTCCGGCCCTACCGAGTTAGGCAATTCTCTCGCCTTTCCCACTACTCAAACATAACAGTTAGTTGGTTGCTCTTATCATTCTCCTTAAATTGCATTTTTGCTTTCCTGAAAAAGTATAAAAGTTGAGTGGTGGATACTGGATACCTTGGATACCTATCACTAGCCTACGAGTCGGTCACTGGGTTTATGAGATTGAGATTACTCAAAAATATTTTGTTGGAAACTGAAGAAAATATGTCCAGAAGTAGAGGTTGGAGCTGTAATTAAATTTTTTTAGCTCCAAATTATCTTGTATCAATTATGTTTGTACGTAAAGCAAAATATACCTTTAGGTAGGAGCAATTTCTTTTATGGAGTCACATGCAAAATGGTGGCATTTCCGAGTATGCAGGAAGTAGAAATTAACTTCGCTTATTTCAGATTTAATGGACTCTGCTTTATCATAATTCAATTGAAGACTCTTAAGTGGATAAAGTAAACGTAAAGTGTTAGAACACATTTACAGTTTTATGAAGAAGTTAGGGTAGAATTAATATTTTGTGGTTGGAACAATAAAAATTGGTAACAGCATGCAGAAATGATGCATTCCATAAGAGGAGCGACGCAGCACTAATAGAGAAACTGTACTAGTATTAGTAAAATCGTTTCGATTAATATTCTAAGGTCTTTGTTTGGGGCAGGTTTATTTAGGCCTTTTTAACAGAAGCTGATTTCTTTCTTTGAAAATCGACTAAATAGTTGAATCAAGTTTTTGGTTGAAATTCCTTTTTCATTTAACTCGGAATTTGCAATCCTTGTATATATTAACACCTTTATACCTCTATGCACCATTTAAGTTAATTGAACTGGTAAACGAACATGAAACGCTCTTGCAAAAACTGCATAATTTGTGCTCTCTTCCTTTTCATTCCGTCGCTCCAGGTCGGACGTATCTCCGTTGCTGGTGATTCCCAAAACCAGATATCTAAATTTTATGTGGAAGCGGGGTCTTTTTCAACAACATTTGAACCACCAGCTGATGCCAAAATTTTTGCAGATTTTTACATCATTTAATATCAATCGTTATTGACAGATATCATGACAAGCTATACCTACCTAATGTAGTCCAATGAATTTTTTTTTGCAGTCCAACTTTTTTTACCGTAATTAGTATCTTCTAGTTGATAAAGACCATAAAATGCAAGTCGTCAACAGTTAAAATCGGAAAGTTTCGCCCAGAAGATGCGTGTCTAACTATTAATTGAGATAACGGAGTTTAGCTATTAAAGCGTTGTTAGACGGTAAATGGGGAGAAATGAAGCGATCATTATTCTCCCAGAAGCAAGGTTAAAATTAAATAACTTTTTTTTTCGTGGATAGTGGAATCTCCCCAGTATTAGTCTTATAAGATGACTTTTCTACAATTTCTGGTGAATTGATTTGAGCTGTCTCATCGACTATAAGAGTTGTTCCTTACTTTGTAAGATAATGTTTATTTATGTTATTAAACTGTTAAACAAAAAATCGTAAAATCAAATTGCAAAGGATCAAGGAAATCAGCCCTCGGTTAAAATTGCAGAAATTCAAATATGTTATTCAACTGTTTATGTTGATCAAAAGTCTCCATGGGTGTAAAATGAATACGTACACATGATGATGAAAAATCCTCTATTTCTGTTTTTTTTTTCAGTTCACCATTGCAAACTTCGTTATTGCTGGGACTACGATTTTCTTCCCATTTTTAAAACTGATTTTTTGGGAGTATGAATTGTTATGATGTGGACTTTCAGTTGTTTTTCTGTTTCCATCACTGTAATCTTCTTCTTCTTCTTCTTTCTCAACCATTTTCTGATGTTCACTTCTGGACGTAGGCCTCTTTCATGTTTCTCCATGCTGGCCTGTCTTGTGCCATCTGAAACAACCTCTTTCCTCTTGTTGTTTGATATCATCTATCCATCTTCTTTGCATTCTTCCCACGGCAATGGTCGCCAATGTGTCAGTCTAGATGTTCACTTCGATTTGTCGTGTCTAGCTACATGTCCCACCCATTGCCATTTCAACTCAGCAATACGTGTTGTTATATCTACGACCTTTTTTTTGTCGGATTTCTTCGTTCCTTATTCTGTCCCTAAGACTTATGTTCAGCATCATCCGTTCCATCGCTTTTTGCATTACTCTTAGCTGATTAGCTGTCTTTTTTTGTCAGTGTTATTGTTTCCAGGTCATATGTCGCTACTTCAGCTTCCCGAAGGCTATCCAAGTTTGTCTTTGCCTATTTTTATTATATGTCCTAAATAGACATACTTACTCTTCTACGATTTCTATTTCCACACCGTTCTCCACACCAAATATTCATTTTTAAGCCTACTTCGAGGTACTAGTTCTTCGAGGCATCATCATCAAGTTGTTTCAACATATCGCTCAGTTTCTGCATGCTGCTGCTCATTAGTATGATGTCATCAGCAAATCGTAGATGGTTCAAGTAGAACCTGTTAATGTTTATGCCTTTAATTTCCAATGTAGGACTTTAAAGATGTACTCTAATGCTAGGGTAAATAGTCTCGGAGATATGGTATCACCCTGACATACTCCCCTATTTATTTTGATTTGATCGGTTTTTAAGTCCTCGTTAATTTTGACATGGCGTTGGAAAGTGGCGTTTTCGTATATATTTTTCAATAGGCTTGTATAGCGAAACTATATTCTCGCATCGTCCATTGCTTGGGTGATCGCCCACGTCTCAACTGAAAGTCTATAAATGGTAGATTGAGAGGTACGGTATATTCAGTTGTTTTTTTATATTAATGTTCTTATGGACTATAGGTGGTCGATGGGGTTGAACCCTTTGCGAAATCTCTTTGCTCCACTGGCTGATGCGTCGAATTTTTTGGCCAATCTATTGGTAATGATCTCAGTGAGTAGTTTGTATAGATGAGATAGAAGGTTAATTGGTCGGTAATCTTCTACATTGCCGCTATCCCCTTTTTTAGAACCAGAATGATGACTTCCGAATTTTGCCATTCGTCCGCCGGAATCTCGCCTTCTTGCAGACATTTGTTTAAAAGGACTCGTAAAGGCTTCTCAATGACACTTCCTCCTATCTTTAGCATTTCGCATGTGATTTTATCTTCGCCTGGGCTCTCTCTGTTCTCAATTCCTTTAGAGCAGCCTCTGTATTTCTTGCTTAGATATCTCTGAGATATCTTCGGAGCCCACGTTACATATGGTAGCTTGATGAGTATTTGGATTAGGTTTGATAGAGGTGTAGAGACCGGTGTAAAATTTCTGGATATGTTCGGAAATGTTACTGTTATCCGAGATTACATTACCCTGTTGGTCTTTTATTTTGGTGATCTTGTGCTAGCCTGGGGATAGTTTTGATCTTAACACCCGCATATTTGCGTTGTCCTCTTTTCGATAGCTTTGGTGTTATACGCTCGAATGTCTTTTCTCATCTCTTTATGAATTCTTTTATTCAATGTTTGGTATTCTAGCGTATCTCTGGGGGTTCTTCTTTTCTCCATAAGTTTTTGTGTGTCAGAATGTATTTTGAGGTCGTTTTTGTTTTTTGATCTTGCGCAAATCTTCTTGACAGCGGTACAGGCTAGTGGTAATTTTATGGTCAAGTTCGTTGATATTAATCTCTCCCAAACTATCGGTAGATCCCAATTTCACTGTAATACATGGCGAAAATTCTTCATTTTTGCCGTGTTTCATAATTTAACCGACTTTGTAGCTCCAAAAATAATCAATCTGGCAATGGTGAATCGAGAAAACAGATAATCGACGATATTTATTCACCCTGTATACATAATCACTTCATGCCCATGGAGACTTTTGATCACTATAAACAGTTGAACAATATATTTGAATTTTACCAATTTTAATCGAGAATTTCCATATGATCCGTGCAGGATCCTTTACTCGTGTAATTGGAAACGATGTTTGGGGTCAAGACTCAAGTATCAATAAACATAATTTTTTTATTGTTCTGGTATAGAATTGAATTCCATGTTTTTCTGCATGCAATCATGTCGAACCGTCGAGTCTTTGAAGACATTCAAGAAATCTCCAAGGAGGATATTTCAGATGTGGAGGTAAAAGCTCTGAAAAGTTGTCGTTCAGTCCATCTCATAACACAGCCATTAAGAACAGATTCTGGAGTATCATCGACCGTATCATCATCCAGATAACATAAGTTTACTTAGCTCTTATAGCTTCTAATACTTTTTACAAGTGGATTTATCCTGTTGGACTCTACAAGGCGAACAATTGACCAGATTGTTTTGATATTTTTTATGGTTGACGTTTCTTTGATAAGTGTTTAATATGCAAGAAAGTTGGATTTTAAAAGAATTCTAGCAACTTTATATTCTTTTTCAAATGAGTAATAATTGCGTGTTCATAAATTTCATCTCCACTTATGATTTATTAAGCTCTTGTTTTTCTAGTTTAGTGGTAAGTACCGTCGGGTTCAATGAGCAATTTTACGATGTTGTTTAAAAATTATAGACCGTTCATCTTTCGTGCATCCGAAAAATGTGTGCAGCAGGACGGCATTATTTGTATAAGTACCTACTCGTTTTAATGTCATCTGCGTAAAGTATGACAACTGACAAAGTACAACTAAGGATAGTAAGTATAAGTTACAAATATTAATGCAAATATGTTTGTGATGAGAAGGGTGTATTAGATAACAAATAGGTCCATTATTAATATAATTTCAGTTAAGTAATGACATGCATAACTATTTCCCTGTTGAATAATAATGACGGTTCGATTGAATAATAGTCTTATTATTTTATCGTTATGTCAATTATTATAAACGTTATAGTTCTGTTGTACATGAGTCAATTTAAGACTCTGCTACTTACTTTCTGCATTCTGTTTGCATGCATGATTAAAGGGTCCCTAATTGTCAATTTTATGCTTATTAAGATTCTGATGATATAAGTATATTATGAACATCACGAACATTTTGGAAAGGTTTTTTTTCTTTTGACTGTAGTAGCGCAATGATAGCTGCTGCTAATCACTTGCGCGCGGTCAACAGTTGGACTAAAAAGTAGATCTTTGCGAGCCCTGCTTCAATCGACTCACATAAATAGTATGTGATAGTTGCCAGATTACAAGTTGATGCCAAAATGGCGGACACGGCCATCACCACAGCACCACATTGTGGATTTAGGATTCTAAGTTTATCTAATTTTTTCTCCAGTATGGCTCCCTTAAGAAGATATGACCACTTTTGTGGAAAAAAGTCACAACACTGCACTGGATATCCTTCTTCAGGCAGAAAAATAGTGTGTATTTTGATTTAAATTTCAAAAAAGGACACCCTATATAAATTAATTTTTCCTTATTAATTAAAGTTTCATTTGTTTCCCCAAGAAAACAGTTAAGCAATAAAATCCCTTGATTTTATGATGATTCAATCCGAAGTTATTTTCACTCGACATTTTTTAGTAAATAAGAACTAGATATTTTATTTGTTTTTTGAAATACTTATTATAAGAAATCAAATATTTACCATATAATAATAAAAACATAAAAAGAAAGAAAAATATTGGTTGTCCTAAAATAGGTAATTACCTACACTTTTTTTTTTATTCAACTTGTCGTTATTCAAGTAGTATAGTTGTAGATAAAGTCTAGTATTATACTCGCACATGAGAGATAATTTACCCACTTCGATGGTATAGCACTCAACAGAGGCTCGTGGTGCAATTACTGAAATAATTGCCGTATTTTAGTCAATAATCTTCATTATATTGCGCTTGTTGAATAATGTCAAAATGTATAATTGAAAATACCGAATGTACTGGTATTAGTACCGATGTTTCTCGCAATAAAATAGGTACGGGTAAAAACATTTTTATTCAAGTTGACGATGTTTTTAAGGGGAAAGTTTATGAGTTTGGTGATAGTGTTTATGTTCGTATATAATATTCGTATATATAATATTCGTATATAGTATTTCAAGTTGACATTGACTTATGGCATTTGACATATGCGAGCAGACCGTGAATGAAAAACTTTGTGAAAAATCGTTTAAGAGTGACCGTTGTTTTATCATTGAGGCTTGTTAGAATAATATGAAACAGAAACAGAGAAATTATGTTTGAATGGGACATACTCCAATAATTGAATTTTCTCATTGATTTTCCATTGAATTGAACACAGATTGCAGCAATTATTACCAGATTTGTCACTGGGAAATTGAACATCACACTTCGGTGACAAACAATGTATCTACCTAATTTGTCAGAAAATGAAATAATAATAGAATTAAAACATATAAGTTTTTGTATTCAGTCCATTTCCCAATCAATCAAAATCAAAAAAACAATTTTTCCAACACACCTTGTTGAATTCTGTTGAGGTAAACCGGAATAATCGACATTTGAATCAACAAAGTTTTGACGTTTCCCTATGCACCACTTAATTTATGGAATTATAAAAAAAAACTGCAAGATAAAAAACGACGTAATTTAAGCATTGCACTCCAATTTGAATTGGAAAATTCTATTTTTTTATTTGGTCTAGGGAACCTGTATTACCGCTTTACTAGGGTAGCGCATTCACTCGTTGACGTTTACTAAACACGGTTATGTTTGAACAGCTGGATGTCATATGTTTGACACATTTGGTCACAGGCGTAGGTATCAAGTGGAAAAAAGCGAAGTTTGAAAAATGAAACAAAATAATAAAGCGAACAGAAATCGACGAATCCTCTTTCAGTGGGTATTAAAAACATAATTATGGGTTTATAGGATCACGAAGCTGCTATAGACTTTATAGTATTAGGTATAATTTTTATCTCGATATTTAACGTTAGTTACTGATAAAAAGCGTCTTGATAGATACACGAACGGCAGCGTGATCTTAGTACCCATACTGGTCCTTAAAAATAAGACTCATCAAGATGTAATAAAACCTATACCTGATCAACTTTCAGGAATACGAAATTTCTTAGCCCTGTATGTTTTCTGCAATCATAACTGTCTGCTGGGGCTGGATGCATTTTTTGTTCAGAAGGTCCAAGTAACAGATAAGTAGTTATTGATAGAGGACTATATAATGAGTTTAAAATATTAAGAAAGTCACCTTTACTCAACGCGAACAAGTGGAAAGCCCACGTTTTATTGTTAAAACATCTTCTAACGCATCAATAGTTTACCATTTTTATAAAATACGCAGACTTAATAACAAATAATTATGTGCATTTTTAGACAGTTGTACGTTCATGGAAAATCTGATGTTTATGAAGTCAAATTTGACATTCCCAACTTTTTTCCCAACTATTTGTGAGAATGAGAATGCGCTACCCTAGTAAAGCGGTAATACAGGTTCCCTAATTTGGTCATGGCTGTTACGCTCCCTAGCGGTCATTCTATAAACTCAAAACTATTTTCCAACGATTTCTTAGGGCCACGTTGCTTGAAAATCATTTTTTGCCCTAGGCTGTATCACGCTTAGTTTCTGAGATACTCCTGGTGACCATTTTTATTGACTCACACGATACATATAAATGTATGTACACCCTGTATAAAGTAATTTTGTTAGATATACAGACCTGAAGAAGTACCAGCAGTTTTAGCAGTTACTACAATCCGTCAAATGGAACAACTTCTTTTCAGTAGACATTTTTCTCCCAAAATTTTATTTTGAAGGCCTCTTCATATATTTTCCACTAATCGCCATAAGATCCACTTACCTCGAGATCCAAAATGTTGAAAAAAATAGAGTTCGCTTGTTTCTTAATTGTCTTCCTTTGCCTCATAGAAATAGTTTACCTTTCTTCTGAGAATGTCGACGCGTTTCTCATAGATCGTGGAAACTTATCGTTCCAAACCATGAACTTGACAGAGAGAGAGAGAGAGAGAGAGAGAGAGAGAGAGAGAGAGAGAGAGAGAGAGAGAGAGAGAGAGAGAGAGAGAGAGAGAGAGAGAGAGAGAGAGAGAGAGAGAGAGAGAGAGAGAGAGAGAGAGAGAGAGAGAGAGAGACATTGTCCAGCTCAAGAGGAGTATTATAGGACATCGGTAAGTTCTTCCTCATATGACGGTTTGTAGGTCTCAACAATTACATCCATATCAGATTTAAAGAGTCCAAACTCTAGAATATTTTTCTAAAAGAATAATTCCAAATTGGCTGGTCTGATACGCAGATAACTCAAAG
This sequence comes from Malachius bipustulatus, assembly GCA_910589415.1. Taxonomy (NCBI): domain Eukaryota; kingdom Metazoa; phylum Arthropoda; class Insecta; order Coleoptera; family Melyridae; genus Malachius; species Malachius bipustulatus. The sequence goes on along the minus strand of OU342632.1, from coordinate 41,673,040 downwards.
ACAGAGATAGGTACTAGAGCCGGTGTGTTATTGAGGCATCACCCAGTAGTTATAGGTGTAGGAGAAAATATTAGGAAAAACTGCAAAGGTTGGGAATTCTAAAGCATCACTGACACTGAGTCAGGCTAGCCAGAAATCGATTGCTTGCATGCTATAGAATCAGAATCAAAGTTGATCTGGGAGTTTTTCGATGACCTCGTTGATCTACCCTCATCAGATAGAAGGTGAAACTTGCGTGGGTACTTACCTTATATTATCTACGGTAGCTACCTAGTCAATGAGAGGTAGCTGATAATGAGGCGGTAGATGTACCAGCCAGAAGAGGCGCTGCAAACATTTTTTATCAAGCCCGAACTATTTTTTGGCATACCAAAAAATTTGGTTCGTGGCGCAGTGGCTCAATGATAGACACTACAGCTTAAAGCTATATACAAGAAAAAAAGCACGACAAGCCAATGATGGAAGGACCTTCTCAACCTTCTATCAGAGAAGTCATGCATCTAAACATAATGCAGATCAGAACGGTGATAGGACTTATAACTTGACACTTCCACTTGAGAGATCACCTACGTAAGATTGGGATCTACAGAGAAGAACCAGTATGAAGACTCACGCGAACTCGTTTTCTGGCGCCACTCGACCCAGGAACGTAACTTTTGACTAACCAAGGAGCTTCTAAATAAAACAACCTAAAGGGTCTAAAACAACCTAAGGGCTCCATTATTAGGGACTAAAATATAAAAAATCAAACGCGAGACTGGATTAGATCACTTTTATCTATCTGCCAAAAATACGGAGCAGCTAAGGTGTTGGCACATCTAAAAAATTATGTTATTGGGTTGTGTGGATACCTACAATCTTCGTCTTATAATTTTCAGGGTTATAAAATAATTGTCACTGCAGATTCTCAGCCTACCAGGAATGTGCTTTTAGCAACTGAAGTAAGGAGAACTGGGATTCTTGACCGCTTCTCTACTACTATACGTCACTCCGAAACTAAAACAGAACTGTCGCCGAGGACTCGCGTTGCTAGAATGTTTAAGTCGTAAATTGTAGCAGTTTGGTTGCTATCGACACGTGTTTCTGTTTTGTTTTTATTTTTTCGGTTTGGTGGAAGCCCGGTAACGCCCTGTAAAGCAGATACAGTTAAACGTTTTATAGATCCGGGTCGTGATTAAAATTGTACCACAAGCTCGGTATGATGTCGTGATGAGATTTAAATCTTGATTTACGTATTAAATTTAAAGCATTTCGAGTCGAGCCGGGATACTCACAAAATAACTTGGATAAGTCACTTTTGATTCTAGATTCCTGATATCCATATACTATTTATTTTGATTTAATCAGGCTAGTCTCATTACAGCAACTTCTTAAGAAAAAAACTTATTCTATGCAAAAGAATTTACAGCGATGAGGCTAGAACGAAATTATGTACTCGGAAATGATAATTATTTGAACATATACCTAACATTCAATTTTTCATTCTTGTTACTTTGATATTTAGAGTCATGTAGACCATTTGCTCGGCACAGTGTTTTCCTTACATACGGGTGTAGTTCTGCGGTTTAGCATATTATCTTTCTGAATCATCTCCACAAACTGCGAAGGGCGCGGCGACATTCGCAAAGGATGGAAATTGAGAGGGGCTCATTTTTTTAAGTGGCTGGAAGAACTTATAAACAGAAACCTCTAATTGGTAATTTTTTGAATCAAAACTCGTCTCATGTCAGAAACGTCAACATCTGTTTTTTTTTTTTTAAACAAGGCTGCCTTTAAACAAACACGTTAAATGGAACATTCGTTCAGTCAAAACACCTTTTACAGTTATACCTATTTACCAATCATCCTCTACGTACAATCAGTTTAATAATTTTTTTTAAATTAACATTACACAAGAAATGAGAGTAGAACAAGGCAGATAAATTTAGAACAAGATCATTTTAATGAAGCGTTTTGGGATTTAATATGGACATTATGGATATGGACCTTTGGTCTGTTTTCGAAGCATCGGATGTAAAATTCGGTTTTGTTAGCTTTATATTTAGTGGCTTTAGCAAGCGTTTGTTAACTTTATGTTTACTCATCTCTTGTCAGGGCTGGCGCTTATATGAAAAAGTGTAAAATGGAAATAACACAAGAAACTGATTGTAGATTAAAATATGTAAATGTGGGGTTATTTTCTTTTCAAAGACTGCAACATTTAATTTTATTCTAATTGCCTTAATGAATTGAGTATGGAAGATATTAATTTTTTGGAGATTACCAAAAACTAAGACCTATTTTGGATGAAATTGAAACAAACCGAATGAAGTTTCCCTTCCAATATTTTAATATTCGGCGGTACTTGTGTAGAGGAGTTTTTCAGAAATAAGACTCAGTCTAGCTTATCGATGGTTAAGATGTGACACCTCGTACGTGGTATAAGATGTGATACTACGTACGAGGTGTCACATCTTAACCATCGTTATAAACTTTTAACAATCTGGATTAAATTCTAATTGACATTTTTGACATCCCGCTTTGGCTTTATCCCACATATCTACCTAAATAATTCAATGTTCTTATGAGTTAAATTTGGTCGGATGTTAAAATTTTTTAAACGAGTGTTACTATAGTTTTACAAAGAGCATAATTAATTAATAGTTTAATTAATAAAAAGTCATTTACCCATTTGAAATGTTTAAAAAATTGCTGAATTATAGGAGTTTCTTTTCTGAAGCAAGATGATACTAGATCTGCAGCTGGGATGATGTTCTAGGAAAATAGGAATATTATTCTTATGATGAAAATTCAAGAGTTTATACTAGCTAGAATCGCAAGTTGCAATCAAATCAAAAGATTCGTGACCTAGTTTCAAAAGTAATAAGGCGGATGCATAAAGCAATAAGGGAGATGTATAAGATTAAGATCCAATTTAAAAAAATGTGCAATGAAACCAAAAAATATTATTCAGAGAGAAATCTAGATATTCTCATTTTAGAGGAAAAGTAAATATGATTTTCTCTGAAGCAGCGGAACAGGACCACTCTAGCTGATCAATCCGAGCAAATAGGAATTAGGCTTCTTGTCAGAACCCTCGTCAAATCAAATATATCGTAAACAAAACGAGACTCAAGATAGCTTATGTTCGGTTTGTATAAACATATGTTGAAAATTTCATCTCTGATATGAATCTGAGGAATATTATGTAGGTACCTATATGCTGAATAATATTATTCTGAGAATTTTCTTTACATTACATTGTATTTTTCACCTCATCTTAACCAAATGTGTACAAATAAAACAATGATTCATACTGGGCACCGAGAAGAAGTATACTATTTATATAATGTGCATGACAAAATAAGCGGTTTTTGCACAATTTCGACAACAGATCAAAAGTTGTAGTTTTGTCGAAAATCGCTTTCCTATAGTAATTGGATCGATTATTTATGTCTGCTTTAAATGTCCACAATAAACACCCTTTTCGCCCCGCCTGTAATAATAGAAAATTACAGTTTTAGATCCAAACTGCATTTTAACTCCAAAGCTGATAATAATTATCCAACCAGCTCATCTTCAGAGTTTATTCTCCTCAGAGTTTCGTGAAACTATCTTGCCTCCCAAGGGATGAAATGGCATCAATATAACTTCTTGAGATTTACATCTGTTCTTTAAACTTCTTTTTGTTGCTGCCTAACCAGCAAAGTTCATCACAAAATTTTAAGAGTTTCTTGAAACGCTTGGAGATCTTAACTTTGGCCGTGTTTCTTTCAACCTGCCTTGCTTTCTGTTTCTCGCATTGCTGACTCTGAAAAAATCACACTTCTTGTCATTGGGTATTACGTCATATACAGGTGGTTCAAATTCGCGAAAATGAATGTGAGAATACTCCATTAACTTTAGACAGACATTTTTAATTACCATACGCTCTTAGATCTTCAATTTTAGAGATACAGAGTAGGTAGTAACTATTTTGAATTTAAAACATTAATTAGATAGGTAGGTACAGAAAAAAAAAAAAAAAGAAAAAAGACAATGTTCAAGAAATAAAGTTACTCTTATGACAGAGAATAGGTTATTATTGCAATTCCATCAACAAATGGAGCTAATTCGTCGAATTAAACAAACTGTCCAAGATGACATCGTCAGTTCATTAGAATTTTTCTTATGTCGGATAACTACGAATCTCAAATATGGTTTAATCAATCTTATTAGGGATCGAAATTTTCCGGGAAAATATGAAATTCTAGGATTTGTCAGAAGACAATAAAATGTGATATTTCTTAAATTCCTCGACCTCCAACCCCTTGTGCGCTTACAGCCATCTTGATTTTAGTTAGATTTTAAAGTTTTTCATGCTTATTTTTATAAATATGAATAAAGAATAGTTTTTGTTTTAAATCAAAAAAGGCGGAAAACCACAAGAGAATTAAGGTGGAAAAGTGGGGAATTTTATGTTTTATGTTTTGTGGTCTTGTTATATGTTTTATAATAACCCCCAGAATTTCAGCTTGTTCCGGAAAACTGTTACCTTCTAGGCTGATTTTTCAATGCGGTATTTTCTGGTCGATTTTATCGATTCCAAGCCGAAAACTACTACCGACAGGATGAATCTTTTGCATTAATTACGAATTATGTAAAAAGTGGTGCAACTTATGTTTCAATTTTTTTATTCGATTCTTTCCGAGATATTACGCACATTTTTCCCTAACTTTTTTGTTAAAAACGATAATAATTTTTTTATGGTATATGTCATATTGTTAGAGACATCGTTAAGTTATTCATATCGCTGTTTTCAAAATTAAGTTAGAGAAACTTAAAAAAACCCAACTCTTCACCCAAAATCCAGACGGTGGAAAACGCTTTTATTGTCTCTTCTATTGTCTTATAACAACCCCCAAAATTTTAAATTGATCTCTATACAGGGTGTTTCTTTAATATTGCGAAAAAATTTAAAGGCATACTTTTTGATCAAAGGTAAAAAAAAAATTCCCCGTTAACATGTGCCAGAGAATGTATCGTTTTTGGAATACCGGGTGCCAAAAAATATAATTTTTCCAGTTTTTTGAAGATATCTTTTGGATTATGTGATGTGACAGAGAGTTGCTTCGAACACCCTCTGGTTTTCATAACTATGTCATCGGCATAACCTGGGCAATCGATGTCTTGGCTTATTGATGGCTACCGAAGAAGTTCATCTATAGGCTCCACATCAGAGGTATTACTACTCCTCCTTGTGGCCAGCCTCTTGTTGTAGTGATCTGGATGGTGTTTTGTCCCATTTTTGTTCAAGCTGCTCTTTTTCTTAACATCTCACATTATCCATTTGGGCATTGTGTTGTTTGCGTCTCTTTTAATTGTTATTCACCTAAGTAGGTTGTTACCTACCTTAATATTCAACCAAAAATATTAAAAAATGTACACATTAACCGATGTAGACGTATACCATGCGCAGTTTTGATGATACACCATTCCCAGAGTCTATATGGAGAGATTAGAATGATATCCTGCTCCTCGTGACTTTATTGGTTACAAACGGAGGAAAATTAGGCAGAATCCTCATCATCAAGTATTTCTTCTAAGGTAATGCAGATTAAGATTCGGTCCCATTCCCTCCAAAGTGCTTTGTTTTATTCTGGATACTGTGTATAATTTTCCACGAAGCTTTGTTTGGATTTTTAGAGTTCAATGTGAAGAACCATTCGTTGAAGAGCTGATCTCCATTTTCGTTCTGAAGATAACGTTTTGTTTTAGCCCTTGTGGAACGTTCCTAAGTACCAAAAAAAATGTAAAGATAAATTAATCTGGTCTTCTTATGTTTTGATACAAATGTATTATTTGAATTAAGCAATTAATTTAAAGGGTGCGTTAATTTATTTACCCTGATTTTACAGGGCTCAATTCGTACAAGTTAGATATTATGAAACTTAAACCTATATTTGATATTGTAATTGAATAAACATATAAAATCTGATCCCTAGCAGTGGATTGTTTCATGTCGTTTGATCGTTCTGTTTTTATAATAATTTGTCTTTATTAATCACTTCCTTTGGCGCTTTCATTCCCTAGCAGGCTGGTTCTTTTCATTTCAATACAATGCGAATGCTTTAAATACCTCAGGTCGCCATTATAAATAGCATTGTTATGCCAAGATATTAAAAAGCCCGAAGAACTGCAATCTATACTAAACACTCCGATTTAGTAAAGAGGAGCCAAGTCAGTTAACAGGTCACGTAATTTCAACAGTTTACTGTCAGTGGCTGTTAAGTTTGCCAGTCAAACGGGAAAAGTAGCTGATGCAACAGGAGTTTGAGAAATATGTGCTTCGTGATTTTTACAAATCTTATTAGTCCTAGAACTCTTTTAAAAATTGTGAAATTAATAATAATAATTATTGTATGATATAATTTTTTGTGTTCGATTAGTTTAAATAATAAATATGAATAGAAATATGAGATCAAAGCTCCTGTTGTTGGTAAGTCTCTGAAATTAGTGTTTCATATTTATTTGATTTTTAAAACAAGTTTTTTAAGGATGAGTTTATGAGATTTTAAGTTGTCTGATTTTAATGCCCTTTTTTTGAATCAAAAAAATAAAGCTCCGAGATAAAAAACGAGGAATAGGTAGTGAAAAAATTAAGTTTCAATTTCTCCAGTTGTTTGTTAAACATTTCCTTAATTTTATAATGAGATGAACAAACAAAACGAACCTACCTTCAGTTTGTGCTACAATAATAGAACGAAATTAGTTTATTACTTGGCTAAATTTGCTCCATAACGAAGTTAAAGAAATAAAGCCTGCATATGAACTATTGTATTGCAGAGCGACATTTTTCATTCATGTTTGCGTGGGTCCAAGTATGATTAATTTAGAAATCTTAGTTGGAAAATGTTAATAGATTTATGTTTACATACTGTTTTGTTTATATGAGAGGTGTAATGGAATCAACAGTTAAAATGCGTCTGCTTCTCGATATTTGGAAAATGAATGCTCAATATAATACAGAGTGTCACGAAAATTAACCTCTGTAATATCTGTACCTTGGAAAAAATAATTTTTATGCAAAATATGTAAATATTTACAAAGCAAGACACTTGTTAGATCATTGGCGCTTTATTTAACTTTCTCTCTACATCTTTAAACTCACCAGAACTACTGGGTTGAAATGATCTTGCAAATATAGTCCAAAACTAAATAAACATTTTTGGAAGTTAAATAAATTTCTAATAATAGTTTTTACTCAACAGTAAACTTTCAAAAAGGCTTGAAAGTTAGGAAGGTACATAATAATTTTTCAATAGGTCAATAATTACCCTTGAACTGCTCAGCCTTGAAATGACTCATTCGACAAATTGGAAATTTAAATTGGTTTACGTCCTCAAGAAAAATCTTTTTCTTGCACTATTATGTGCTAAATAAGTGTATTTTGCACAGGTTTATTATATTTTATATAATGCAGGGCATTGCGTCAGGTACTAAAAAAATATGAAAACTTTAAATCTCGATATGAGCTTTACTATGACGAGAGCGGCAACCATCGAGGGCCGAACTGAACGCCATTAAGGCGAAGTCAAATCCATAACGTTACAATATCTTGTGGTTGACACAAATAATTGTAGCATTGCCCTTCCGAAAGGTATTTGTAAGAACCATCGCCGTGTTACTATAAAGGGGGAAAGTGCCTTGGGTTTATTACAGCTATATTTACAAAAGTAAACGGTGGTGCTAGGTATGTCGTCAATCTTCAGAGTAATTTTCTTTAAATATGGAATAAGTGACAACACTGCCAACGGTGAATCGTACCACAAATAGTAGTTTTGTTATATTGGCTGTCCCCCAACCTAGTTGTCGTGTCGTGACTAAAGGTCTGTACAGGGGTTATAACGGTGCCGGAGAACGTCCGAACGTGGACTCTCCGAAAGACCGTAAAACTCTGTTGTCGAGGTTATATCTCGCGAACAGAGGAATACGAGGGTCTAGGCTTTACCGCCTGGACCAAAAGGAGACAACCTTTAAAAACCTAAATCCTACGGCGGGAACCCAGGCTAAAAGGATGCGTGGCTAAATAGTAGATCAGTTGGATTCAACCTTGGAGAAGTGGCGCACCTGCGAAAATAAATGCCTACCATACGTATGGAGTTCTGCGTATGGTATTTCTTTAATAGCCCCATTACTCGTGGGCCATATGGACCAAGACACACCTAATTCAATGCAGACCTTTTGGACAGAAAACCTGACACAAAAGGCCAATAACTAATTTTCCTAATGGGAAAAAACCTAAGGGAGAAAATAGAGCAACTTCAATGCAGACCTTACCTAGGCCTACTGGGGTGCTGTTCAAGCGACTAGGTGGGAAAAGGGAAGAGGGAGCAGAGAAGATGTAACTGAAAAAGCTGAGTAAGCACCAGCTAAGATGGGCAACAGGACACTGCCCACTAATTACACCTCTAAATAATAGGAGTGAAAAATATCCCGGATTACAGGAGATGCGGGGAGGGGGAGGAAACCCCATACCACCTAATATGTGAATGCTCAGCACTAGAGGGAACTAGACTTCTAGTATTTGGGACCGAAATGGCAGAACCAAAAGAAATAGAACAAGCACCCATTGGACTCATACTGAAATACTTTCGGGAGATGGGACCGATGAGATAATTATCCAAAGGGGTACAATAAGCGCAAGCTTCAGTACAAGGGCTTTGAACCTACCCTAGAAGTAATAATAATAATAATAATAATATATTGGCTGTTCTGCGGTAGTTGTTTGCTCATGGTATGTAGAAGCAGAATGGCGGGCAGAACATGGAGTCGTAACCCAGCTATTTTGTGCTGGATGTATACCATGCTAGTGAGACCTATCATCACAAACGGACCGGCTGCCTGGTACAAGAGAACCAAGCAAGGAACAGCAAGGAAAACACTCGCATGTCTTTGGAGTAATCAGAACTTGTACAACTGCGGCGCTGGAAGTAATCTTGGATCTGACACCACCACATATGGTGATCGAGGAAGAGCCGGAGGAGCTCTCCTTAGAATATCAAAAGCCGGAATCAGAAGTGGACAGCGAGCCATTGAGAACCAACTCTTAAGTGGCTGCGAGAAGCTCTTGACGCTGTCAAAAACAGAATTATTAAGAAATTAAGTTTCGAGAGGAACTTGATCAGTGAACTGTCTACGAAAGACTACACTCTCAAAGAAGGTACGATTAAATGGTACTCAGACGATACCAAAACCATCGAGGGAACCGGGGCAGGAGTCTCTGAGCCGTGCACCAAGTACTCCAAACCCATGTAACATCCCCAACCACTATTCAAATAGAATTATAAGCAATAGAAGTATGTGTCCAAATAAAATTCGACAGAAAAAGACAAAATGGCTTGGGAGTGCTTAGAAAAGCTCAACCAATTAGACAAGAGAAATAAAATTCATCTTCAATAGATACCAGGTCATTCTGGAATTGAGGGAAATGAACGATCATTGACAACTAAAGGAGGAGTAACATCCTTTGTAGGCCCAGAACCATTCTGTGGCTTGTAAGACACATTCTTCAAGGCAGAACTCCGAAAAAATTAGAAAAAATAAGAGAAATCCATTGGATTTATCTCAGGTTTGCGACAAGCCAAAGATTTTCTCGAAAACTTCAACCGAGAGAGGTCGAAGATACTCCTCAACCTCAGTAAGAAACGTCTTAGAACACTGATGGGATTCATTACGAGATATTGTAAGCTCAAGGAACATATGAGAAAGTTAGGCGTAGAAAAGAACGGCGTCTTCAGATTTTGTAGAAAGGGAGACGAGACACATCGTCACCTGCTGCTAAGCGTTAGAAATCAAAAGAAGAAAGGCTTTTGGTCAACATCAGCTTGAGGCAGAGATATACCCGACCTTGATCCTCTCAAAATCCTCAAGTTTCTCAAAGCAACGGACCTCGAGAGGGTGCTTCATTAATGGGAGTCCACCCAGGGCAAGCATAGTAGAGAGTAGAGGGGGCACAATAGATCTCTTAGGCCGCAGTAACTGAATCACCCTCATTAATTACAATACAATAATAAGACTAATTTTGGACCCCTTTTCTAAAAATAATAATTCCGAGCACTTAGCCCTTTCCTAAAACAATATTTTTTAAATTTTTTTCTTATAAAAACCCTTACAACAACGAACTCCAATTGCATTTAAATTTTTATCACATAATAATGTGACCAACATGGTGAAATAATTATTTTTAGTAGCTTAAAAGCTTTATTAATTTTTGTGCTTATGATAACCTATCTCTTGAGCATGGCTTGGCATTTACATCCTTTGAGACAGCAACGCTACAATTATAATGAAAAAATCTTGTAAAACTTGCCAACAAAAATGACAATAAACGATTATAGAAGGTTAACGTTGGATTTCGTTTAAATAGGTCTATTTTATACGTTTCGTAGCTACAAGCAAGGTAAACACAATATAAAGCACGTTTGGACATCCAAGTGTGACTAACTCAGGAAGAGGAGGCTTAGAATGGACACAAACATTTATGAAAGTTGATGTAAACCATGACAATAGCAAAACAAAACGGAAATCAATTCTTGAATTGTTATTTTTATAAATTGCTCTTGTTTTTCAAGAGGAGATTTAGCGATATTGGAAGAATAATATGTCAGATATGTCAGACTAATGACAATAAGGGCGTAATTCTAAATTAGATGAAGACAACATCCTCGTGAAACAGAGAAGGTCCACGATTTGTCAATTCTCTTTGATTATTAGGGAGTGAGATACTCTGCTCGTTTCAGTATCGTCTTTTTTGACGAGAGTTGATTGCTGATGGAAGAAAAAAGAAAAAGGAAAAGGAAAATTACGTCAAACGATCTAATTGTGTCTACCTTGAGATATTGGAAGAAGAAGAATTAAGATCACGACAAAAGGACAGTCATGAAATTCGATAATTTAAAGGACGAGCCCTCTAAGACTGTATTCTTATCTGAGTATTATGATCGAGTTAACAAAAAATAATAATAATAATGTGCTGGCTAAAACGTTTATGAGCAGAATAGCAGAAACAGAAGAAAACCCTTAACAAAAATAGGAAGAATATTTGACCAGATTCTCTGCATAAAATCATTGCGCAATCAACGGTGATTTTCATTGTTATGTAGTAGCTACCTTCATCCGCCAACGTTAGTTCCAGTTTTCAATTTTGTTCCTTGCTCTTGTAGACTTACTCATACTTATAATTGTTTCCAAATTTTTTTATTACTTTCACTTCACTTTTTTAAGCACCCAATAACTTCTGGAATATTTAAAAACCCAAGATTGAAACGCCTGGCGTCTAGAGGACCTTTAGGAGACTTTTGTGAGAAAACCGTTAACTCCCGTCACTTACCCGTCCCAAACATTTATACAAATTTTAACCTTCTGAACTTATGTTCGACATCAACGTCATCCCCCTATTATACGCCAATCACTGTTTCATCCATAACTTCAACCAGCTGATAATGACTCCTTCATCGTCCTCTCCTCTAAAACTGCCATCATCAGTTACAAGTGTTTTGTTTGAGAATTCTGGAAACGACGGTAAAGTGGTTGGTTAAAAGAGATGGGAGGCTCTCTGATGTCCACCTTTCCGATGTAGCTCTCGTTGTTAGGATGGGCGGCTGCAAGACCCCTTACATGCTACTCTTATGGCATCTCTCGACTGCAACCAGATATCGAACTCAGCCATCAGAGTTTGGGCACTAGTCTAAATCCCTGTTGGTAGGTCTTTAGGACCGAGTTAGCGATCGAGGAACTTGCGGGAGGTATAAAAAAAATGAAATAAGGGTTCTTTATCCAACGTAAGTTAGTTCGACGCTCTGAGTCAAATATGTCTGGTTAAAACAGTTTTCCTTTTGCACACATAAGTGAGGGTGCAAAGAAACAGGTGTTTCCTCTCTATTATGGCATCTGATGCCTAGTTGGTTAATTTTTAACAGAACCTGAATGGTTTATTTTTATCCCCTCCACTCTGATTTCACTTCACTTGACACAATCACTTCACTCTGTTCTCTACTCTAACTTTCTTCCTTATTCTTTACTCTATGGCGCTCCAACATAAACTGACTGAAGTGTTTTTCTTACTCTGTGGTACTTCAGCCTCCACCAACTTGCAATCTACAACTAACTTTGAGTCAGTGTCTCGGTCGTTCTTATATACACGACGGCCGTGGATTCTAGACATTTCTGGCCGTTTCACTGATGACTTGAGACGCAGGCAGAATGACCTGTCAGGTCTCCCGTCACGGCCACGCGCTTTCGAACATGAATGTCATTGACATTCCTGTCATGTCAGTCAGAACTGTCTCAAGTCAACACGCAGCTGATTAACTATTAAACTATTAAAGGAATGTAAACAAACCTCCCTTCGTTATAATATTTCTTCTTATTTAAAGTACTGGGTGACATCAATTAACTTTACTCGTTTCGTACCAGAAATATAAACCTGAACCTTTAAAAACTGTTAAAACTAAATAAAAAATCTTCTTAGCATTAATCCATTTTTAGAGTTAAATTCGAGACTTCGCTAAACATAAAAAAAAATAAAATTTAACTTTCTCAACAAAATTCTTGTTTTTTTTTTTGGTTTACTGAGCAAAGACTAGGTTGTTACAAAACTCCCGAAGTTTGTAAAGATATCATCAAGGGAAATTAAACCGTTTTTAGATATCTACACCAAGAATTGTATGTCGTTTCTCTATTATTAGTCTTTCAACTTAGATATCCAGAATCTAGGACATTTTCTTAAGTGAAACTTCCATTAATAGATTTCTTTAGGGAATATAATATTGTATATGGTTTTAAGTAGGTATAGGAATGTGAAATGGAAATACCGCTTTTCAGTGTAGCGTTTTATAGAAATTCTACCTACTCATGGTGAATCTAAATCCTACAGAAAAGGAATTCTATGAAGTGTTTTTGAAGATGGAAATTATTTAAAGGTAAAATATAGTGGTTTGAATATAATATTATATCATATAATGGAGGATAATCTGATTTTGTCCTGAAAAATCTTCCTTAAGTTGTGAGCTTAATTTAATTTTACTGAAAATAAAATATTAAGAAACATTCTCTCTTATTAGAATTCTGAATTAAGCGAATACCTAATTATTGATTTCCGACTTAATGAGAATTCAACGAAGCTTCGCAATTTGATCTCTGATTTACCAGCAATTATTTTAACTATTGATATCGCGAAGGTAAATAAGAACCTGAGACTCCGTCCGAGTCATTCCTAGAAATGAAGTAAACAGCTAATGAAGCCCTTTCAGCTGCTTAAATGGAAGCATTTATACGAAAAGACAGGTTTCATAGTGTAGAACGAAAGCAGAATCAGAAGGCTGCTTTCATCAAAACATTCCTTAGAATAAATTTTTTATTGCCCAGATAGCAGCTTCCTTTCAGAGAGAGCTAGAAGCCTTATTTCCCGGAACGTCTATTATTTCACAATAAAAGGAATAAAAGACTTGAATATTAATTTATTCTGATGAATTTTATACACAAAATCAATTTCCTCAACCCCCAAGTGAATTCAACTCGTCTTTTGAATGATTGAATCAATAAAGAGGGTTTTCAATTTAATAAAATCCGACTGTGCATGTTAATTGCTTAATAAATCGTTTGAATTAAGTTTTTAGAAACAAATATTCACCCAATAGTTAGTATAATTAAGTATACAATTTCAAAGAGTGGAATAATAATTTAAGTAGAAAGTGAGCAAGCAAGGCTAGTCGACAGCAACAAATATTCAATGAACTAATACTGATAATTGGAGAAAAAAGGAAGATGAATTTTGTCATTCTATTATAAGCTTACCAGCATAGTTGTGGAATAACTTCTGTGCGGAAGGCATAGAGAAAAAATCAATAAGATTTTGTCTCTGATCTGAGCTATCGATCCTAGACATCGATTCGCCGATGACATGGCTACTATAGCCAGAAGAATGTTCGAATAACTTTTGAATAACGTATAGGACCTTATAGACATTATAGGAATTATAGGGCCAGAAGAGGAAACCCAAATATATAATCTTTGGAGAGACCTCCCAGTATTAAGACAGGACAAGATACCTAATACTGGGAAATATAACTAAAAAAGATTATAGGGTTGCACTAAGCGCAATAAAACTGGTGACGAAGGCCAAAAGATTTTCTTACTAAGCACTATAAACTCAGAGCGTATACCTCAGCAAAATTGGTCTTCAAAATGACCAAACCTGTAGAATCTGTATGGAGGGTGAAGAAATCCCAATACATCTTCTGTTTGAGTGTCATCCAGGACAACAAAGAATATTCTGCTTTTTGGGTTTCTACCAACTCATTTGGTATAAGAAAATGTTTTGTCATGTTGAGAATCAATCAAAATTATAAATTTTCATCGAGGAATTGAATTGGATGGGATGCTATAATAATTTGTAATTTTAATAATTATTGTAATAATTATTAAAGGCTGATTGGAAACTTTACTTTCGAACAATTAACCCTAAGGATATATACTGAACTAATCCCAGATATTCCATTAAATTAACACACACGCCTCAGGCAGTACCTAACTATCCCCTTATCCCAGAAATCTTCGAAACTTGTACAGGAAGGGATTAAACTAATGAATGAACCAATATCGTCTGCGTATTCAGACTATTCAGAGTTTAAGTTTCGTTGAGATCGTAACTTTTCATGTATGTGAACTTGAAATTTTTATACAGGGTGATTTAAGTGTGATAATTTCCATCACCCTGTATAAAAATTTAAACAACAGAGTAGGATATAACGAGAAAAGTTAAGATAGGGACATGTAAGCCGTTTTCCGATAATTTCACTTCTGAATTTAAACTGTAATTGTAAATGCCATTCTTTTTAGATTTTACCACCCTCTCCCTTCATGATAAGAAATCAATAAAAATTAAAACAATTTTTTTTCCATTTTTTACCGCCATTTCTTTATTTTTGAAAAAAAAATCAATCGATAGGACAATGTAAAAGAAATAGTTTTTTTGCTGCGCAATATGGGGCAAAAACTGTGGGAGTTATGTCCGATTCGATGTGTTTTGCCCCCCCCCCCCCCTATTTGCTCCTAGTACACCTATACGCGCAAAAAATGGTCGAAACCCTTGGGAACATGAATTTACAGGAGTTAATTTTTTGCCCCTATAAACTCATTGCCTCCTTTTGAATAATGCCTCCAACTCCGTTCGTTACTCACGCCGACTCCCGTTTTGAAAAGAAAACAAGAACCAAAACGGCGCTATCTCGATGAGTAATGGACGGATTCGCGATTGCGCAACATGAAGTTGTGCGAGATCTCGGCTTGTTACCTGAAATTTTTTTTGACCGACGACTTACAGCTAACCTAGGGACAAAAAAACGTTTCACCCACTTTTTTACTTGGTTTTCTCCTTCCTCCCCACCTCCGAGATTTGCGCCAAATCGGCTACATTACAAGAGTGGTCCACTAAGTTGACTTAAAAAAAATCAAAGAGTGTCGTTTTTGGAAGTTTTTCACGCTAGATATACCCCACTAATTTTCACATTAACGGTTGTACAAAAAAATTTTGAATTTATCTTGGCCGCGAAGTTCTTTGCTTCCTTGAGAATAATTTTTTATCTCTCGAATGCAGGCGTATTCTTGGTGCACAACTAACTATTTTCATTATCGGAATACAGAAAATATCTACTTACCTACGTATATATGTAGATAAATAAAATTATTTTGATACTATAGTTGCAATTTATTATTCATGTACTCAACAAAATTAAACGTGTCTTTTCTTATTACAGGGTCTCGAGGCGATGGCACGCGAGAAGAAGTCCTTCCTACGATCCAACCTCCTGACGATTCTTACAGTGGTGGGAGTCATCGGAGGCACGGCCCTGGGCTGCATTCTTCGGGTCACTTCTACCGTTAAATGGACGCCTCGGGAAGTAATGTACCTGGCCTTCCCCGGCGACATCTTCCTGCGAATGCTCAAGGCGCTGATCATCCCTTTATTGGTCGCTTCTGTCATCTCCGCCATCGGCAGTCTGGACCTGTCCGTTTCGAAGAGGATTGCTGTGAGGAGCATCGTATATTACACCACCACGACCATTTGTGCAGTGATTTTGGGAATCGTGTTGGTGGTGACCATCAGGCCGGGAGTAGGGACGAAGAGTTCGGCTACGAATACCACGCAGAAAGTGTTGCCGAGGCACGTGTTGACTCAGGATACGTTGCTGGATCTTATTAGGTCAGTTTGTATTTTAAACCTTTTCATTTTATATTCTTTTGTGGCTTAGTATGAAGTGTGGTTAGAATTTTTAAGCGAAAAAACTAATTCTAAATAAACCGGGCCAGAACAGTGTGAATAAACATAAAATAAAAATTTATGATAATATTTCTCATAAGGGGTGGCATTTGTCGCCCCCTTACAGAAATGCCCGATAGACTATAATGATCCTATGGAAGATTAGTATTTGTGTGTCAAAATTCCTTTTCACCACGTTTTGATTTCTGTCTGCCTGTTCAAATCTTGCAATCGATTTTAAACCAACTTCCAGAAGAGCTAGAGACTTGAAACTTCTAACTCAGTTCAAGACTAGATGACAATATAATACTAACTCGCTTTCTAGTCTCTCTGTTTAGTTTCTGCGGCAGACATCACATCGCATCTTCTGCGCGCAAGCGATGCTTCTACTCCTCTTCACAGTTCATTTCTCGTTTAGATTGAATAATTTGTTGTCAATGAGCACAAGGCTTATTCTCATACTCCAGATATTTCTTTGAAATTTGTCTGTGATTATAGAAATTAATTCTTACCTATAATTCAATATATCGTAGAACTTGGGGTATATAGTGACTTGCGTGGCCAAGTGGTTCTCCGCTGGCCCACGAAGCCATAGATCGCGGGTTCGAAACTCACCTCGGCCCGCTTTACTTTTCAGATTCATTTTCGAATGTCTGTGAAAAGTAAAACAAGCGATCGAACGCTTAAAAGGCAAATCTATAATTTAAAGTGTGTGTGGCTAAAGAGTTCGTGCTCAAAGCCAAATTACCAGAGTGGAGCGACCAGCGCCGGATTAGAGGTTTGCAGCGCCCTAGGCTAATTAAATAACAGCGCCCCTTTTTAGTTGAATTTTAGTAATTGTCGCCCTCTCTCCCCTCTTATGGAAAAATCTCTATCTAAGGAATGGCAAAGAGCAATTTTTTGTATGTAAAATTAGACATTAATAGAAAGAAATGTGTAGGTATTTCATTAGGTAAATTCTGCTGCGCTTTTTGTGAGTGAATTGTGTCAAAGATATGCTAGCATTATAGAGTCCAACCGGGGGGTCTGGGGGGTACGGAGTATCCCCCAGGAATGAGGGAGGTTCGGGGGTTCCCCCCCCGAGAAAATTTTTGAAAAAACAAGTGCGAAAATGTTAATCACACTATAAGGAATAACTGCATTTATACTGTTAGCTATACATTTTCGCATTACGTTCAAGCATTGGAAAGGTCCGCCGGATAATATATAGAGTTGAATAGAAGTTGGGTTAGAGCCACCATCTGGTTTTTTCGATATCGTCAATTCAAGAACCAAGCAATGCATATGTATCACGAATTTTTCAAGAAAAGGAAAATAGTATAGAACTCTAGGTACCTACTTTTATTATAGAAGAACATGAATCAGGTTCGGCGTTCCGCGGGTAGTCTGATGTACAGGCCAGAGCCATTCTAAGATATTTGGGGCCTATGGGCCACTGAAAGTAATGCGCCCTTTTCTCAGATGAAATGCGTAAAGGACAGCTAACGCTGGGAATAAGCCAATGACGACTGATGGATTACAAATAAGTTAGTGCAGTATGAATTCTAAATAATTTAACACTACCTAGTTATGTATGTCCGGCTCCAAAGAAAATGCGCAGCAAGCGAAATGATTTTCAATGTTAAAAGTTACGCAATTTCCCACTACTATGTAGGTACTGAGATGTGAAAACTATAATAACTAAATGACTAATAAATAATCACAAAAATATTATACTTCAATAAAAACATCCGCCACCAAAAGGCTTGCGCCCCTTGCCTACAGCCCTATTAATTCTGTGGTTAGAAAGGCCCTGATTATGTAATATTGTGAAAAGTTGCCCAGGATCCTGCACGCGCCCCCCGCCTCCTTGGCTATACTACCCACCCAGTAATTAATTTTATCATGATATTTTGATAATTTCTGTTATTGTTATGAATTAAGATGTTTTTTTTCTCCCGCCCGCCGCCCCTATGAACTTGTCCCCTGCGTGCGGGCAGTAGGTAGGTATTATATTATCCTAACTCGGAAATGTATATTTCATTATTTTTAGTACCTAAGTATTTATGCATTTACACATGCATTTACAAGCTTTAAGGGCGCCTCCGGCGCCCCACCAAGCTTTGCGCCCCTAGGCTACAGCCTAGGTAGCCTTGTGGGTAATCCGGCGCTGGGAGCGACTATGTCTTACCTACACAGTTAAGACCGATGCTCCCTCTTAAAAAAAAAAAAAAACTTGGGGTATATGTGAGGGTGAGCTTTGTAATCAATTCTTACTACTTGTAGAATTTCTTCATGGAATCGATTTCTTTGGGATTTTTCAAACGAAAGAAGCGTTGCGTTTACATTATTGATTAATTAAGGGAAAATTACAATTAGTTACTCCTAATTAAATCGGTGACTTTACGGAAGGCATTAGTTCCTGCACGAGCGATCCTGCCTGCAGTGTGAGTGTTCGATGCACTGTCGTTCCGTAGCAGGACATGGCTTATTGTAACAGGAAATTTTGATGAAGTTGCTAATGATCCCATGTAACGGTTTATCCGGTTACCGCATAGGCACGGAATATCGCCGGCTGAAATAGCATCCAGATGAAAACCGACTCCTGAGATTTATCATTTAGGCATTTTCCATCAGTGCCTCGTTAACCAGATTGAAAATGCGCCAGGAAATGAAATATGGTCGAGTCGTTTCTCTGTACAGAACGTTTCTGTCATCAGGGCAGTTATGGAGACGTATTTGCATTTTAAAAGTCTGGATTATATCCTTGCGGAGTGAAAAAGTACGCATGAAATATTAATTTTTATGGGAGAATCATTTATAAATGGTTCTCAAATTTTAATGGGCAGAATTTTGTGAATCACTGAATTAATGCTGAATAAATAGAAGGGGTTTGTGGTGCATGTAAATTTATTTAAAAAATATGCAATTTAACTGGCTCCCGAGGTTAAGTTTTACTGGAACGTGTTGAATTTAAAATTTATTTCACTCTGAAGGTGCGCAAAATTACACCTCCCAATGTTCGTGTTTTTTAATGGCTAAAATATTTCATTCCATAATTTTCCGAATAACAACTTGTCATGCAGTGTTGCATGTAGATCATTCGTCTGTTCAAGATTTAGGGGGACTCTCTCACAACAAACAGTACCCGTAGATTGACAAAAATATGAAAAAAACTGAAATTTTGTTTAATTCATCTTTTCTAAGAGCAACTGAAGTTTTAAAGTGAGCTTAGAAATTTAGGAAGTGCAAGAGATATGACTATAAGCATATAATATATCTTAGAAACTAAGCATATAACAATTTCAACTACACAATAGGATACTAGATGAAAAGTTGAAATAGTGGCACAGGGTGTAAGCCGTTTTCTGATATCATTAGCCGTTCGTTAGGCCCCTAGCGGTTATTCTAGAAAATCAAAACTATTTGACAACAATTTTTTAGGGCCATGCACTTTCTTTAAATATTTTTTGTCTGAGGTTGCAAGAAACTTCTGAGATATTTCCGAGGATTCATTTGGTATTATTACTATTCCGGGACACTTATCTGTTCATCAGAATTTGGGCATCTTTGGGAAATTATGATAGTGAGCTACTAATAGTTAACAGAAAATAATTAAACCGAGTTTTTCAAAAGCCCCGAATGCGAGTATGTATTAGTGTTAACAACAAATCTTACCACATTGTTAAAAATGTGTAGGGGAACGAATTTTAAGCACTTTTTTCAAGTAAATTTTCAGAGAAAATAAATTTATGAGAACTATGTTTTGAGGAAGAATATAGTTGACTTAACAAACAATGATAAAAACTTACAAAATAATTTTATTTTACTTAAAGATTGTTCTTTTTTTACACACGGTACTTATTATTTCACAATAGCCAAAATTTTCGTTATCGGAATACCCAAAGTTTTGCATTTAAAAGTAACATGTAAACGTGAATATATCAACATTGTAAATAATTATATTGGCGAGCATATTTGGCCAAAGAATAATCAGTCCTTTCTTCATTGATGGTATGGAGAGAGTTATCTTCAACTAGTTCAAGAAGAAATTGGATAAGCGCTGTTAACCTGGTTGAAATTGAAGAAATGGGTACCAGCACCAGCACGATGTGTGCCAGCTCACAATAGTGTAATTATTATTGTTCGTGAACTCCTGGACTTCTTCCAGCAGTCCATGAATGGCCTTTCCAGGTTGTTTCCGATCAAGACGATTGATAAGATCAAGGTGACATTTTAACCTGGCCAACACGTTCACCAGATGTGTTCCCCTGTGATTTTTTTCTGTAGGGTTACTTAAAAATAAATTGAAATTTTGCAACAATGGAATTTCCGATTTTAATGAATAGCCGAGTAGGAGTACAAATCACTGATAATTATGTCTAAATATATTTCCAGAATTTTTTTCATAATTTTTTTTCAGCGGTGTAATTAATTTTGATTTGTAGGTATATTTGTTTTTTCTGAAAGCAATGATTTGAAGATGATGATGAATGAATGATTTTATCGAAAACGACTGATCAGATTGAATACCCAATTGAGGCGTCAGAAGTTCCTTTTACCTCAAGAAGTTATTCATCCAACAGTTTACTGTAAAATAATTACGGTAGTCAATATTCAAAGTTGAGAATTCCCTATATTCGAAAAATAAAACACGAAATAGAAAGCAGTGCGCTGAATTAGATTTTAATCAGGATTACTGGCTGGGAACTGCGGTCTGTATGTTTCGCGTTTCGCAATGAAGTGAAGAATAACGGCACATTTACACAATTTTTTTCATTTTAGCATGGACTTCACGATTTTTTTAGTACCTTTCTGCTCTTTACTCTATAAACCGTTCTAAAAGTGTATACCTACATACTTGATAAATAAATAATTGGTGAAATATTCAAAATTTATACTTTTCCCTGTTATTTTTCCCTTTGGGAAAATTGATTCACGTATTTCCGGCATCATCCTTTCTCCTGCACTGAGTTCTAGGGAAGTCGCTTAGCAAAAATGTCCATTCATATAGGCGTTCATTGCGAGATGCAGGTCCTGGTCTTGTCAGGATTACTGTTAAATTAATTGTTTACTGGCACACCGACTGAGATACAGGTCCTGGTCAGACTAGAATTAATTATTTCCAAATTAATTGTTTAGAAAATGAGCGCGGGTTCTTTTTATATGAGGTATCATTACGAATAAAATTTTCCATTAATGTGGCAAGACTGCATGACATTAAAATTGGGCAAGTCCTTGCAAGCGTACTGAGCGGTTCAAATGTGACAGCATTTCATGGGGTCTTCTGTAGGTTTATTTAAGAGTCCTTTTTTCGAAAAATATGTTTTTCTCAAAATCTTACATGACTTAAGCAGCAAGGGTATTCTCGAAGTTCTCCAACTCCCAGATTTGTGTATATCCGCATTATTGAGTAACGTCACTTGTCATGAACCATGTACCAAAATCCACTTCGCACGATTTTCAGTTGAAATTTTGAGCCTGCCGTATGAATGATCGATTTTTCTCATCGAAAAAGGGTCACCCAAATGTGAATGGTAAAAGCGTTTCCAAAACCTTTGAAACCTCTTCATCTGGTGGGGGTTGCTCTTACCTCTTCTTTTTTGACCATTAGATGTTATTTAAAAACATTTTTACTAGCTAATTTGGGTTCAATGGATTCTCTAGCAGCCGATGACTCCATTCGTTGAGCTCTAGTTGTCCTCTCTTAGGTCTCCAGTAACCTCTTTTGACCTCCTCCTGCAAGAATGTTGAAGAAAGTGTTTTTGTATGAAAACAGGTTAGCTTACATTTGGGATGGTCTGAAATGATTCATTTACACTGTTGAAGACCTAAAAAATAATCGTCTTGACCAAAAGGTCAAGTTTTGCAGATTTTTGTATCACATTTCACACCTATGTAACTGAATTTTTACATTTTTTTTGTTACTGCAAGTTTGAAGGTAGATCAATTCTTTTACTTAGCAATAAAATTCACACAGAACGTCCTCAACCCACGGATTAAACCTTTATTTGAAACTCTGCGATGCAATTTCTCAGGTCAGAGACACATCCCCGTTGTTAAGTAACGGCACCTATGCGTATCAAGCAGCACATATTATGTATTGTTGCTTTGGTTAACAATGATTGTAGACACCTGAGAAACTGACTCGCAACGGTAAAAAAAAAGGTTTGGTAATTTTTTTGTAATTTTTTTGGTGAGTAAATGAATTGATCCAAGTTGAAGACTTGCATCAACAACAAAATTGAAAAAAATGTGAAAGTTACATAGATCTGAACAGTGCTGTAAAAATCTTCAAAACTTGACTTTTCCGTTACAAGACAATGGTTTCTTAGGTCTTCAACAATGTAGGTAAATATTTTAGACCATCTCAAGTATAAGCTAACCTATTTTCACAGTTTCACGCAAAAACTTTTTCTTTATGATTCTTGCAGCAGGAAGTAAAAAGAGGTTTCAGAGGATCTAATAGGGGGACTCGAGCTCAAAGAATGGAGTCAACGGGTACCAGAATGTGCCAGGAAGAATGTTCTTAAATAACATCTTATGGTCAAAAAAGAAGTGGTAAGAACAATCGCCTACCCGATGAATAGGTTGGAGTGAAAGACTTTGAAAACGCTTTTCCCGTTCACATTTGGGTGAACTCTTTCGTGATGAGAAAAATAATCGATTTATCTGAAAATTGAGTCATCTTTGAACATCTTGTGGACGTTTTGCAGGATTTCGAAGAAGGAACTGTTTCTTCACAATATGGCTCATGACAAGTGACTTTACTCTATAACGCACTAATACACAAACCTGGGAGTTGGATACCTTAAAGAATAATCCCCTAATTTTGTGCAGTAGTATATTACGTAGCTACATGTTGAATTGTACTATTTTGTAGTGTGGACATATAAATCGATTATCTGCAAGAAAAAAATATGTAACGCAAAAAATATCTGATGCTATATTAGTTCGTCTTATAATTAATTAATAACGCGTTTCGCCCAGGCAAAAGAAAATCCAGGTTTATAAACTTTATGGCCACTCTGTGTGTACTTTATAGCATAATTGACGCCACAACTGTGTACATTTGTGTTTTTGTAAGTCACAATCATGAGAAAAACACCAATCTATCCAATATAAATCACATAGCACTTAATTAATGATTGATTTAATCTATTCCTATTTTTAGATAACAATTCTTAGAGAAGGTAGGTAGGTCCAGTATTTTAAATGGTAGAATACAAAAGATACAGTACTTTCGTGACACCCGGTATAATATTCTGCAGACTACATACATCTAGGGACTAGACTTCTAAACGTAGAATCTCTATAAATAGCCCGACTAGCTTCTCCCCAGTACCAATTGATGTTATTTATGCTTTCAGAAATCTCTTCCCTCCTAATTTGGTGCAGGCTTGTATCGCTCAGGTGAGTACAACATCCCCATGAACATTATTATTGCTTTCTCCTAATTGTTTCCTATTCTCCTTATGTGTAGTAAATCTATGAATTTTGCACTTCAAGATCCCTCGGGGATGAAATTGCCTTTACGGTTAGTAACACTTGTACCTGCAATGAATAATCATTTTATTGCTGAATGTCAAGAAAAAGCAACGCGTACTTAGTGACAGAATTACAAATTAGTCTGGAAAGATATTTGAAGTTTTAATGGGAATATAATTTGATTTTCAAGGGAATGAAAAATTTAGTCAAATTGCTTAGTTTGTTCTTGGTAAGTTCGTTATATTTATAGTTATATATTTAGGATTTAATTATAGAACAATTTTTGCTGCTGCTGGTTATTAAAATTTGCATCTCATCTTATTAACAACAACTGAAAGCTCAAAATACTGATTGAAAAAGTAAAACTTACATGAGGACAAAAAAGTTTACTTTTTAAAAGCGTTCACCGTTTTATAAAAAAAATATAAACCTACCTGACGTCTGACGAAAAAAATACCTGACGAAATGATGGCTTCAATACAAGAACTCAATACGAGAAAAACAGAAATTCAAGGACTATCGACGACTGACACTTATTAGAAGTATTTCTTACATTCAAAGAGGCTCCAGAAATATAACTCAACAAAAACTTGTTTACTTCTTGCAGGGTGAAACCTGCCTCGGGTATTATCGCAGTTTCCATTTTTCGATATATCAGACTATTTTCCATCATTTGCTCTGCAGAATGATCGTTTTATTGAAAAGGGTCGGCCTAATTAGTCCTGAAGCAGATAAAGACGTTCATTATTAGCATCGAGATCATAATATGACTTGAATTTTATTACTCGCATTATAAGATACTTAATTCTAAATTTAGGTATTTGAGGAGTATAATTCCAAAGTTATGATAATAAGCCAAAATGGGGTGTCGGTAAAACATCCCGCTTTATTTATACTTGATTGATGGACGTGAGGCTTTCCAGGATTGTCATAAAATTTTCCTTCGTTTCTAATAAAAATATTTACTTTTAATTTTATTTCTCTTTACCTAAACGTTCGGTCTTGGAGACTTCTTCTCGATCTTAACTCTTTTCACAGCTTTTAGCGAAATCGTATTTTTAATATTGCTCATTTAACGCCCATGAAATACTTTATAAAGAGGATACCACAAGGACCACCAGGACTTAGTGTCATAATAAATATTTAAAAATGACTTAAACAGAAGAGGCAACTAAATCATGGTTGTTAAGTAAATTGTTATATTTATCCTGGACGTTTAGTACTTAAAAATTGACCAATTTAGATAAGAGTATAATAAAAAAATCAAAGTAGAATTTTATAGCGGAGCTTTGGGTGACTTATTTGAATCAAATACCTAACTTCTCTACATGCTTGATTTAAATTAGTTTATCACCTAAAACGCCGTTTCGTCGACTAATTTTATTTAAAAGTCGAACAAAGGAAGGATATTGGATAAGAGGAGGCTTCCAGTTTGGCTGGAACGTACACACGTGGTCCAAACAAAGCTTTTGTCGCGTCGGATTGTGTCAGGTCGCCATGGTAACGGTTCGATCTGATGATTTGCCGCCGCTGCATCTCTGAAAACTCGACACCGGGAGAGGTCCTCTGCAGCGCAATAATCAACTCCAACTCCAAAGGATAATAAATAGCAGGAATCGAGACTATTATTGAAAATACCGTGCCGTCATTTCAAATTCTAAAGCCTTTGGCACTATTAGCTTACGTACATGTATATCGTTAATAAAATAGATCTGGGCGGAATATTGAAATTATGGCCTCTAGGATTGCTATATGAAGTTGATTTTAATTAAAAATAGCATTTTAAAATGGAAATACGTATAGATTAATGAACTTTGTACAAACATGAAACATGAAACGTCAAACATCAAACAATATAAATAGTTAAAAAAAATAAAATAGTAAAAAAATAGAATCACAATGGTATTAACAATGAGAATAAATTTTGTAATATTTGGTGGTACTTCAGCTCATATTATGGAATCTGATACTTGAATCATTTTAGATCCGCAATATATTTTTGTACCCCTCTTTTATACCACACATTTTTACTCAACAGTTTTAAAGCGAGAGGCCAATCATTTATTCTTATACGTAATAATCTCAGTCACTCTTTGATTTATTCCAAGCAAATATCGAATACTTCAGCTAAACCTGATCAACTCTCAGTAAAGTCAAATTTCAAGTAGATGAACCCGTTTATCTCCAAGAAAAATACTATGTGACAGACACAAACATTTTTTCCCAGAGTAAACAACTCTGTCCCCTTACCGTAAGGATTCCAAACAACTCTAGTCACATATCTTATACAAACATTCTCGATCTCTTCTTAACCACTGTATCAGACGATCCGACAATTTCAGTATTTACAACTAAAATTTGACCTCTACCTCTTTCGGGTGCTCGAAATATTAACAAAATGGCCCCCTGAAATTTCTAGCCCTTTAGTTATGTTTCTTGGAGGGATCCTGTTCTGATTTTATATTTATTTTGGTAGGTCGGTAGGTATATGTGCTTCACAAGTGGCGAAGCTTCAAATATACACGTCGGCACGATTTCCGAAACTACATTTTGAACAAGGAGAAATTCATTTTTTATTTAAAATCTTCCACACAAATTACTTACAAAAAATGACCCAACAAGTTGCGGTGTGAAGTAGAATTAGTAAAACGTATCATATAATAAAATTAGTAGAATCAGTTGAATAGAATAATTTCACAATCAAATCTTTTTCCAAAAAAAAACTTACTACTAAATAAAATTACACCAATTACACACTTTCTCCAAAGATAAATATGTAAATGAAATCACTTCGCCGATCTCTTCTCAACCATCTTTTTTGGTTGAGAAGGTGTGAAGGTGTGTTCAATTATCACTCAAGTGCATCATATTTCTGACTTGTCTTTACAACTTTCAACTTTTAAAAAGAACACTAAAAATATACTGTCAGATTATATGGTAAAAATAAATTGCGAAATGTCAAGTGTGTTAATAACAATAATAATTTTAAATTTTACAAAAACTTTGAAAAAATTACAGAAGTTCGTTAAACATTGTCCACTTTCTCCAAAATTGGTTTTAAAAATTTATAAATAAGTATACGCGGTCAGAGCTTTGCGTGCTTCTGATTAAATTTACTTTCCAAGAACTTATCTATTCGTAGAGCGTCACATTACGTATCTAATTGCATTTATATCTAAAGGGTCACCCCTTTTAAAAAAGTGATCGTAGGAATACACAAGAAATTTGCAGAAATCAGCAAATTTCTGGTTTTTCATGCATTATCCTACGACCGTTCGTAGCCTTGAAAGCGGCGATGCTGTATCTATTTATACAGGTGCTCATTTTATCTGAAAACATCTTTACATCGGATCAAAAAAAGTGGGCAATAAAAGTTGTTTTACTAGAAGGGGGACCACCAATGACACCAAACTCGACTAACCTACCCCTCCTCCCCCAGATGGAGGGCAGGAACTTTGCAATCTTAACTGAGAATTCACATTTTTAATTGCAGATCCGGATTTTACGGGTGAAAACACGTAGAAAATTGCTGCCCCGTTCCCCCTCATTGCAAGTGAAGCCGGGGAGGGGGGATCTTAATTTGAAATTTTGGTCAAGAACCCTTATTTTTTATTGCAGATTCGGAAGTTGTGGCTAAAAATACGTAGGATTTGTCTTAAAATTTTTTCTCGACTCATGGATCTTTTTGGTTCAATTTCAGTATTACGACAAATCAAAAAAATTAGGTTCGTGGATTACAGCGCTATCTATCATGAATCAAAAATTATATTCCAGACAAATCATTCGTATTTTTGATCGTAAAACCCGAATCTGCAATGAAAAGTCACGGCTCCTAACTAAAATTTCAAATTTACCCCCACCCCACACTCCACCTAGTGGGGGAAGGGGGGAACAATTTCCTACAAGTTTTCCTACTTCCTTGAAGTTGTTTACTTGTTGTTTGAGATTTCATTGTGGGATACAGAGGGTTTCATTATTTATAAACGGAAAAACCGTGAATGCGTGGATAGCGGACACCGAGGTGGCTCTAAAAAACCTATGGTTAATCTGGGTCTCACGTCCTTGGCAACATAGATCCATAGGTGTTTTATGGATATCGCCAATTTCTTTCGAAGTTCATAACTAACGAACCACTCTGTATAATTTTTTGAAATTTGGTTTAAAAGTTTCCATTTCACTGCACAAACGTTTGACATATTAATAGCTGGAAGAAAAATCCAGGTCCGGAGTTACAAATAATTAATAAATATTAGGGTTCTGTAAACACCCTGTATTTATGTTACTAAGGACGTGAGACCCAGTAACCATGGGTTTTTTAGAACCACCGCGGTGTCCTCTACCCACAGTTACAGTTTGTCCATTTACCAATGAAACATCCCAAATTTTTTGAAAAAGAAATTGACTTTATTTTGATTTTGACATTTTTGTCGTGTGTTGTGCCTGTCGTGGTTTTTTAAAATTTATTTTATTGTTTATTGAGTTTGTTGCATATACTATTCTATAATATCGTATGTATAATATTCGTTTAATACCTACCGATCGCTCCCGAAACGTTTCAAGAAAATTTTTTTTCTTCAAATAATTTATTTCAGCCAAGAAACGAAATCCCAAACAATAAATTTATAAAAGGTATCATTAGATGTACCCCTTCCAGAAAAAACAACTTTTATAACACACTTTTTAGATCTGATGCGTAGTTTTTTCCTATGTTCTCAGATAAAATGAGCATCCTGTATCTAGAAAGGCAAAATTGATCACGATAACTTGTCTTGAAAGTCCTGCCTTGAAGCACCTTTCCCTTTGTCTTTTTTCCCTTTTAAATTTTTTTACATTGGTTAACTGAAGGTTTGGCTTATTAAAAAGTAGTGTTAATTTTTTCAGTCCCAAACGTCACTGATTAAACCGGAAAATGAATCAGGTAAGATAATTTCTTTGCAAAATTTATTTATGTTTATTTACTACCTACTGTAAAAATTATTGTTAAATGTTCTTCTTCGTTTTGGGTTTTAGGTTCTCGATAATGAAAGTATTATTTTTCAAAATAAAAATCAATTTATTTTTTATAAAAATTAAAATTAAAAAAAACACACCATTTACGACATTTTATTATAATAATTATGATTTTTTAAAGTATTTTTAAAGTTTTTACATATTTTTTACAATTTATGAGTGAACAAGGGACCAATCGGTCTCGAAACGTTTCATTTTTATAAAAATAATTTTGAAAAATAATACTTTTATTATCGAGAACCTAAAACCCAAAACGAAGAAGAACATTTAACAATTAAGAAGCAAGGTTCAATAAAAATAATCAAAAGTAAAAATTATTGAATATACCTGTATAAGTAATTAATTCTCTTAACACTACTGCAACATGCTGTGGAATGTATGATGACGAAAAACAAAAAACAAAATAATAATTTTAAGCGATTTAGAAACAGTCTGATCTAAATATAAGTTACGAAAGTTAGTTCTCTAGCAGCGTTGCAATAATTCTTCCCCAGTAGGTATGTATAAGCGACTAAGGAAAGGGAAAAAATAATAAACTTAGTGTAAGTACTGTGTGAGATCTCAGGATTTAAACTATCGTGAGAGATACAACTATTTTATATTGGTACAAAATTGCATATTTTTGTGCTGATTTGTAATCGGAAAAGAAATTTACCATAAATTCAGTCGTCGCTGAAATATACTGAAAAAACTTAAAAAAAAAACTGAAAAACTGAGATTCTTTATTCCAGCCTCATATTTTTTATTTTCAAAAATAATTTTTTTTTTGTAGATTTACATAAATCGTCATCAGCTACCCACCTGACATTTCAAAAACTTCCAAAACAGACTAGATCGTAATGTTTTCATTGTCAACTTTTGTTTTGCTTAGGTTTAAGGCCGTCTTATGTTTTTTTTATGTCATTCGGTATAAAAAAATCAAAGAAATCAAAGTCTATCACATTAAAAAAAAAAACACTAACAAAGTTTCTTCAAAATTTTACTGCTTTATATTTTTTCATTCCTTCACAGAATTGAAAAATATCAATTCTACTGACAGCAGGGTTGTGAGCAATGTCGTTAAGTCTAGCAATTAACTCTTCTTTAAGCAATTGAAAAAAGTTTTGAGACATTTATGTTCTATGTATATTTTTGCATCCTTGGGTTATTCTATTGTTATAGGCGTCATTAAGGTTTTTTAGTTTGTTCACATGTAGTTGGTTCTAGATGTATAAGGTGAACTGAAAGAATTTGAAGGTCGCTAATTTGGAAGATCTGGTGATTTCTGTCATGTTAGTTTTACTGTTGATCAAATTAGTACCAATAAATTAAATTCGTTTAAATCAAATTCGAAATAAATCGAAATTCGTTATAAGACACCTTTTTTGATTTTTTGAATTAGCACCTCTGCCTATAGCTGAAAAAACCCATGTTGGAGTTCATCGTCATTCAATTGATTTATGAAACGAGTCACGATTTTCTTCTAGTTATCTTGAAGCTGATCTGAAGGCACCAAACTGGTAGAAGTTATTCACTGGTTATCCTAAATAAGCGAGAAAATTCTTAGGGATGATTCTTTGGCTCATTTTAAGGAAAAAATTTCCCATTAACGTGTGTCAGTACACTTTCAACTGTTGGTAAAAAATTGACATTTTCCAAAATAAATTTCAACGATATTAGGTAGGTAATGTTTATATCACTTTTGATAAGAAACCAAGTAGCTGAAACAAAACCTTTCAATATCCAAGGCAGACGAATGAGGTACAAATTGCTTAATATATTGCAGATTTTGATGTAGCTTTCTATTTGATATCTTTAAATGTTCCAGACTTCAGACAAAAGATGTGTAACTAGATTGCATTTAAGAAAAGTAATATATTAACACAAAAAAAGAAGAAAAGTCTAGGAGCGACAGAAAATTTAATTTCACATTCTCAGCTTCAACCTTATTAAGGCCTGTACATTTTTGTAGCAATCGCAGCTGTTATTATTAAATCTCAAATTATCTACACTTTTGATTAAATTATTATATAGTGAGAGTATAACTACATGTAACTTGTATGAAATATTAATTAATTTAAAAAATATCATATTCATGTTTTTCCAGCATCTTTAGGCTTAGAAGAATGGGCTTTCAAGGAATCATACGAAGGATCAACTAATGTGTTAGGTTTGGTCGTTTTCAGCATAGTATTTGGCATCAGTTTGGGTCAGATGGGCGACAAAGCAAAAGCTCTTATTGATTTTTTTGACACTTTGAGCGAAGCAATGATGAATATAACTAGTTGGGTAATTTGGTAAGTAACTTTATGTACATAATCTACGAACCGTCAGAAGCAGGTTCGTTTGATGTCTATTAGTTTTTGTTGTTTTCGTATTTTTCCATATTAAAACGTATGTTCCACAAACATGATGTTTGGAGAGGGCTCCAAAGAGAGAAACGCCGACCTATTTCAGGAGAACTCACAAAGCTTCTAGAGATACTCACAGAGACACTCTAATATTCACAATGTATAGAGTATAGACTCGAACTCGGAGAGTAGGGTATTGATGTTTAAAAGCAAATATTTACATCGTTATTGAAGCTGCAAAATGCGAACATTTATTAGTTTGATAAAGTTTCATTTTGAATACCTACCTATGTAGGTATACTATGCTTTGTGTAAAATTTAATATGCAACTTCAATAAGCACAGAGAAAATAAATGACTGCAAGATTCTTTCAGCAACAACCTCACATTTCAGTTATTATTTTGTTCGATAAATGCGCACATTTAATTAATCGCAATATTTTTCTAGGATATCCCCGATGGGTGTTTTCTTCCTTGTCTCAGCAAAAGTGTTGGAGATTGATAGTTTTGCGGAACTGGTAGGACGGCTCGGATTATATTTTGCAACCGTGCTACTCGGCCTGGTACTTCATGGTTTCGGTACCATCTCCGTTATTTACTTCATAGCCACCAGGACGCTACCTTTTAAAGTTATCGGAAAACTTAGTCAAGTCTTAGCAACTGCGTTTGGAACAGCATCAAGGTCAGGTCTCACTTTTTTTTTTAATTCATGATTAACTATTATATGTTATGATAAAAATTTATGTAATGAATTTTAAAAAGGTAAATTTTAAATAAAAAAATTAGATTTGAGTCACAAGCGTAGAAAAGTAATATAAAAAATAAAGTGGAGAAATCAGCTCGCTATACAAACTCCATACATTTTTATATTTTGAAATATTTTGAGATTTTTTTAGTTCGGCCACAATGCCTATAACAATCCAGACGCTGGATAGAATGGGATTAGATCCAAGAGTTACTCGATTCGTCATACCAGTCGGTGCTACGATTAATATGGATGGAACAGCCCTTTATGAAGCAGTAGCTGCGATATTTATAGCGCAAATGAATCAGATTGAGCTCACTATTGGAAAAACAGTAGGAATTTGGTGAGTGAAAATTACATCTTTCTTTGATAAGAGACGTTCCTTGAGAGAGAGAGACACATCTAGTTTTAGTAGGTGTCTATGTGAAACGTGAGGAAAATGAGAATGTTTCAGATTTTCTTCTAAGTGACGTTCGTCGCCCCCTTTGCCTGATATAATTACTACTTAGCGTCTGGAGGATTCGAAGTTGAGCTTTAGATAGTGCCTTTTATGTGATTTCAGAAGGGCATGGCCTTTGAGACCTCTATGCTCTTTACTTTAAGATATGAGTAGATTTTAACTGAAAATTATTTTTCTACTTTACTTTAAGTAGGTAGGTACTACAACAAATTTGGAATTTTTTCTTCCAGTTTAACAGCCACAGCCGCTAGTGTTGGAGCTGCTGGTATTCCTCAAGCCGGACTTGTAACAATGGTGATGGTGCTGGACACCGTCGGATTACCAGCGAATGAAGTTATCAATATTATTGCTGTCGATTGGTTACTGTAAGTATTTATAATTATAATTATTGACATTGTTTTAAACTTCTAGGTCTATTCTAGTCTGAATAGTTCAAAATAAATTTAAGAATTTTCCATATTTATTTACATTTCAAGTTAAACCGGGAGTGAACTACATCTGCAATCCATTTAATTTAAGATTTTCTGTTATTCTTTCTGTTATATTTGCGAAAGTTAATTGTATACAAAATTTCTATGTAAAATCTGTGTTTGAAGTCTTAAATATGTTAGGCTTGACTCCAATTTTAAATTTAAAAAAAATAAGTGCATCGAGCAGTTACAATTTCCCCTCCACATCTTATTTCTATAAAAAAGAATGCGGGAAACTAGAAAAATGCAAAGCTAGTACCTACAGGGTGTCAATTATAAAACTCTTGTATTCAAAATTTACGTATACAGTTTTAATTTGATACAGATTTAATTCTTAAACTTGAACCCTCATTTCAGCAACGTTGTTGTTTCCAGTTCAATCAAAAGTTTCGGATAACTAATTAAACATACTTAAAGTAATTAAGTAAAGTAGAAAATCGCTTTTCCAGTGACAGGTTCAGGACGACAGTAAACGTGATGTGCGACTGCCTAGGGGCTCGACTGGTGGATTTGTTGAGCATGGGAGAACTGGGTGCTTTACCCGACCATGACAAGATAGCGGAGCACCATGAGTTGCAGGATCTCTCCAAGGATACTTGAGATCAGGCTGGGAGTCCAGACGGAGGCTTGAACCAGGTCCAGGCCTGTGCCAGTAGTGACGATTCACCGTAAGGAGCTGGACCTCTCTAAACTGTTAGTGATGTTAAGTTGTTCCTTTCATTGAAATTAGTTCTGCATCTTCATTATTTTTTATTGGTTATTACAGGGAGTGTTAAAACATAAACTCCTTTTTTGGGTTTTGAACTGAATGAGTTTGTTCCGCTTCAGCATTACATAATATTATCATAAGGCACGTCTTGTGGCTTATACTAAATTGGTAATGAACGATCTACGATCTTATCCAAGATTTTTATTTTGGTTTATATTTAATTTTTTACTCAAAACTATACAATTCCATGAACGTAAATAAATTATTGAGTAGGTTGAATAAGTCAGTTTCTGTTATTAGGTGTCTTGTTGAGTTTAAAATATTTCTTGTTTATGCTCAAAATTTTTATACGTTATTGTTGTCTCCATAAAGAGGATTCTCTAGGCTCAATTTAAGAAAAGTATGAAATTTGTAATGTTGTGTTTTTGTTTATTTTATTTATTCTTGTGGCGTTTCTAGTAATATTTATTGTTTTAGTAATTATGTTAAAGTGTGAAGAGTTATTTTATTAAGGAGTTATGTCGTTTTAACATATTTTAAGATATTTACCTAAGCAGTGGAACTTTTCTTAAACTTACGAGTTGAGATGCATATTTGACCAAACATTAATTAGAAGAATAAAAAAAACAATTATAAGGAACATATAATATAATTTTTTATTAGAAAATATTTATAATCTTCTGATCTAAGTAGACATCACGTTCTTAGAACTTACAATTCTACTATGAAGGCTGATTAAGTTTTTAATACAACTAACTATGGACCATTAGATTGAAATTATTATAGAAATAAAAAATATTAACATGACGTGATGTTCATTGTAGAAAATTGACAATAATTTTACAAATCTATGACAAAATGACCATTTATTTATATTGAAAAAACAATTTATCAGCACAAATATGACAATAAGTTAATAATTTGATATATTTTCGGGGGTAGGTAATACTCGTATAACATCACTCAAATAATTTTTTATTTTTATTAAATTTTGT
Organism: Malachius bipustulatus; assembly: GCA_910589415.1. NCBI lineage: Eukaryota > Metazoa > Arthropoda > Insecta > Coleoptera > Melyridae > Malachius > Malachius bipustulatus. The sequence continues at coordinate 41,638,576 of OU342632.1, read as the reverse complement.
AGTTAATTTATGATAATAAACCCATACCTAATCAAAATACGTACCTTATATACCTAACGTATGTATTCATTGTACATATCATATTACCTGAGTATATAGACGTAATATACAGGAAATAGATATACGTAAACGTAGAAGCGAAATTAATATACGTGGCGTAGGTATATGCCTAAATGTGACTTTAATTAAATTCTCAAGCATCTACTAAACTTTCCTTTGAAGTTTCCTCTCGAAGTTGATGCACGTATCCAATCACAATTCAATAGCATCACTTTAGAATTGAGTAATCTGTGATAAATAGATATATGAATCTTCAATTTTTCCTGAATTTATAATATATTTATTATATCCTGGTTACTAAATACTAGTTATTACTGTTATACATACGATTTATTGTTGGTGGTTCCCGTCTGTTTACTATAATATTTATCAAGACTTGTTTCGATTATAAACTTATTGAATTCGACATATCCTATGTTACAAGGTATAGTAATAATATTATATACTAGATAATAATAATAATAATATATTGAATTACTCTTACAGTTTGTTAGAAGAAAATATCACAGATCCATGGGAGATATAATGTTTCCTTTCCTCCTACGTAAGTTTTCATTTTGATCATATCTTGCTCTCTTTGGTAGCATACATCTGAAATATTTACATTTTTTCGCTATACAGACTGGTAACTTGTTAGTGGGTCATAGAAATTTAACATGAAAATTCCATTTAGAAAAAACTTTTAAAGGAAATAAATTTTTTCAATAACAATTTGTATTTCAAGAGCCTATTTTCAGTTAAAACACTTCATTCTAATAATAATGTAGGTAGAAATACCCGAAAGAAAATTCTAAATATTTTCAAATTTGCACTAATTTGCCGGTTTTATTGGCTTTGTGGATTGTTGTCATTGTTGGATTATGTAGGTAATAATAACAAGTACATTTAAGTCAACCCAGACAATAATTTTAATTTAATTTATTTTCAAGATATTGTTGATAACTTAATATCAAAATGTTAGGTGCATGTACCGGGTGTCCCAACACTAGTGTCCACCCCCTAAATCGAGCTCAATTTTAAAGATAAAAAATTGAAACTTTGAGGATTTGTGTACTTGATAAAGTACCACGGAATGGCATAATTAGTTTCATTAAAAAACATTTTTAATATCTTTTTAATAATCACCTTTTTCATGAGTCCATACTACGACACTGTCCAGTGCAGGTTCAGTGTGCCGGCTAGCCCAGCAAGAGCCGTCCTTCTATTTATTTGGGCCTTATTTACTTTGTCATAAAACTTATTGCACCTACCGTTTTCAGATTATATTGATTATATTGTTCAATTATATTGTCTACCTGTCATTGCTATATAATTATATTTTATTTAATTAAAGCCTTATAATTAGTTTTTTCACATTTCTTTCAAGCGATTTTGATTTTATTAATCGATTTCTACGTATGTATTGAAAAAAAATCAATTTTTTTTTCGACAATTTACCACCATCTTACAGTTTTTTATCGCTGGCGCCCGAACAAATTTTTTTTTAATGAAACTGATTATGCCATTCCGTGGTCCTATATCAAGTACACAAATCCTCAAAGTTTCAATTTTTTATCTTTAAAATTAAGCTCTATTTAGGGGGTGGACACTAGTGTTGGGACAACCGGTACAATTACACAGCAAAAAAATAAAACACTACATCATAATAAAATGCACAAAATATGTAGGTAGTTGCTTATTGAATATAAAAAAAAAATATTTTTTTGATTTTATGCACCTTTTAAAAAAAGTGATTTCAATAACATTTTATTCTAAAGATATTATTTTGCATGTTAAATTCCTATGACCCCACTTAAAAGTTTCAACCCTGTATGTTTTAGTAATAATTAATTATGTATACTTACCTACTTATTAGGTGTCCCTTCTTGGATGTATTTTCTTGCATGGGAAAATTAATTTATTACGCAATACAGTATTCAATGTATAAATGTGTTTGTGTAATTGTGTACTGGTCTAATTAATGTGTCATCAAAACCTAGGTGTCCTAAGATATTAATGTAAAAATTTGTCATCAAGACAATAAAACTGCCGTTAAGTGTAATGTACTTTTAGGCATAGCATAGTGTCTATCAGAGTATAGATGTATTCAAATCTGATGTTAGATGTATTTATTAATAATAATTATTGTACCACTGTTAAATTATTTCAGCTTTTAAGTTCTGTTTTTATATTAGTAAGTTAATAAATTACGAATTATAAAGTGATATTATAAGTTATATTTATTGAGCTCGTGTCCACAAAATTTAACAAGTCGAACCTTATCGCGATTTCATTGTCAATACTGTCGATAGATAGAAATTCCAAAACGATTCAACTCAATAGAAAATTTTTGAAAAAATCATTTCTTGTAGTTCTCCAGCACACCGATTAACTAGCGGAGTGCCAGTAGGAACTCGTCACCTACTTGTTTCTCCTGAACACTGAACAGTTTGCTAGGAATGTTTCCAGTTTTGAAATATAACTTCTGGTCCAGTCATTATTATCATGTCCAAAAAATCGACCTGAAAAAGAAAAATTTCGTTGTCGATTTTTGTTGTTCTGCCCGTAGGAAGCGCCCCTCCCCTAGACTACCAGTGACATGACATTAACGGGTCCCCCAGTATATTTGCCAAATGACTTTCCCGATTTTTTAGGTCTCAGAGCATTTACACGCAATTCGATATTTCGTCCGAGATGTCGGGCGCGGTGATTCCGAACTTATTCCGAACTTTGATTGAAGTTATCCACACGATCGATCCAGCCACACGCTGCACAGAAATAGTATCTTCTATTGGAAGACCGATAGGAGGATGGTATAATACCCTTTGTTAACTGACCGAAGGGTAGTCTGAATGAAAAAATTTAAAATCGCTGAAATAATCAAGAATCACAAATTTTCATAAAATTCAAAATGGCGGACTGGTGCGTATAACGGATCTGGTCACCATCTTGAATTTAGACAAACAGTAACCTCCTCTAACGGGTAAAAAAAGAAAGATCGACAACGGAATTTTTCCTAGGTTAAAAGTACATAATTACTGGACTATTTCGAGAACAAGGGCACCTACCTGCATGTATATCTCTCTTGACAATAATCTAAGGATAAAGTTTCAAGTAGGAAATAATCATGCATGGACACCCAGATTACCTCTTATTACATATTATACGTCTTTCTTGAATACGTATTTACCTATACTCTTTTATAAGTTTGTCAAGAAAGGGCCTAAGTTAAACCTTCTTTAAAATAACAAGAAAATTTTGGAAGCGTTCTTCTGTTTTGTATCTAAAAATATGGTCAAATTTTTGACAGGTTGGCTTAGTAAATCAATTTATTGTAAGTCTATATTACAAAAAACATTTACAAAAATGCATTACAAAAACATTAACAATAAAAATTAATTAAAAAGAAATAAATCTCAAACTTAGTATTAGAAAAAAATGTTATATCTGGTAAGTATACACAAATATCTAAACACAAAATGTTAGTTGAAAAAAAATCGTAATTTTTTGCCACGTTATAAAGGAATATCTTGTATATTGTGCACTTGGAATGGTCTGCTTGTATCGACATGCACTTTTTCCTTCAAGTCCTCTGGTAGTTCATCGTACACAGTTTTTGGAACGTTTTCTGGAACGTGAAATAAATGGTTTCAATAAAATTGCCTTATTTTTTCTCAGATTTATATATGGGAGACATATTATGCCCTATACATACTATATCTTAAAGTTATTTTTATTTTTAAACATGGAGAAAAACTTTACAGTCCAAATACAAATATGTAAGCAATATTTTTTTATTCACATTTTTAGGGTGGAAATAAGAGTCTATTACTAGATTTTTTAAATGCAAAATGCAATACTTAATTCATACTTTGATTGACACTTACCGTTACACTTATATACAAGATTGGACCATATGGTCATCTCTTGGGAGAAGCAGAACACTCCCAGTCGTCCCCCTTGCAGGGTACTGTCGTAAATATTATGAGAGTCGGCTACTATGTTTTCTCCCTGGTAAATCCTGAGTCGAATTAAACCAATTTTCGGTCTATGCAACAGCAGCCAACGGTAGGCGGTTTTAGATTTCCATCCCACATTTCGTGGATCTCGCCATAGTAGCTTCACCTAATAAATAAATGGAAACCATAATTATTATATCATTTGGGTTAGAAATTTATTTTACGAAAACTCAAACCTAACCAGGAATCGACCTTGGATTTTCTTGACCTTATCAATTTGGTGTGTATCGACAACAAGGTAAAGGAAGAAGGAATGGTTCTCGACGTGAAAAATACGAAAGACACGCATGACAAATTAATAGGGGAGAGAAGCGTTACGAAGATCTATCTACATGTAGGTGTAATTATTTACCTGTCCAGCGCTATTTCCGGTGTGCCACAGTGCATTTCGAAGATGTTCTCCAGGACCGGTGGTTGAGTCAACCAGTTTCAGCTGAATTCCCGGTTGGGCTACTGCACGGAATGGTTCATGTTCCCAATAGGTTTGAATCTGCTTCTTCCACATGACGGCATAGAACCTCTTGTTACTTTGGTAGCTATACGAAGATGTAACTAATTAGAAAAGTACGAAAGTTTGTTTCTGTAAACATAACCACGATGTAGGTTGAGCATGCGATGGTGTCTGGTAATGCAAGCAGAAACAATGGTTTGTTTTTTGTAAGCGATTTCAAAAATGAAAGAGTTCCAAGTTCTATACGAATAGGAAGCGAAGCGAGACTTATAAAACGATTAATTGTTGGGAGAAAATTGATTGGTACTACCTATAAGCAATAATGATTATACCTGAATATAAATCCAATATAATCGTCATCATGATCAGATGCAACAAAGAATGTTCCTTCATAGTCCACCCCCGTGAACTTATCGTAACCCACGGCCAAGCCGGGATCGCTGTTATTGGTCTCGACGATTTCAGCTCCGTTGTTGTAGATAATCCAGTTGGGATCTATTTGGGAGACACCACTCGGATCCAAGGCAATAGTCAGGTACTTACTGAAGTCAGTGCGATGTATCAAAGAGTTGTTGGGACAGTTGTCCAAGGAATCTATGAAGGTGTCATTGTCGTAATCGTGTTGACACTTGTCGCCTACACCGTCCACTGAAAAAATATGATTTATGTATATTAGTTAAGACATTGTTTTTTTACCAGTTCTAGACTATTGAATTTGGTGAGAAGAGAAAAATATCTTTTAACAGTTAATAACAGATGATAATTTTTTATCTCCTCGCCATCCTTTTTGGATTATGTTGAGTCAATTATTTAGATTTAAAACCTCTTACTATTAGTATCCAGCTGGTTCGGATTTGGCACCCAAACGCAGTTGTCGAGACCATTTGGAACACCATCACCATCAATATCGTTGTCACAACTGTCACCTGTACCATCCTGGTCTGAGTCCAGCTGATTACTGTTTGGGACATTGATGCAATTATCTCTGTCATCATTGATCCCATCTCTGGAAAGTAATGCTTGAATTAAAATTATTATTGTAATTTGTTACGATTATTCAAAATATTGATTGAATTTTTTCTGCCTTGTTGGCAAGCATAGTTCTGATTTGTCAAGACAACTTTGTGGGAAAAAAACTTCTGATTGAGTGAAAACTTATTTGGCCCCCATAAAGGGTATTTGTAACCTAGTCAAAAATAACTTTATTCGGAACTATGGAAAATCAACAGCATGCATGAAATTAGTTTGAGTCAGGAAAATGAACAGAAGAACTGCTCTGGAAGCTTTAAAAGTGATTCGTTAGAAAGAGCAGGATTCTAATGGGGGACAGTCTATGTTTGTCTAACGCTTATGAGCAATAAACCCATTATAATTGATGTATTTATTCTGATTCGGCATAAGGCAGCAACTGTTGGACTGAAACGGCATGCCATTTTCTGACAGCCGATTTAAGCTCATGCAAGTTCTCAGCAAAACGTGAGCTTTCATGAAGAATCTAAATACTAATTTTTTGAAAAATTCAGCCATTACTGAAATAAGGAAATCCTGTATAATTCCTGATTATTCAACATTTTATACCTATCCCTGTCATGTCCACTGTCGCATACATCTCCAACGCTATCCTCATCGATGTCTAGCTGATCCCTGTTATAGATCTGGGGGCAATTGTCGCAGACGTCACCCACGCCGTCACCATCCTGGTCCTGCTGATCAGGATTAGCGATAGTCGGACAATTGTCTCTGGCGTTGAGGATGCCGTCATCGTCCATATCATCGTCGCAGACATCACCTCTATGGTCGCCGTCAATATCGGACTGGTCTGGGTTTCGTATGTCGACGCAGTTGTCACAGACGTCACCAACACCATCACCACCACCGTCATCGCTGTCGCGCTGATCTGGATTGTAGTTGAAGGGGCAGTTATCCTGAGGGAGAAATTTTATTACTTACTTTTAATAGGACTTAGATATACGAGAAATTTTTGTTAGTATTTATGAGAAGGTGGCTTTAATTTCATATATGGTTGAAGGAAAAAGCACCTAAGAGAGTTGTGGGGAAAGTTGGATTTTTTTTCTTTTTATTTTCTGATTTTTATCGAGATTTATTACGATATTGATTTATTTCAACTAGGATGAAATTACTGCAATTAACTGCTACCCACGGACCTAAATGATTTGTAAACATCTGTATGTATGATGTATGTGCACTCGACAGACCAGAAAATTAAATCCTGAAATATTTTATTGTAATTAATTTTGATGGTTATTAGCTGGAATTCCGGGAAGTTTTATCGGAATGTTTCATTGATCGTAACAAATAATAATGGAGAGGTGTATTTGATGAAATTATATGCAGCGAAGCTTGCAGAAACGCTTCCTAAACAAAAATTAAAAGCTTTTGCCATTAAATATCATTAATTAAATTCCTCTCTGATCCTAACGGGTTAACACGATTTTGCCATTGGTATTTCGTAATTAATGTAATATTTGAATTTCTAAAATTCCATGCATTTCCAATACATTTTTTAAATTTCAGTCTTCATTTCTAGAATTTTTCTAGAATCCTCATTTAAAGAATCAGAAGCATGGAAACAACTAGGTATGTACACAAGCAGTAGGTATACAAAGGATGATGTAAGATTCGGAGATATCGTCATATACGCTGTTGAGGATGATGATGATGATGAACCTGAAGAATTTGTATAGATGTAGCTCGTATATTCTTCGAGATATGAAGAGGTGAAGTCGAGAGTTAAATAAAAATTTCTCTCAACTCAATGGTGTCTTAACAATTTGATAATTTCGTTTTACTTTTCTTCAAACAATGAAGTTTCAGTCATATTTGAGTAATTTTTTATTAATCTGATCATGCATAATATGATGATTTCTGGAATATGTGAACACTTTGCGTTCTTTTTAGCGGAGGATGTAAGGTCGACCAGGATCCCCCACTGAGTTTGGGGGAGTCTCATGGACATGCTCGACCACCAGATAAACTGCACCTAGTTACCATACAATATTTCGGTCAGTTGCATTGTTGCCAGACTAACGAAAATATCTTTAGCAGGGATAAGTAATTTATAATTCTTCAAATGTAAATTCTTCAAATGACAGTGTCCTAATTTAGAATACATTTTTAAAACAACGTTCACAAGTTGATCAAAAAACACGTGTGCTTTTGAAAACTAATTTTCGTGTAAAAGTAGAAATTTAACCTCTCGTTCTGTAAAAAGAAGATGACATAGCCGTGCTCAACTAATATGAAATTTTACTTTGTTATAAAAGAATAAATATTGACATGCGTCTAGCAAACTGAACATTTCTAGATACAAGTACGAAATGGTTGAACAGTCGTACATTAACAGATCTGCTTATAAAAAAAACGCGGCTTATAAAAAAAGTATTCGAAAATTTTATGACTCTCTTAATAGCCTTAAAGCGTTTGTATTGGGAATAGAACCAGAATGCACGAGCTGTTTATTTTTATTACCAAAAAAGTAAACAAACTAACAACCATCTTCAGAAGTCTGTAGGTAGATGAACATAGAAATTAATTAATATATGAGTAAAAGTGTAACGGAAATATTTTAAATTGAATAGGGGATTGTTCAACATTGTAACCAATATTGACTTAGAATCTACAATAATAAATTATGGTTGAGAATAGTTATCAAATTTTCCAATATGAAATAAATTACTTGAAGCTATAAGACTTATTAGAGATCAGTTTGGCAACTATGGACGAAAAAGTGTAAGGTGAAGAGTTAATTCCAGGAAATTCCAGAAATTCGTATTTTATGCCAGAAAGGAATGCCAATTCTTACATTCGACGGTAAGTGATTAAAATTAGGTGTCGTGGTCAAGCTGGTATTAAGCACTTTGAGTATTGCTCTAAAATGCTTTATTTTTGAGACCCAGGTGTCGAACTTTTATTAAAAATCGTCTTTTTCGAAAATATCTTGAATATACTTTATTCTATATTATTCAAATTTGATAGTTACATTTGCGTAAGTAAGGGGGTAATTTAGCTGATCACCTCAACGATTATTATTTTGATTTTTTTTTTAAACACGTACGCCAATGACTTAACAAAATATTTTGTATTTTAGATCAAGCAACTAGAAACATGGAGAAAATTAGAAAAATCCTTAGTTTAGATGTTAAGAAATATTATTAATTTAGTGTTCATTTGTTTCTGTTGTTAAATATTATTAGAAAAAATTATCAAAAAATTATAATTTCCAAACTAATTTTTTCCCATTATGTTTCTTATGTGGTCCCGGGATATGCATTTAAGTGGGTTCTATTGTTTATTTCAAAAACTACGCAAGACATGAAAAAAGTCTAAGTGACAAAAACTATACTTATATTTGCTTATTAGTCTGGAAAAAAATTAAAATAAAAAAATCCATTGACCAAAAAAAAACAACATAATAAGTTTCTTCAAAATGATATTCGTTGAGGTGCTTATCGGGACCTCAACGAACATAATAAGTCCAGTGGGTGCCACTGGACTTAGTAATTTTAATATGATTATGGATAAATTATCCCCTTGCTACGGCAAATGAAACTAGCAAATTTCAATAATATTGGGTAAAATATATATTTGTGAGTTTTTTGAAAAAAGCAATTGTAACGAATTCCAAGGCATTCGTTGGTAATTATAATTATTTTCATTATTAGAGGGGTTTATCAGGAGTGATACAGTTTTTGCGACAGTGATTAGCAGGTTATCTCCGCCAGCACCGGCTATATAAAGAGAGCCAACTGAAGAGCTGGGGAGAAAAGATCCGAGGTACTGACTCGAGAACCACTCTCCCTCCCTGTGAATTGAGCTCGGAGGTCACCCGGAGGCATGTATTGAGTGCACTCCGTCCAGTTTACCTCGCCGTCTACAGTAGGTCGATGAAATGAGTCGAGCCTAACTGTAACCGGACGTCGATAGACCGACCAGAGTGGAATGAACTCTGGCCGGCAATCGATTCAGTATAAGGAATCAGTCGGTGCTACGTTGAAGTACCGGCTAGTCCCTTCAGTCATGACCCGGCCTGTATTGAGGGCCGGATTCAGTAACAGCCGCCCCGGCATTGCATTGAGATACCGGGAGCGGATTCTGTTTCAGATATTTTCGTCGCTGGAGGATTTTTCTCCCAGACCCCGTCACGGCGCGTGTTCCGGAGGCTACAGCAGGCGATACGCATCGTGCGACGGCGAGTGGGTGACTGCCGTAGTGGAGCCGACCGTGAACTGTTCAGTCGGTCGGCCAATCAGAAGTGGTACGCGCCCCGACGCAGATATCTTCCACCAATCAGGCGGCCTGCCGAGGACGAGGGCCGGCCCATAGGATACAGTGGTTATCGATAGTAATTTGACAAATACAGAATTGTGTAACTAAAGTACTTGTAAATAAAGATTTTATAATTTTTAATTGACTTGTCACGGGTGCAAAGGGGCAGACATCCATCCCTGGGTAATCATCTCTACCTAACTGAAAATCCCGTTACAAGATTTTCTCGAGTCAGTACCTCGGATCCTTTCTCCCCAGCTCTTCAGTTGGCTCTCTTTATATAGCCGGTGCTGGCGGAGATAACCTGCTAATCACTGTCGCAAAAACTGTATCACTCCTGATAAACCCCTCTAATAATGAAAATAATTATAATTACCAACGAATGCCTTGGAATTCGTTACACAATTTTTTAAGAAAAATTGAACACCCTACCCTGTATCTCAAAAATAAAACGTTTTAGAACAATACTTTACAGAAAAAAATACAATAATTTTTACGTGTTCTACCGTTTGCCGGGGATATGAACATAGAAACTGGAACACCCTGTATAAACAATGTGATTTATTATTATCTGTATTCTTAGACAGTAAAACACAATGAGAAGATTAGATAGAGTTAGATAAAAAGTATCTCCATAATTTATGGAACATAGAACATACGAGAAGTTAGAGAAATGTATCTAAGTTACGAATGGAATGAATAGGAGTGAGTAGTAGGTAAAAAAAAATGTTAAAATGGGGAAATGAAAAAATAGTATTGTTGTGAACAGTTTATTTTTGCTAAAAATACATGATCAGCGTGAGTTCTACTATTTAATTGGATAGTAATAGTCTGAATATGAATATGCGTTATATTTTCGGTAATTATGGATCAATATATGTGTCTTGAATCCATTATTAAAATAAATAATGTAATAATGAAACTAGTGAATATTGAAGGGTTAATAACTTACAGGAGCCACAAACGGTTTAGTTTTAAAAATATTGCACGTTTATACAACAAAAAAACTCGATTAATCATGAATTAAAAATTATTCTTACTTTTCTATTAATAATTCCATCATTATCAGCATCATCGTCGCACTTGTCTCCTTCTCCGTCATTGTCAGCATCTTCCTGTCCAGAATTCGGCACCCAAGGACAATTATCCTGGAAATTAAACCTTCATTAAATTTTGATTCAAGGTGACATTTTTTATGAGCTAGAGCATTTCCATCCTAACCTTCCTACAATATCGATCATTACAAGGCAGTTGTGTATCGGGATATCCATCCAGATCAGTATCAAGTCCGCAGATTTGTCCATCCCCGGCATAACCAACCTTGCAGCGACAATGGTAGCGGTAGGGGTAGCTTCCATATGAAATGCAGTCAGTGTTTTCTGGACACTGGGTGCCGTCCGGACACATACCTTCGCATTGATGCTCGATTACTTCCGAGGTTGAAGAGTTGCGAACGTAACGTGCACAGCTGCACTCGTATGAACCCTGCAAGGGAGGAGTAATTTATCAAAAAGGTAAGGGTTCAGTTCTGGTAGTACTATTACCTGAGTGTTGATGCATCTCTGAGTCAAGGGACAAGCAGTCCTGTTGAGACATTCGTTGATATCGGTACAAATTTGTCGGTTTCTGAGAGCGTCTTCGAGTCCGATTCCTTGTACTGAGGTTCCTGAGTAGCCTTTCGGACAATCACCACATCTGAAGCCTGGGTTGAGGTTGATACATTCTACGTTGTACCAGCATGGTCTTGCTTCTTCGCACTGGATAAAATTAGAAATTAATTAAAAATAACAGAGCAACACTCTAATAGGACGTGGAGGTTTTATTAAACACCATGACTTAAATCTTAAAAATTTGTTAGGTATTACAAAATTTGTACTATATGAAATAGCCTATTAATTTGAACAAATATGCAAGGGAATATTTATTAGCTGCTTGGGATTTAGTTACCTAGACAGTATTTAGAGATAATATCAAAAAATAGACTGAAGAAGTTTCTGAAGGAAAGTACTTTGTCTAAAATTGTCTACTGTAGACAATTTTTGAAGGAAATAACAGATCATATTTAGTCTTACCTCGTTAATATCTTCACAATGTCTTCCTACAAGTTTTTGTCCAGCAGGACACTGTGTGAGACATCTATAATAAGGTTCTTCATCTATCTGAACACATTGAGCTGAAAAATCAACACTTCCAGATGAAGTCATGGTATTTTTGTAAAAGTAAAACATGTTGGTACACATTTAAACAAAATACACTCCCATATATTATTGTATATTTGAAAAATTTTATAAGGTAATAAATTATGTTGCATATTTGAAGTGCGATCGGTGCAGCTTAATATTTCAGTGCAAGTGTCAATATAAATAAATGAATAAGTTATACAAAACATTTTATGAATCCTAAAACGAAGAACTGAACATGGATGTCATCACAGCTCATTCTCTTAATCTGAAGGCCAAGTTGGAGCACATCCTGTTCCAAAACAAAGTTCAAACAATTACCATTAAATCCACCTAAAATAATTTTCTCAGAGAGTGCTAATATCTGATAAAATGTGCTGATAAACAGTAACGACGATTCAAATTAGGTACTTAAAAGAAATTTTCTATACCTCCTCCACATGGATTATAGACGCATTGGTTAGGCTTGGAAACGCAATTCTTCCCGTCTCCTTCATATCCAGCCGGGCATGGTGGACATTCCACTCCTTCAGATGTCGGAGTGCAAGGTGCGTTGTTGAAACAAGGATTGATGGTACAATCTTGTATGCATCTATGACCATCTCCTCTATATCCCCTGGGACAGGCCGGACATTCAGCTCCTGCAATTTTTTATTGTTTGTTAATAGAAATTAATAGGCACCTAAAAGGATATATTTATCTTGGGGGGAAATGTATTAATGATTATAGCTGAGTCAAATGAGGATGAAAGCAATACATTATAAATTAATCCTATTTACCTTGTGAGCCGTCTCTGCAAGGTCCATTGTTGAAGCAAGGGTTGATGGCACAGCCAGGGTAGCAGCTTCGGCCATCCCCAATGTATCCATCAGGACAGGGAGGACAACGTGGACCACTACTACTCATTTGACATCTGGCATTGTTGAAACAGGTTATTCCTGAACAATCTTCAGTGCAAGTATGACCATCGCCGTGGTAGCCCGCGGGACACGGTGGGCATTGGGCGCCAGTGTTTTGAGAATCCTGCAAAAGGAGTTATTTAATTTACGTATAAAGCAGTAATTTAGTTAGGGGTAAACAATGATTCGACAGCGACTGCTGGATATGGATATGCAAGATATGATTAGTAGCCAAAAATTCAAGATCTAAGACATTATGAAGACCAAAAAATTATATCGGACAATATTCTGATGAAATCACCTTACGTTGATTTTTATTAAGTTATAAACACATCAGCATAAAAAACTCAAAAACTTACTTGACAAGGTGCATTATTAAAACAAGGTCTTATTCTGCATCCTGGATAGCATGAATGTCCATCTCCCACATATCCTCTAGGACAGGGTGGGCATTTGGGCCCGTCGAGTGAATCCTCGCAGGGTGCGTTTTCGTAACAAGGTCTTTCCCTGCAGGTGATCACTCTGGCACACTGACGACCATCATACATGTACCCTTCGGGACAAGATCTGCAGCGGGGTCCTTCAGCTGTGTCGTAGCACTCCAATCCTGAAGTGCAGGGGTTGTACTCAATGCAGCGCGAAGGAGTGGGCGGTGGAGTGGTCCTTGAACATACTCCACATTCCTCCAACCAGTTTCGCAGGGACGAGATGGAGGAGGTTTGGGTCTCCACTACCCGGGTCATGTAATTCACGGAAACTATTAATCGGTTCAGAGCTTTCAAGATATCAACTGGAAAAGGAATTTTTGATTATAGTTTTCGTTTTTTTTGTAAGTGGAAAATAAAACTTACTTTCATCAGGTGTGGTGACAATGGGGATGTCTGATCTATCGGAATGCTTCAGCTCGAACTCATCAAGGACGTCAGGATCGTCTCTGAGTAGGCTGTCCGAGATGTCGTTTTTGAACATGTTTGCTAATTTGTCGTCGTAATGAGAGTCGGGAGGTAGTGGACAATCATTTCTGCTTAGAACGGTTCGAAGATCCCTGTTTCCGTGCACTTCCATGCTATATTTTCTTTCGTGGAACTGAAAATGCGGTGGATAATTTATGTCATACTATACACTGCATGTTCAAGATAAGAATGAACAGCATGGGGATCTGGAAAAGTGTAGGAGTTATAAGATACAGGGTCGGTTAAATGTGAAAAAGTTGGATAACCAGAAGGACAATGCAATGGCAGAAAAAGATTTCAAAAATTCCTTTTGATTTTCAAATTATTTATAAAAAAAACTCTTCATTCTTATCTTGGACACAGTGGATATGATGATTAGTTGAGGATTTAAAATATTGTTTTTCATGCTTAAATTTTGAAGGGGTCAAAACTAAAATTTATTTGTGACACAAACAGAAGAAGGACTCAAGAACTTTACATCACTTTTCTCAAAATTGAGGCAAGATCGTTAGGAAAAGTTAATATACATCATACGAGTAGGAGTAAATTAATAAGTTCATAAAAAAGTGTTTATTTGAAGGTATCATTTAAATTATTAGTAGTAGGTATATAAATAGATCGTCAATCAGTAATTGTGACTTTTTTATGTGTAGTATTTATGAATTAAGTTATAAGACCGTAACAATCAACGCTACAGGTGATTTTATCTAAATCAACAAATTGTTCTTAAGAAGAAGGAGTTGTACAGATTGCTCAAATTAATTACGCTGCCAGATACTGTAATAAATACGACAGTGTGGGCAACTCAAGGTAATGAATTCATGTATGTACATTGTTAAAAATTCCTTGTATGAAAGCGATATAAAGTCCTTTGATTGCGTGGTTTACTCAACAGTGAACACCGCATGAACTGTCGGTCAGCTTGCGGTCGCACACGTCATGTTGTGTTGCTTGCTATTTATGGAAAGCCGACTTCTTACTTCACTCCTGAATACACTTATCGTAGAATTACTAAGTCATTCCAGGTAATAATGCTCAATGAATTAACGGCTTCTTTTCCTTGCTCTTATTTGGAGAAATCGACTGCATCTGAAATAGCACTCACCACTTCTAATTTGGGCTCCTCCATTGCCCTGTACATATCTCTCATGGATTTAGGAGTCGCCACCATTCCATACGAAGTGCAGTCGAGATACAATATAGCATGAGCTCCCGGTTGTGATTGGTTAACTGAGAGGATGAGGGATTTTATTAGACTTTCTTCGTGGAGAGAGTCTACGATGAAGTGTTGGACCCTGTTTCTGCCATCTTCTACTGATTCTACCGTCACTGAAAGATAAAGAAAAATTAACAGAATGATGGTGGAAAGTAGTAGGTACCTAAGTTTAAAAAGTCTTCTCGATAGGGCACAAAAGAGAAGTTCTACATCTTTCGTGATTGATTACCGCCGTCTTACCCTGAATATTCTCATAAACTACTAGTTGATCATGCTATCCGCCTAAATTCACCACATGTATAGGGTAATTTTTCCGAACGCAGTGGACTTTCCAAAATCCCTTCCGGATCGGATCACTCTCTATTCGGCAAATTTGCTTATTCACAAAACACAGTGAAAAATGTTTAGGAGTTTCTTACACGTTTTCTTGACAAGCGATACTATTTTGGGAGTACGGAACCTCGAGATTCTTAACAGACCTGATTACTCCAAATCTACAAATTATTTTGAGTTTAATTTCTTCTTAAACGCACGAAATGTTAAGCGCAGGGAATCTTAATTTTGGTAGTAACTTTGAATAATTTGGTGGAATTGTCTAACGTCTAGAGGAGAAGAAATTCTCTAATTCTGTTTTTATAGACTTTCCCAAGGCATTTGACAAGGTATGTCACAGGGGCTTAATCTTTAAAATCAAAAATGCTCTAACCGGCAACTACTGCATCCTAATCAAATCTTACTTTGGTATCAAAGAGAAACTTTGCTGTAAAGTTCAACAACGAACGCTTCGATTTTTGCCCCACCAACTCTTGTGTTCCTCGGGACAGCGTTCTGGGACCGCTGCTCTTCCTAATTTACACTAATTTACATAGCAGACATTCCGAAAACAAACGAAACAATACGTGCTACCTAAGCAGATGGTGTAGGAGTGCTCTCCGTAAGTGAAGATAAATCATCAGATCTTATTCCAACCTACAAATACATACACCTCAATAGATTCAAAATTGGTACTTCCGACTGTACCAACTGTAAAAGCCAATCTTATTTCCTCTTCTCAGACAATCGAAAAATGCAATAACATAGGATCATTCCATTTAAAAAAACATAACTTTGATATGTCACTGTCATATGGGACACTCTTTATACTCCAAAATAATTTTAAATTATGGCCATTGTAATTCTGTACTTGAATTATCAAAAAGTTTTTCGAAAAAGTCCATCGTTTGGCCTACATATACATAAAAAAAATCACCCATTTCGGGGGTGAGTATTGGCCGGTGGAGGGGTTGGTCGGGGTCGCACGCGATGTCCAGCACCTCCATTGTGCTCAGCATCCTCGAAAACGGGGGGAAGGTTTTTTTTGCAGGGAAATGGTTTATCTCTCTAGGGGGTGGTTTTTGGCCGTTTTGAGGGGTTGCGCAACCCCAAAGGGAAATTCTGACAACGGCATCGTGTTCAACATCCTCGAAAACGGGGGGGGGGGGGGGGAAGTAATCTTGTTCTGGCTCAAAATATTTACATGTTCGTCCGACTCACACACGCCACTAATGTGCAAAACAAACATCACTAAAGTCATACAAATGTTCCAATCCACTTTCACTATGATATGTGACCAACCAACAACGACCTCTTGCTATTTGAAGACTCAACATAACATCTACCCTAAGATCTTCTTGAATAGTGAATAGTAATAAAGATTAAAATGAAGAAACGGCCGTCTGAAAACCTAAAAAAATTCAATTACATACTTGGTACGTAAAGTGGTTCAATAAAATTTCGTTTAAATCTAACTCTCCTGGGCGAAAAATAGCTAGCACACTCTGACGGCGGTTTTAAGCATCGATAATGAAGCAAGCGGACCTAATGGAGCAAGCATTGCTTTAATTGTGTTAAGCTATTGGCAGGTCGCACACGCAAATAGCGTTACGGTCGCCAAGTCACTAGCCATCATTTAATTATTTTCCCTTAACACAATCCAAGTAGGTATCCTAGAAGCAGATGGTTTCAACAACGTCTCTGATAAATTACCTCTCCTACCAACCGTGTATATTTTCTCATTATAATTGTACGAACTTAAAACCCAAAAAATCAAAATATTTTATTGAAAAAAAATTACCATCATTTAGAAAAACTAGTGAAAAGGGTTGAAAAACATGACAAGTTTGTCCTTAACATTATCTAGTAACTCCGAAATGGGTAATATAGTTACGTCGTGCGTATAATTAGAAATTCTTTTGAATTTTTTTTTCAAGTTTTGTTTATTCATACATACCTCGTTTCGTCCTCCTGTTAAGTAATAGTACAAATTTTTGATGCGATCCAGGGAAGTCGACAGAAAATAGAGTTTCCGCTGATCCTCTCAGTCGTCTCTTTGGTTTTATGTGTTTTAGGGAAAGTACAAATTCGTCTTTGTTAATAACTTTCTCTAATTCTTTGGTAATCTCTGCAAAAGATAAACAAAAAATAATTAATTGGATTTAATAAATATTGCTTATGTTTATATTGAAATGTAGGTATGTTTCTTTAAGTCACATATTTTGAAGCAATTAGTAATATAAAGTCTATTATTAACGATTCTGGTGTATTATAAGTAGTCACGTTTATATGAATTCATTCAAGATAGACTTGCAGATGATGGTTGACAATTTGAATGTGAGTAGGCGAAATATGAACAAATTTACATAGTTACCTATGGGATCGTCCAAATGTGGTTTCCAAAAATGTATATAATAATCTTATAATCAAGAATTTCTTCTTTCTATATAAAAATGTATCTCATTAATCTTGACTTATATGACTCAAGATTTTGAATTACCTATCTAAAGAAGTCACTTCTTACACAAGACCCATAATTATTGTTTTATTAATGCCATGCATGCGTGGGATCATATTGAGCAATTCGTTTCAGTATTTAACACTGTTTTATACCTACACTTTATTGTTTGTCATAAATTTTAATTTATTAATTTGTGGTAATTTATAATAACCAGAAGGGCTTGAAGTTGATTTATCTACTCTAATCTCTAATCAAATTAAGCTTGTTCATTGACGCTTTCTTGAATCGTAACTATATTAAGAAGCATTTACTGAACCTTAGGACAAATTACGATATACCGGAAGAATGATTGTACTTACCCTGATTATGTAGGTTTTAGAGCAAGGTTATTTTTAAGGAAAAAGTATTCATATGGTATGAATAAAATTTAATTTTCATTTAACGATCGACAATGTAATAAAATATAATTTGAAATATTATTTTTATAATTTTTGTCATCACATTAACGACATCACCTACCTAATATCTGAAGGGGTTTTTGGAAATTTGCATCCTATACTATTTACAATTTATCATTAAAGCTACGTTTTCCTAGCTGCGTATATCGCACTGCGTACGACGCACGCGTAACACGCACAACACTGCTCATGTATGGTTTAAATCAGACCGTTTTCCTACAGTGCAGTGCGTGCTCCGCAGCATTGGACGGTGTGCGCTCGCGTGAAACGTCGGCTGTGCTTCGAGAGCAGTCAGTCACGCGACGCATTGCGGAAGTTATTGGTTTTTTTGATTTTAATATTGAATATATCAGGCAAAGAACCTCAACCAAGATGTTCTGCAGCTGAATATTAACTGTTCTTTGAACTGGTCTGGATTACTCATAATATACGATGTAAAACTAAAAGACTGCAAAAATAAGGGTTTAAAAAATCGAATTAAATTCACTAAATTTGTATTTTTTCAACAAAGTTCTTTATAACAAGTAATTATAAATACTTCTTCTTCATCGTAATGAGATCTAGAAGAACTCCTTTTCTCATAATATTATTACCAAAATAAATAATACGTCTTAATTTGAACTGATTTGCGCAAGTTGGAAAACACTGTTCACGCAACCCACACTGCGTGAATCGCCCTGCGTGTACCGCAGGCGTTTTGCGCTCGCGTTTGACGCAGCTAGGAAAACGTAGCTTAAGTAAATGCCTAATCGCTTTATTCAGAAATCACCCACAAGAAAAAAAAATTGAAAAAAAATCTAATAATAAATTTCTATAAATATTTATAAAAACCCTGCGACGATATTTCTTTTGTTACTTATCTATTTCGACGTGTAATTCGGCAAAAATTCTGTCAATCTATATAGCTTTGCATGCAAACTTTTAGCAAATACAATATGGAATACCTATCAGATGAAATTCAAGTCAAAATGTAATTTGTTTCATGATTTGATAATATTACGAGTTCAGGCTTAAGAGCTAAGTTTATTGGAAAAAAGCAAGTTCAACAGCTGCTACGTCCACAATTTTCTTGCATTAAAATTTTTCTCAATTAAAACATTCTAAATAATAGATAATATTGATTGACAAAACAATACATGGGACAATAGCGATGCAACAAAACAGCGCATGACAAAATAACGTTGCAACAAAATCGCGCGTGACAAAATAGCACTGCGACAAAATTGCGCACTGACATAATAAACGGACCGTAAAATTCTAACCCTTCTCGAATGTGGCGACTTGTTACTTGACTATTTTCATGTTTCGCTTGACCTTCTCGTAAGTATGCGCCAATTTGCTACTTGAATAATTTCTTTCACGTTATTTCTTTCACGTCCGCTGCAATGATTTCATAATATATTATTTCATGTATTGGACTGATGGCTATTTCTATTACAAATAGCGTTTCGTCCAGCCTAGACTATGACGTGTCTCCTCCACTGAACCGACAGTCGACACTATAAGACATGTGCTGTATCGAAATCTCTGGTCTCTGGTTAGAAATCCGGAATATTGAAATCGCCCATCAGCCCCCACTCGGCTGTTGTCCTAAGGGACAGAATACGACGGTCTTATATACAGAAAAAGTTGCTATTATACCTATCTCGCTCCATCACATACGCAAAGACATCTTACTATTTAACCCTATTAAAACCAACGAGGTCAAATGCTCCCTTTGACCCAAGTCCCAGACGCTCGCACTATCTTCCCGGGAATTACAAAAAAAACTACCTATATACCTAAGTAAAGTTAATTACTGGAATTATTACAAAATTATATTATAATCGTTATTAGTTTAGTTTATTATACATACAGTATAAAATTACTCGAGTTGGTTAATTTATTTGGGAGGTAATTGACCAAATGATCTAATGGAGGAAACCGCCACTGATTTCTACTTATGAGGTATTAGTGTATTTCTTGTAAATAAAATCCCCCCCACCCCTAAATCATGCCCGACTCCCAGATCACGAAAAACGCCCCTGTAGCTGCATCTTTCAAGATTACTGTGCCAAGTTTTGCTCTCTTGTAGAACTTATGCAGGACATTGGATTAATTAAAAAGTTTCCAAAAATCGCGTTACTTCTACAAGGTGTCCGTTCAATATGCGACAACAAAAACTTCTTGTCCCCCCCCCCCTCCTTTCACGTTACAGATTTGTAAGGGTAAGATATCCCTACGGGATATTATGATATTGCATTTGAGAAAAATCGGTTGAGTCGTTTAAAAATGGCGGCGATATAATTTTTCGTAAAAATTGCTATGCAAGATGGAAAATAAAATTTTGAAACTGAATTAAGCGGATGGGAAAAACTTTTTTTAATTTCAAGTTTGTGTAAAAAAATAATTATTTAAATTAGTGACGTAGGTACACACAGGCAAAGCAAAATTTTTGCAAAATCGGTCCAATACGATATGATCATGAAAAATTTCAGAAAGTCAGTCGATAACAAAAAGCGGAGTTATTCATTATCTTATCTGTAATTCATATAAATTTTAGGTTTTCGACTTTAAAATGCTGAAATTTTTACACGAAATTTGAAATTTCCTTAGAAAATATGGAGGAATTTAAGTTTTTCGGTTAAAGATTTCCGAAGTTCACGAGGTGTGTACAGGTTTACCTTCTAAAATTTGCAAAAACCCATTGCTTTCATCAAAATTCGGGGAACAGTTTCAAGTCTAGAGAGCTGAAATTGTCGTAATAGTTGTAATATGTAGCGAGCGGTCTGGTATTTAACCCGAGCGACACCAGGAAAGTCGTTCAAAATGACACAGCGTTAATAAAAAAAAATGATGTATTTTAAACCGTTGTATATACAAAACTAAGCAAAACGTTTCAATCAAATTAAGCTCTGGTGATAAAAAAATTGTCGTTTTTATTATTAATAATAATAATAATAATAATAATAATAATAATATTAATAATAATAATAATAGTTTATTGCCCAACAGATTTACAACAAATCCAATAACAGGACAATATCTAAAGATTAGTAATAATATGTGCAGACAAAAACATCATACTATTAAAATAGTTACACTATGTATTATAAAATATTTAACAATATAACAATATAGAAAGCAAGCAATTAGTTAACTAGAGACGTAGATAGACAATAATAGGTCAAAAGTACTAAATTTAAATATCCCTTGTAGGGCATGTTTTCAACGAGATTGGACTGAAATGTTCATAGTACACAACTATTTATACTCATATTATGATAGTGTCTTTAAAGATTTCGAAAAACCAATTTAAAAAGCGCATAAAAATACACTATTTAGGCGATTGATGCTCAACAAGGGTTTTATGTATTTCTACTTAACCTTACTACAGACTATCTACTTATGCGCTATTTTGTCATGAGCAACTATATCCATGCGCTATTTTCTCGCAGCTATATTTTGTCATGCGCTATTTTGGCGGAGCTCTATTTTGTCATACGCTGTTTTTTCGCAGCGGTGTTTTGCCAGGCGCTGTTTTGTCGCAGTGATATTTTCGACAGTCTATCTCGTCATGCGCTACTTAGTTACGGAGCCCACGCAGGAATTTTTTTTTTTTTTTTTTTTGGGGGGGGGGGGGGGAGGTTAGCTTCTAAACCTATTTTCTAGATTTTCATTGTACTGTTACTTCTATCTTTAAAACGTGTAATCTTTTGATCGCAAAATTTTTAACGAACTTAACACTGACTTTTATAAAATATTGGTTTTGTTTATTGGCGATGGCTGCTTTTTAACTGAGGTTCAACTTGATGCTTGTAACGTAACTAAAGATGAATGAAGATTTGTGTAGGTACCTAGTTTTCGATTTTTTCGCTTTTACCAACGAAACAGATCTTAGACCATAATCGTTAGTTTAATAGTTTTTCTCTAACTGAAAATTTATGACCGAATTGTTTGAATTATGTCTGCCGATTTATGACCTCTTAAGTTTGACAGTAGTTGCTGATCTGCTGAATCCTGTCACCCAGTTTAATAGGTGACAATAAACAATTTTTGATTCAACTCATTTTGTTAGTTGATTGATTAATATGAATATGAATCAAAATTTGTCAAGTAAAGTTTACTTAAAAGTTAAGCAGGTAACTTCTTCTATAATAGAAGATTGCTATTTTTAGTTTGTTAGAATAAGATCCTCGAACCTTGAATTTGAAAGAAAATAAGTATTCTAATTTATTTTTATTGACCTACACAAGAATAGAGTGTAGATTCTTGGGGTAACATTATGACTGTACTATTTTAAGAGATGGGTGACGAGTTAGAATGACTACAAATACCTATTTATTTTAGTTTTAAAGTTGCTCTAGCTTTTACTATGTGTAATTAGCAGAATAAATCTCTTCTTAGAAGCTGTGATGATATAATAAAGTTACATATATCACGATAATGATTTAATTTAGGCGACTCTCTTAATTAACCAATTCACTGCAAAAATTTTGTGGAAGAAGTAATTATTCTGAGTATCCTATGCTTTATACATAGTAAAATAAGCAATAAAAAAGTTACTTTATTGAAATGAATAATAATTAATTGATGTAGCTAGATATTTTTTTTTTATACATCAGTTACTTGATAACTTGTATTTATGATCACATGTTTGGTTGTTTAAAAAGATTAAATAAAAATAGATAATTCAAATACTTATAAGATAATTTGAACACGTAATAACAATAATAATTAAAATTTAATAACACATGTGCATTTATCGTAAGACAAACTGCAATATGTAACTGTTTTTACAGTCCATTAAGATAAAAATGAGACCAATAATCCTGTTCCAAATAACGTGTCCATATAAGTCCTTGGATAAAAACGTAAACAGTACGGACCATCTGTAGGTTGACATCTTGCGGCAACAGTCTTGCATTTCAAGTGTCGCTTTTTTCTCTAGAGAATGTAAAGCTGATTTATGTCGTCTAAATATAAGTATTTTTATTATGTTACGAGTCACGGAAGCTCTACAAAATAGTGTCACCCATTTAAACTTCACTCCAAAAATAAATAATAATTAGAGGAATCTCCGAAAACATAAGGACGCTTGAATGTTCCTAAACTACTTTTCTCTGGTAGACTGGGGAAATTTATCATACATTGAAGGAGTTATATTCGTTGATGGAATAATAGAACAATTATCTCCCGATTTATTTTCTGCGTTTTTGAGAAATGAAGGTAGCCCTATTATCAGGTTGCCGTTGATGACCAGAATCACGGTGTAAGATAACTAGAATTTTTCGCAGATTATTCTCCATATTATAATAACGTGTTACTATTTATGTCAGGATTTTTAGGTCATTGAAATTAAGTCGACTCCCTCTCGTAGAAAAATGAAATATTTAGACGAGAACGTGAGAGTGATAATAATATTGTTCTTAAACTTCATAAAGAGGAATAAAAGAGGTATTTTATGTAAGACAATATTATTGTAGAAATACAAATCATTAAGATTTCTGCTGAAAGCTTAAGATTAAATCAGAAATATTGAAACATTTTTAAGTTGATTCTTTAATAATTATTATAAGTAGAAAATTGTTAGGTAGGTACTGGCTAAAAATTTAGGTGGATTTCCTAAAAATATATTTTTAAACATAAATCTTGACGTAGACATAGATTGGAAACGTTGAGAAATATCAGCCCTACCCCTAAATGACATGAACGTAAAGGTGCAGGCTTAAATAAACAGTGTGTCGCGAAAGATACCATACATTATCTCGTAACTTTATTGCTACATCAATATTTTATTTATCATACGTTTTACTCATTTACTTTTCTGTTGACATCATGATTCATGACATCATTGCCGGCTGCAGAAATCTGCAGAATCGATGGTGAATAATTCATTAAAATCTTCACATAATATTATAAAAATGATAAACAGTTTCCTATTCCGTAACTGTAATGTCATAATTTATGACATGTTTCAAATCTGACATGGATTTTTTGAAATTGTTACAAAACAAAAAAAAAAAACATCACCATAGAATTGTATCTATCTAGATATAAGATGGAAAAGAATATGTGATAGAATACTCATGGAATAGAATATTCCATGGTGGGACATCCAAGGACAATCAATGTCCCTGAGAGTATTATTCCTACTAAATAATAAAAAAAGTGTTTTTAATACTGTCACAAACCTACTCTTTCATGATAGATTTAACAGACCGATCAAACAAATTAAATCTTGTTATTTTATGTCATATGACACAAATCACATAAAAATTATCTGACCAAATATCTCTTTCATATAATAAATGGCTCATAATTTTATGTCAATTTTCCGAAGTACCTATGTTTGCTGGTAGTAATACGTTCTTTATACTGCTAATTTCAGTCAACTAATAAAGTACATTCCAAATGCGATGAGGGAATATTTGAGCTTCCTCCTCTTTAGGCCAATCACAGATTGTCATTTTGAGAACTCATTTTCGGAACTCCCTGCATGACGTCAATATGTTAACAAGATAACGCATTAATATCGGCTGACTAACTATTGCAATATCGACCGAAAACCCATGATCGATTGCACTCCCTCTTTGTTTATTTTTTAACCTATTGCCGAGCCCTTGCAAGTACTAGAGGTCGGGCAAGTAGTAGAGGTCACCCGGATTGCTTCAGTTCGTCCAATCTATCTTCCTGGAAATTCATTATTTCAAGCGACGAGTAAAAAATGTGCGGTGCAGATTTGTCCTGGAGACATATCAACATCCTGCACAGCACTGCCAAAGGAAAATCCATCAAGAGACTTTTTAACTCATGAGGACACAGAGATTCAAATACATTTCCCCATCTAGACGGTTGGAAAAATAAATGGGGGCAATCAAACGGTGGTTGACGATTCCGGCCCAAACAGTTGTAGTGAAAACTGATGCTGGAAGTTGATTCGATTTGTGACACGGGTATTTTCGTGACTACCATTTCAAGTGAAGCAGGTGTCATCAATTTCACCCACACATCAGCGGCGCATTTCGGCTTTATATGTCATGCTGTTGAAGAAACAGAAGCCGCCTACAAAACTCAACCCTCCCAAAATAATTATTTCGGGAGGGTTGAGGGTTGATTTCAAGCTCCAACAAAGCTTGAATACGTTGAACGTAGCAAAGCGTCTCTTATTATATGCTATGGACTTAACTTAAGGTGCTTTCAACTCGTTTAAATGTATACGTGTGCTTGTCGAAAGTTCACGATATACCGCTTCCAGAATTTGACCTCGCGACCCATCTAGTTCCACTTGTCGGCCACCGCCTGAGCCCTTGTTGGGTTGTATGTTGTATGGACCAGTTTCCCTAAGTCCATGAAAAGCTCTCAGAATTGTCGGGGTAATAACAAGCCAGATTAGCATCGTGATGACATCTCTGTTTATCACATCCATCATCTCGCATTTAAATGAAGAGTAATCTTGAAAGACTTGTGTGTAAAGACTCTGAATGTGAAACATTCACTTTTATCCCCGATTGCTGCTGAAGGAAGAGTATTAAAGGAGAAACATTTAGTTTATTGCTGACAATAATAATTATTGTTGAAAGGGGTGTTTCATCAACAGATTCATCAACATTCATGTATACACTGTGTCAATTTCAAAACTTTGGATTGCCTATTATAGCTTTGAGCGTAGAATTTTGTTTTAGAAAAACAGAAACCGTTTCGGGGGGAAGTAGTTTGATAGTGTCAACCAAACATTTATACTCTGTTTAGCCAAATAATAAAAATTAACCAAACAGCAATACTGTAAATATTTTTCCCAAAAATTTTGTTTTATTTTCAAAATGTCTGCTGTATAACTTGTCAAAAAATAAACATGTTTCATTACAGATACTTTCTCATCTAATCGAAGAATCGAACGATAGGGATTGCAATTTGAAGTGTTGGAGTTGGAGTAGCTTCTTAGGAGATAATTTAGAAAACTGCTACCACTATAAAATATTTTCCTTCATACTTCTGAAACGATTTTTGTGTCTTCTAAAACCAAATTCAGAGCTATGGTCAAGCCAAATTCTGAATTCTTTAATTTCCCTTTTCTAGTAAGGCGTATCACTATTTGAATTACTTTTAGGTCTAATGGTCCACTTTTTGGGATCCCATAACTTCTTGAAGAGAATAGTTTCTGGGCATGCGTAAGATGATCACCTGTAGGATCTCCACGAACTTGACTTTGGTTCGAAATCTTTAATAATTTAATGCAGAATTTGAGACTTGGAGACCCATGCAGTGCCATGAAAATGTTTTAAAGACATGAATAATGAAAATTAAACGCATGGACAGAGTGGGATATGAACTTGGTAATTATATGAAGGAACGAGCTTTTGCCACTTCCGGACTATAAATTAAGCATTATGCAATATGTTTTCAGGCAACCTTGATCATTTAATAAGCTAAGCAATGAAAAGTTCCTATAATTATGTGTGCCACAATATGATTATTAATCAGATAATCGACAGTTTTAAATTCTGAAGCCTTTTTTGGTCAACTCAAAATAGCTAAATATTGTTTATTTGTCAGGGTGGTCCATCACTTATGTCGTCCACCTCCGAAATAGAGCCTAATTTTAAATATAAAAATTGAAACTTTGAGGATTCGTGTAATTGATTTAGGACCACAGAATGGCATTAAATCATCAACAATAAAAAACTGTAACTTGGCGTTTGTGACCAAAATAAATTCGATTTTTCTTCAATAGATCGATTAATAAATTAAATCGATTAATAAAATCAATATCGCTTGAAAAAAATATGAAAAACTAATTACAAACCTTTAATTAAATAAAATACATGAAATATGGAAATGACAGGTAGAGTGATTGATATATGGTAGAGTAATAAAACTGACCAATCTAAAGAGGGTAGGTACCTACCATAAATAGTCTTCAAGCAGTTAGGAGAATACCCAATGCAGTGTGCCATTAGACTCGAATGGGGTTTCTTTTATGACTGTTTACTTGAGATACTTAAGATTTTTGATATACCTTAGCCCCTTCAGAATCCTGGTCAGATTTATTGCTTCCATATATCAATCATTCTACTTATCATTTCCATTTTTTATGTATTTTTTTTTTTTTAATTAAAGGCTTGTAATTAGGTTTTTGATACTTTTTTAAGCGATTTTGATATAATTAATCGATTTCTATGGATGTATTGTAGAAAAATCGATTAATAAAATTAATTACACTGATTATGCCATTCTATGGCCCGATATTAATTAGACGAATCCTCAAAGTTTCAATTTTTTATCTTTAAAATTAACCTCTGTTTCGGGGATGAACATAAGTGATGGATCATCTTGATCAAGCCAGTTTGAAAGCGTACCAGAAAATGGATATAGAAAAGCCAATTCGCCCCCTTTCCTGCGATACAACATTGACCAACCTAACATCACCTTAAATTTCTTGAATAAATATTCAGGGCTATCCTAAATAAGTGCGAAAAATTATAATTACATTATAAGCTATAATTATAAACTATAGGGGATGATTACTTGGATTATTCTCAGGAAAATAGTTCCTATTAACGCGGGTCCGCAAATGAATCGTTTTTGAGTTACGGGGTGTCAAAAAAAGATTATTCCAGCTTTTTACATGTCATATCATTGATATAAGCTACCTTTTCAATCACAATGATTTTTTTCCATGTACCTTACCATTGGCGGAGATTTTAGGATTGAACAAATTTTTTTGTCCTGGTGAATTTACGGACCCACGTTATTAATAGTAACTGTTTTCCTCCCCTATATGTATAGGGAGCAGACAACGACTATCTGCTTCTGCCCTGATAATTTTACTTACACATTTTTATTTTTTTATTCAAATGTCCGATTTATTGAAACCCTTGAACTACAAAGCAGAAATTCAGGTATATTCCAGGCCATCGGAAACTTATAGGTATGTCTAATCATTATTGTAAATAATTCTCTTGGTACCAAAATATTAACCTAATTTGAAAATTTATTTAGAATTCGAACAAATCGTAAGATATTCTTCAGTTATTAATCCTAAGTTACGAATCATAGGGGAATTTTTTTTAGAAAAAATTCAATTTTCTGAACAAATTTGTGGAATATTTTTGGCGATTTCAAAATATCACATTATTTTGTAAAATTTAATTAAGTACTAAAGTACTTGAGGAAGTACATAAATATTGATCAGAAAATTAAAGCAAAAATTCCAGGAAGTTATATGTACGAGTATGGTTGTGTAAAATTTTTTTTCTCCCATCCCCAAACTTCTTACCGGTATCCAGGCTCAACCCCTCAACGGCGACCCAAAGACCCAGCAGCAGCGCCGCCGCCGTGACCGCCCCTCTCATTGCATGCATTGTCCCTAAATATCCCGCCCGTCTTCGCGCACTCACATTGCCGTCAACACCACCCGTCAATGTTGCCCGTCTCAAGGCTCTTGTTTAACTGCGGCACAGAGATCGCGGCACCTCATGTGGGTCGGCGGCGGCATTGGCTGCTCCTTATATGCCACCTCTTTCCTCACAGATGCTGGTACTTGCTCTTCGCCACCCAGAGGTGATGTAATTTACTCTCTATGGCGCCTAGATTGTCCACTTGTGGTTTGCGATGTTATAATATTATCTAGCAGGTACAATACACGACAAACCGCGAACGTCGTGTTTCCAGATATTATGTTGTATCTGTATCATCCACATATACAGGGTATTAATAAAGGTAAATAAGGTAAATAAGAGCGGCAAACTTCAGGGGGTGATTCTCATGAAAAATGAAAAAATAGTGGTAGTTTGCTATGTAAACGTAAGTGCGCAAATGCTTCGTTTTCCAGATACGGGATGTTACAGGTTTATTTAAAAACTGACGATTTATTTATTTTCTCTGAAACAGGTCGAGATTATGTAAATGAAATTTGGTGGGTTTTATTAAGATATTGTGAATTTTTTGACACGCAGTTAAGAATTTTATGTTCATTAGTGGCGCATACGGGTAATGATCTCATTTTTTTAAAGAAAAAAATGGTACGCTGCTGAGATTTTTTTACATTAAGTAAGTAAATTTTTTTTTTCATGCAGAATCACTCCCTAAAGTTGGTTGCACTTATTTACTAACACCCTGTAAAATTAAATATAATTATGACTGCAAGTATAAGAAGAATAAGAAAGAAGTAACCCTAAAATGAAAGTGCTCTATTAAATAAAGTGTTAAATAAAATTGCCTGAAGAGCATCACAATTTTAGGAATATTTGTAGCTTTTGAGAAAAGTTAGTGAGAAAATAAATTAATAAAACGAAATTAAATTTTTTTGATGTGGTTAAGAAAATTAGCTCGAGTTTATAGCACAACTTTCTGCTTTTGAGATATGACGGTCCAAAACATAAAAAAGAGATTTTTGAGGAATGAAAAATCAGCGTATTTACTTATGACTTTATGGTTGAATTGGATGAGTGTATCTGAAGAAAGTCAAAAGATGTTTATCTTGGGATGATGACGATATTGATTTGTTGATGAAAATTAATGAAAAAACATTCAGGGGTGACAATTCCCCAAAAATGCTAGGCTATTCTCGTTTAAATTTCTCCTTAGATTATATAAATTGTGAGAAGTTTAAATCTGTAATCCATCATATCTGCAGGGGGTATGGATATTTTTTCAAGGGGTACCATTTATCTTTTTAGTGTATTTTTTTCTATATTGCTATCTCGTAAACGCAGAGATACAGGATCGATTAAATTAGAGAAAAGCTGCTCTATTTTGTGACCATCTTGAATCCGTCGAGACATACAAGATATCTGTGACGTTTCCTGAAATATCCCTAAAAAACTGAAACAAAAAATAATTATACTGACAGACTCGCGTAGCCTAGCGGTTCAGTCCGCTGCCTACCGAGCCTAAGGTCGCGAGTTCGGAACTCACCGGCTCGTGTTATTTTTCGGATGCATTTTCGAATGTATGTGAAAAATGAAACAAGCGACCGAACGTTTGGCATACTTGAGGCTGGGTGAATGAGTAAGATGCTCGAAATCCCGTGTTACCGGAGTGGAGCGACTTTTTCTTACCTACATAGTTAAGACCGATGCTCCCTCCTTTTTTTTTTTTTAAATTATACTGACGAAAAATAGTTCCGATTTCTTCATAACGATTGTTTTTGATATGCTCGTTAAGTTTAGGCCTCTTTCCCCTTATTTTTTCATATCAAAATGTGAGAAAGCTTTCCATAAAACATGCCCCGAAAGTCAAATTGTTATTTATGACAAATATTATAATATTGGGAAATTGTCAGAGATATAAATGAAGAAATTATTTTGTTATAGAATTTGGAAATTTTTTTCGATTATTTAAACAAAAACAATAATTGTATTTGTTTGAATTTGATTAGATTTTTCTGAAAGAGCATCTTTTAAGAAAACATAACATTAATAAATGAACATAATATTAAGTATGTTCCAAGTAAATAAAAGGAATTATTACTTACTGTTATTAAAAAAATAAACATTTTGAAGTATTCATGTTATGTTATTAATATCAATTATAACTATTAAACATGGTAATTAATCATGATATGAAAATCAGACAAAAATGACTACCACACAGCTTATCTGACAATAAGCGTCGATTCTTTGAACGAATTTTCTAAAATTTTCACACTTTTCCTGCAGTACCTATCTAAAGTATCATCAAACTGTTCTAGCAGTAAAGTCATTGTTTTATCACGATTATGAGAGGTAGTTCCATCTTGCTGAAACCGATCATTTTTAAAATCAATGCCATTAAATTCATGCTGAAAATAATTTTGAAACATCTCACAATAGCAAGTTCCAGTCACAGTAATCTTCTTCATTTTCGAAGAAAAAAGGGCGCCAATGACTCTACTAGACCAAAGTGCATGCGAAATTGACACTTTTTGAGCATACATGGGGTTGTTCATGCAATGAACGAAAACGATGTTCTGTGCAAAACCGTCTCGTTGTTCTGAATGTCTTTGGAACAGCAAACTCGGAACTCTATAAATCATCAGGGCTTTAATTATTATTAGATGTAACTGAACTTTATTATACAAGCATGCAAAAGTATGACTTTAGGCAAAATTCGAAAGAGATGATTGACGAATCAAATAATGTTCAAATGCTGTGAACGATGACGAATCGATGTTTTGGGTTGATCACCAATAACCAAAAAAATTTGAACAGTTCAAAATACCTACAATAATTATGGAACCAAATTACCAAAATCGGTCAAATAATTTATTTATTTATTTATTATTTATTATCAATAATTTCCAACAGGTCTTCACCCATTTATAGGAAACATTAAATACATGAGATACATGTGTAAAAAAAGAACATTTATACAGTATACATTGGGGTTACAATTTCAGATAGACAGTCATCAGCCGCCATTGAATACCTGCGCAACACACTCCGATATTAGTGAAAAGCTATCAGCATGAATGTCACAGGAGTGAGCTAATCTGTTGAAGAGCTGGCACATCATAGAGATGGGTGATCTTACCAGTATATTAGTGCGTCCACTCATGCAGTAAAATGGTTGAGTTTGTCGCGAATTCAGACGAGGTACCATAAAATCAATTTTACTGAGTAAGTAAGTGCAATCATTCAAATTGTTAAGCAAACCATACAGGAATCGCAACATCCCAGCAACCCGTCTGACATGCAAAGAGGTAAAGTTAAATCTGGTTAATAAAATATTATGGTCAAACCCTCTCGGAGGATACTGACCATCTAGACGGAAACTTAAAAACTTCAAAAAAGAGCGCTGCACAGATTCCAGACGGCTGATGTGAACCTGATATATGGGAAACCAAATAACGCTACAATATTCAAGTATTGGCCTCACTAAGGAATAAAAAAGAATACATAGGGGGCGTGTAGTAGAGAAACCACCGCAGTTCCTGTAAATGAAACCGTAAGTTCTAAATGCTCGAGGAACGATGGCATCTATATGTGAGGTAAAATAGAACTTGGAGTCAAACAAGACACCCAAGTCCCCAATTACGTCCAAACGCTGTATATCACCGTTACAGACTGTATATTGAAAAATTACATTTTTTTCACGTCTCGAATAGCTAACAACCGCACACTTAGACACGTTCAAGTACAATTTATTTCTATTGCACCACTCAGCGATGACATTTAAGTTATACTGAAGTCTAACACAATCTGCAACAGAGTTGATAGTTGAGAAGAGCTTAAGGTCGTCGGCAAACAGCAAACTTTCACAGTCTAACCCATCAACTATATCATTTATATATAGTAAAAATAGAAGGGGTCCCAGATTCGAGCCCTGAGGAACTCCAGATCCGGGTTCAATGGCTTTCGAGATTGCACACTTATATCTGACGCGCTGCTTCCTGTTGGCTAGGTAGGACTGGATAAGTGTTTGCAATGAGTTAGAGAAACCGAAAGAAGACAACTTAAGCATCAATATAGAGTGATCCAGCTGATCAAAAGCTTTTTGGAAGTCGAGATATATAGCATCGACTTGACTACGGGAGTCAATAGCTTCAGAAACATACTGGGAAAAACTTGCCAAGTTGGTCACCGTAGAACGTTTCTCCATGAACCCGTGCTGAAACTGTGTTATACGGGATTTTGTGGCATGGTAAATATGCTTATATAATATTGACTCAAAAACCTTTGAAAAATTACACAACAATGATATGGGTCTATAGTTAGTGACCTCGTCGGTGCTGCCTTTTTTAAAGATGGGACATATAAAAGCATCCTTCCAAATATCTGGAAAGACGGATTTGCCAATAATTAAATTGAAGAGGATGGACAGTGGCTTAACAAAAATGCGGGCACAGTCTTTTAGCAGAAAGCTTGGAATGTTATCAACACCCATACTGAACGAATTCTTCGATTTTTTCAATGCCATGAAAATTTCATCGTCAGAAATTAAAGTTACATTAACAGAGTTACACCAGTGATGACAATCAGAAACGGGTGCATGATGTCGTACAGGATCGGCTTTCACGTACACACTACCAAAGTACTCCGCAAAGCCATCCACAATAAGATCGGGAGTAGAGAGCTCCAGATCATTGAACTTAATAATGAATAATTGAATAATAAAAACCTTAGGTTATAGTCACAGCACTCACACACAGCCATGATACAAATAAACAAGGTTTTTTAGCGCGCAGCCTGTAATGTCAGTCAGGTGATATCTACATGCGACTCGGTAGTAGTATTCACGTAAAGTCGCGATTTAGTAGTATACACGTTGATTAATTTCTAGATAGTCTACCAAGGTCACATGAAAATTCAGCAGTGATGTCAGATCTCGAATTTTGTAGGTGCAATGAGGATGAGGAATCACAGAATAAATAGACATAATTTATTACATCATCAACAATTTCTGTTTATTTGAAAATAAAAAGAATTTTAAGTTTCTTTTTGAATATAACGATGATGTTAATTCATAAAAGGTATTTATAATGAAAAAATAACAAGCACCTATTTGTAAAGAACATTTTATTGGAAAGTTATACACAAAAATTACAAATAATATAAATTAATGCAAAACTTGACAATTGATAATTTAATATTCAGAGTCATATAATCAGTTTCTTAAATTAATACCTAATTAAAACATTCCACATTTCTGCCGTAACACCAGTATGATGTGTATTTCGCCAAAGAGAAATAACGTCGGTACTCTCATCGCGTAAAGGACGATTGAAGTTCGGCTTTGCTATACCCCACACATGTTCGATTGGATAAAAAATGCAATGGTATAGTGGAAGTCGAAGAATTTTGTGTCCATACTGTTCAGCTAGCTAAGGAATTCACTATATACTGTTTGGGTTTCTTTTGTTCCTGTTGTGAAACCAATAAGCATTTTAGTTATATAAAAATCATAAAGTCAATACAAAATATACTTATTCACAATGTCTAGGAGCTGAGCTTTCAGCGAAAAAGGCTCGAAACTAATGTTCTTCCTGCGCAGCGCATTCGTCAATTTGTTGTTTATTTGAAGAAGAAATTGGTGGTTTATTTTCAACTGCACTGTGGTAAGGCGCATTGTCCATAATATTCACAGAAGGTAACTTGGCTTTAACTGGTTTTCGGACCACTTGCATGGTGAACTTTTCATGATTCATCTCTCCATGATAATCTGGATCTTTTGTTGATGAAGAGAAAATCAATTCTGCCCCATCAACAAAACCATTTATCTTACCTGCATGCAAAACTATGTATACCTAAATAATGAAAATAAATGATATTATATTTAATGCCTAATTATACATCATTATAACATATACAAGGTGTCCAGGTATGAGTGTAAGAGCTACACGTGGCGACCTTCCTTGGACTATTTTGAGTAAAAAATCTTAATACAATAATGCTCTAAACGTCTTCACGGTGCCATAGGAGGTCATCAAAGTTAGAAATTCTGGGTCACAAATATGCATATTATTGAACTTCTATTTCCTTTTGCAGTTACGGTTAACATTTTCAAAGACTTTTGCAAAGTCTTATTTCATTTAATTTTCGTAACAGTGCAATTATCAACTTTTTTAAAATTTCTAAAAAAAAAAAATTTAGGAAATGTTAAAAAAGTTAATAATTGCACTGTTACGAAAATTAAATGAAATAAGACTTTGCAAAAGTCTTTGAAAATGTTAACCGTAACTGCAAAAGGAAACAGAAGTTCATTAATATGCATATTTGTGACCCAGAATTTCTAACTTTGATGACCTCCTATGGCACCGTGAAGACGTTTAGAGCATTATTGTATTAAGATTTTTTACTCAAAATAGTCCAAGGAAGGTCGCCACGTGTAGCTCTTACACTCATACCTGGACACCCTGTATTATAAGTATTTAAAACACCTTTTGCCTTCCGTCTTCTGTTCAGTTTCTTGACACTGCGTGGGTTTTGATCCTGCCAAGACCTTCCCATTGTGCCGTTTTGAGAGATCCATGTTTCGTCTATACATACAGGGTAAGTCATTGATATGGGAAAGCTCGATTGCACCTACACCATTAAAGATATCGAAATGAACCAAAAAGTACTGTAAATGGGAGGGTAAAGTGCAGTTTGTAAAATTATTTTTAGATACACAGGATGGCCCAATATCGCTGTACGCCATACAACTTTGTTATTTTAAATTGGACACCCTCTATATTATTACATTTTCATATTGTTTCAGAAAAGTCAAAAAGAATGGTTTGTAAAGTTGAAGTTTGTAATGAGCAATTTATGAGTTATAAACAAATGAAAATCGCGATTTTTCATTTTCAAATCAGCTTATATTGAAAACGGCTCGAGATATGGAAAAACGGTTTACATGTCCCTATCTTAATTTTTAATTTGGTATCCTATCATGTAGCTGAAATTTTTATACCGGGTGATGAAAATAATGAAATTTTTTACCACTCTGTATAAAAATTTCATCCATCCAATAGGATACCGCTTGAAAAGTTAAGATAGGAACATGTAAACCGTTTTTCCATTATCTGGAGCCGTTTTCAATATAAGCTGATTTGAAAATAAAAAATAGCGATTTTCATTTGTTTATAACTCATAAAATACTCATTACAAACTTCAACTTTACAAACCATTCTTTTTGACTTTTCTCAAACAATATGAAAATGTAATAATATAGAGGGTGTCCTATTTAAAATAACAAAGTTTTGTATGACGTACAGCGATATTGGGCCATCCTGTGTATCTGAAAATAATTTTACAAACTGCACTTTACCCTCCCATTTACAACACTTTTTGGTTCATTTCTATATCTTTAATGGTGTAGGTGCAATCGAGCTTTCCCATATCAATGACTTACCCTGTATACAGTGCGCGAGAAAAGTAAGGAATAAATTCGATAAAACGGAGGGGGCTGTTTTTTTGAAAAAATTAAAAAACAGGTCGATTTTGTTTTTGAGTTGTTCAACTTTTGACATAATATTTGGATATACAGGGTGATGCGCGAAAAAGTTGTGACGTCATCGGTATTTTTTTAAAATGGCAACCATTATTTTTTATTCCATTGTTTAATACTTAATTCAATTGCCAATACGGTAATATAATTAATTTGTAACCTTAAATAACGAAATTTCTGTGAAAAGAACTTAATTTAGACAGATTTAATAGATTTAATTTAATTTAATTTAACAGATTTAATTTAATAGACTTAATTTAATAGACAGATCTTATAAAATTACCTTGGAAGCAGTCATTTTTATTTGATATTTTTTTTATTTTTATCGCTAATGTTCCGATTTTCACATCAGTAAAAAGTGCACAATTTTGACTCACAAGCTGTTTTCTCAGAATTTTACTTATTTAAGGTTACAAATTGATTACATTACCACACTGGCAATTGAATGAGGTATCAAAAAATGGAATAAAAAATAAGGGTTGCCTTTAAAAAAAAATTACGATGACGTCACCACTTTTTCGCGCATCACCCTGTATACCCAAATATTATGTCAAAAGTTGAACAACTCAAAAACAAAATCGACCTGTTTTTTTATTTTTTTCAAAAAAACAGCCCCCTCCGTTTTATCGAATTTATTCCTTACTTTTCTCGCGCACTGTACACAAATTATTGGTAAGATGCCTTCTCTTTTGTAATCTACATATGCGCGTAGGAACTTCACTCTTTTGACAATAATGTGACCTAATTCCAGGAGACCTCGACGTGGATTGTCTTTTTTCCATTTAAATCCAATTTTCTTTAAGACGCACAAAAGAGAAGATTTGCTGCACTCAAATATATACTTGTCTTTGAGGACGGTATGTAGAGTATGTAGAGACGGTACCAAAGCGACAATTTCAGAGCTTCAGCTACCCTCTAAATCATAATATTTATTACTTGATGTCAGTAGTATTTGAACCTATAAAATAATTTTTATACCTTGCTCAGTGATGTTAGGGGTATAATGGCCCCCATTCATTGATTCGTTTCCAAAATATTCGAATAAATTTGCCACCATCTGCTGTTGCGCTTCTTTACTTATATGTTTTGGCATTTTGCTTACATTTAAAGATAATCTATCACTTTTTAGATAATTCTAATAATTTTTAATTTATTTTATAAAATTAAAAATTAACTCTTAAAACTGACAGACGTAAACAGAACAAAATCAGTTTATTATTTTGGATAGAACAGTTGACAACAAAGCCAGGGCGATGTTGTGATCGATTATTAAATTTATTGTTTTTGCATCTTCCTAATGTCAAACATTTTCATTTGATCCCTTTAATAACCTTCAAATTCTAACTGTCATTTTTAGTGTCATAATGTTCGACGTTACAACGCAGCGTAAACAAATATGACCTTGGCAGACTATCTAGAAATTAATCAACGTGTAGCTTATTTAGACGTTTGTAGACTGTGTTCAATATCTGACTGTCTGACAGTAAAGTTGTTTATTGTGAACTAAGATCGGGTGGTTGTATCATGGTCACAGCAAAAAGTCGTTTTCAAACTCCCAACATAACGGACAATAATTTGTTAAAAGGTTGCCATTGATTATTAAAAAAAGTATTTGTGATAACAAAAAATTCAATTATTGATTTTGGCGAACACTAAAAAGAAGATTTCTCACAATATATGAAAGAATATAAGATCTTTTTATAAGATTATCTTCGGTGTGAATTCTGGTAGAATTTTTGATCAAGTTCAGTGTTAATTTGACAATACCTAATGTAATTTTCGTGACATGTAGTGACATGAAGGAACATGAAAAAGTCATATTGAAGCAAATTTTTGAAATAATTTTAGCCAAAATTGCAAAGTTTCTATTGCAAAACAGAATTTATAGATTCTTATTTAGGCACCAGTCGTTCATGACATAGATGAAAGGACATTTGAAAAAAGGTAAAATCCCATCAAGTGAATTTAATAAGAAAGATGAAAAGCCATTTATATTTCCAAACTCCGTGAAAACGTTAGTAGGTATTTAAAAAAATTCAATATTTCAGCTTTAATACTTTCTAAAATATGTTATCTTCTGACAATAGACTATTACGTAATTTCATATTCCACAAACTTTACTTTAATAGCGTCGAAGAATTACAACAAAAAGCTGCTGAAGTTGCCGTGGAAGCAGAAACTGCTAAAGTTAGTCTCAGTAATGAATATTCTCAGTTATTGGTGTCTACGAAAAATCATAGTGGAACTATAGAAAATATCTTGTTAGGGAGCAATGACGATCTTTTTCCGTCACAAAGAAACATTGTTGTGGAAATCGAAAAACCTTCAACATCACAGCCTCCTAAAAAGTCAAATGGGCGACCTAGAAGCTCCCGGCCTAAGAACCCCGAAAAATTAATTTCTATTGAAGAAAATCAAATTGCTGAGACAAATCCCCTAACAAAAGGGGGCTTCGAAGCAGAGGATCAGAAACAGAAAGAACAGAAGTCAAAGAAAAAACAAAAAGTAGATGCATCTGCAGCCTCCACATCCGCAACCAAACACAAAACGCCAATAACTGAATCTGAAAAGACGAGAACTGGCGCCAAACCAAAAGAGATATCTCCTGAACGTACTGAAATTGAAGTGGCTAGGAATCGACGCGAGTCTTTGAAATATGCTACGTTGAAAAATATAAAAACTGAAATACTGGATGATACCGCTTCTGAATTATCCGAGACAGACTCGGATTCCAAATTTGATATTCTGATAATAAGGGAAAGATCGATAAACATGTCGAAAATTGGACAGCTTCCTATCAGAGCAAAGTCACAAACTGGTGGCAATCCTTTAGCTCCAAGCCAGGACTTGAATGACGGATTAATCAGTTTGGAGCCTGTTCTTGATATTGCTCGAGAGAGATCAGGTAAAATACAATAACGAAAATACTTCAAGACATTTTGACATTAACAAAAAAATCAGCTTTCAGAAATGCTACAAAAGAAAACGAATGTGTTGATGAAGAAGTAAATAAATTGGTTGAAACGTTAACTGAAGCCAAACCTTTGAATCCAAAACCTAATAAAGTAAAACCAACCAAAATTATAAAAAATCTCAATAAATGAGTTGTAAATAAGCTTATCACATTGTTCATTCCCTGCAAGGAATTTTTCCTATACCTACCTATGAAAAATACAGACGAATTTGGATAGAGACTTGTCAGGGTTGTAATCTTCTATGAATCATATTCTCAGGTTATCTGTAGTTTTCAAGAAGTTTCTGGGAATTTTATTAGGATTGACTGGCATACTTAAAGCTGACAGGAAACAACATTTATATTTACTAAAATACAAACTCAAACAGTCCAACCAATTATGCAAGGTGTTTCAGGAGAACTATAATATTTAAGAGTGAAATTATTAGTATGGGTCATACAAGTAGAAAAGTTCATATAAACATAGGTCCGGAAATGCGGACCTAACTAATGGAACAACCAAAATTGAACGTCATTTATAAAATCGTAATTTAAGCATCAAAGAGATAATCGGTGGAGTGCTAGAACGTTAATTACAGATCTGTCAGATAATTACTGATTTTAAAATACCCTGTATTGTCAAAATGTTGGTCTGCTATTGCTGGAAATAAACTCTACCCCCTTTTAGAGGAGTTAATTACTGATAAAAAATGAAAGACCATTCAAAATATTCACCCTATTTTTAAAATTTGCAATTTAAAATCAATAATTATCTGACAAATCTTTAATTAGCGTTCTAGCACTCCACCCAATGACTTTTTCAAGATGAGGCCTCGTTTAGGAAATATCTTCAAAAATGTAAAACTAAAGGCTGCAATAAATATTTCCCTTTTCACCTGAAACATCCTGTTTTGTGTTATATTACTGATTTTTAATCAATATAGCTGATAGGTACCTACATAAGTATTCAATAGTAACTCAGTGGAACTACAACAACCAAATTAAAGAACAGAAAAGTGCGTTTTCCTCGAAATTCTTCCCCTGTAACTTTCAATCCTTCCTTATTTATTTTATTTTTGTTATTTTCCATTAATTTTATTGTTTCCCTCGTTACCATCAATAAACTAAATAATTTTGCTGATTTTTGGGCAGCATGTAATCAAAATATTTCAACAGTGGTAAAAATAAAAGATCAACGCTTGATCTAAACAAACAATACCTACCTTTGAACCAGAGGCGTGCTCAGGAAAATGTCCAGGGCTCAATGTGTTCTATAACCCTCGTTTCATCTGCTGGAGCTTCATTCTCTTTGTTGATTTGTTGTAAAAATTGAAAAATACGAAAGAAGTATGCGCAAAATTTCAACTGAATATCGTAAGAAACAACGGAATTTACTATTTATGAATAAAAAAACGTTTTTTTTTTTTAATTTTAACATTCTGTATCTTGAGAACGAAGCCCCAATGTAAAAAATGCCTTAAGGAAAATCCCATCATTGTCGACGAAAACATTTATGGCAAACACCTTGATAAACTTTTTCAGGACACCTGTATATCCAATACCTACACTCTATACAGGGTTCCCGTAAATAACGTGTACCAGAAACAGGGAGTGATTTATGCTACATAAAAAATAAGACTTTTTTCTCAATGAATTTATACATATTATTATGCTTAGACGTACTTATTTGGAGATATACAGTGTCAAAAAATATTATTTTTCCAGTTTTTTCAAGACATTCGGGATCCGTTTTGAGATTAATCATATGTATATGTCATATATGATTAATATATTAGCATTAGCTACCTTTATCATACCAATTTTTTTACACTTGAGCGAAGGTTTTTTGCCCTTCATTTTCCAACACAGCTTTTGAAACGCATCCAAAGCGAGTTTTTCATCGTAAATTGCCGTTTTTCTTGGAAACTTTAGAGCTGTTAACCAGGAGTACCATTTACGTTTAGAAAATATGGTCGGTTGTAAGGCTTCTTGAAATCGCATTTATTACAGTGGTGTAGTTAGGAGGTTGAAACTCTCAAAGTACTCAAAATCTATAGGCCACTCAATTTTCTTAAAATCTTTATTTTACAATGAAAATGATGGATTAATGAGCACAAAGTGTGTGAGAGCTGAACATTGTATCTTATACGGTTCTCGAAATAATGGCAAAATATTGGAAAAAAAAACAAAATTTGACATGTATTTTGAAAACTGTACATTTGGGCATATAAGATTATAGGAAAAGTATTATTCTTTATGTAGAATTACCTCCTTTTCTTGGCACATGTCAATTCCCGCCCCTATAAGTACTCCGTGACCATGCTAAAATTTGATTAGTAGAAAACCTACAAGGACCCTATAAACTCTATACAAATCCCCGAGGAATGATCTTGACTTATTGTAGATTGAATATGATGTAAGCCAGACTTTTTCCTCAAAGATGAGACGACTATACATCAGGCATTCAGTTTTAACTCTCTTAAGTCTCCCAGTCAGATTTGAAAATGCGTATTAATGATTCCAAGTTATACTAAAACTTACTATTAACATTAGTTCTTCAGAATAGAAACAGGTGTCAAATTGCTTAAAATATCTTATCTATCTGAATATCATCACGCCTTGTTTAAGTAATTAAATGACTAATAAATTTGTCCTATACTAGTATAGTTGAAAAAATAACACGCAAGTAATAATAATAATTGTTTCAGTAACTCAGAAAAAAGAGAAATAAAAAATTTCGTCAAAGCAGACATCTTTTTATGTCTTCTAATTAATGACTTTACCATGCAAAAGTCTATTAATAAAATAGATAGGCGTTGCTCACTTCATAGGCAATAGTAATTCTAAATTGTTATGTTTAAATCTCTTGTCATTGTAAACAAATGCAATTGTTAAGTTTCACTTCGCACAAATATTCACGGTCATATGGTGCCGTGATCCTAAGACCATTGAAAATGGCGTCAAATGACGAAAATGATATCACGAAATAAAAAACAATTCAAATTACGTGGAAAATTGAAAACTTTAATAATAATAATAATTGAAGAGCTTAGTTTTATTACAGATCAATGCAAGGGTGAGATCATAAAAAACAAACAATGGATTTAGTAAATGAATAAAAATAAAGTGCGAAAAAATAAAGATGTAACTCGTTGTTGAAAATTAATCAAATGAAAATAAATCATTCGCCCCTCTCCTTGTGATATCTTGATATCTTCGATATCTTGAGGAAGTGTAAAAAAGTA
The DNA here is from genome assembly GCA_910589415.1 of Malachius bipustulatus. Taxonomy (NCBI): domain Eukaryota; kingdom Metazoa; phylum Arthropoda; class Insecta; order Coleoptera; family Melyridae; genus Malachius; species Malachius bipustulatus. Next base: position 41,596,212 of record OU342632.1, on the reverse strand, counting down.
GTTATATTTTTAAATTTAAACACCCCTAGAAATACCCTATTTCTGAGAAAAATAATGCTCGATAATCCCTCTAACCCTCTCATTATATAATTCTTGGCTTTTCATCTCGAACTTAAACATCTCTTCGATTCCATCCTCCTTGTTACAAGCAGCTGTCAGATCAGGCGCTTCTTCGCTATCGCACAGAGCCAGTCTAAGGACAAAGATGCTAACTATTAATCCCCAAATGGAGTACTTTCGCCATTGGTCCTTTAGCTGCGTGAATGGGAAAATCTTCTCCGGGTCAAGTCCAACTTGACGTAAGAAGGATGACAGGGAGTCGTGGTAGCAACGAAGGAGCTCATCCAGATGAGACAGTTCAGTTGAGGAGGCACAGGCGTAGAGATTGTAAGACAGATCGCGAACGGGGGTGGTTAGAGTGGAGCATTGCCAGTCCAAGATGCAGAGGTCGATTGGAGAGTTCGGATTGTTCTGGAAAATAAATTAAATTTTATTTACATGGAGGTTCAATTTGTGATAATTGTGACAAGTTGAATGAGAATCCAAAAGTCAATGTAAACTTGGAAATATATTACTAATTTAACGTACAGTAACTAATGTGGAACAAGCACTTAAGTGCAACAGTAAGTAAGGCCACATCCGTACTCATGGTGTGCAGGAGAATGGCGGGGAATGCATGGGGTTGTAACCCATCCATTTTACGCTGGATGTACACCATGCTAGTGAGACCCATCATCACATACGGAGCGGTCGTCTGGCACAAGAGGACCAAGTTAATAACAGCGAGGAAAACCCTCGAGAAGATCCAGAGACTTGCATGCCTCTGCATCACAGGAGCAATGAGAACATGCCCAACAGCAGCGTTGGAAGTAATTCTAGATCTCACACCACTGCACTTAGTGATTGAGAGAAGTGCCGCAGAGGCTCAACTCAGAATGTCAAGAATGGGGATCAGGGGGGGACTATGGACCGAGGGGAATCAACCCCTGAACATCTGTAAAAACCTCCTGATAATGCCAAAAGACGAAACTATCAAGAAATTCAGCTTCAAGAGAAACTTCATCATGGAACTGTCTACGAAAGAAGAATGGAGCAACACATCCATTCACACTCTCAAAGAAGGTACAATAAGATGGTACACAGACGGCTCAAAGGCCACCGAGGGAACTGGGGCAGGAGTATATGGGCCAGGCACCAACTACTCCGAGCCGATGGGAACATCCCCAAGCATACTTCAAGCGGAACTGTACGCAACAGAAGTATGCGCCCAAATAAACCTCGACAGAAACTATAAAACTAGGGAAATAGCAATACTGACAAACAGTCAAGCAGCCATAAAGACGCTGAGCTCTCCTATCATCAGCTCAAAAATGGCATGGAACTGCCTACAAAAACTCAATAAACTAGGCAGAGAGAACAAAATTCACCTCAAATGGATACCAGGACACACTGGGATTGAGGGAAACGAACGTGCCCACTCATTGGCAAGAAAAGGAGCATCGACGCCCTTTATAGGACCAGAACCATTCTGTAGCCTTGAAGACACGTTTTTCAAGGCAGAACTTCGGAAGAAAGAAGAAAAACTGAGAGAAATCCATTGGAATAACCTCTCAGGATTGAGACAATCCAAGGAGCTCCTCGGGAACTTTAACCGAGAAAGGTCAAGGAAACTCCTGACCCTCAACAAAGGAAGTCTCAGAATGCTAACAGGATTCCTAACAGGTCATTGCAAGCTCAATGAACACCTGAGGAAACTTGGTATAGAAAATGATGGCGTTTGCAGACTCTGCAAGGAAGAAAACGAGACGCCTCGTCACCTATTGATGAACTGCGAAGCCCTAGAACGTGAAAGAAACGATGTTCTGGGCCAACACCAGCTCAACGGGGGGGCTTTGCCCGGCCTTGATCCCCTTCAAATCCTGAAATTCCTAAGGAAAGCGGAGTTGGAGAGGCTGCTTCAATGAAGGGAATATACTCCAAAGAAGCAGAGAAGAGGGGGCACAATAGATCTGTAATAGGTCGCAGCGCATCTGACACCCTCAATATCAATATCAATATCAATATCAAACGTACAGTAAGAAAACGTTTCTGTTTGCAACTGTTGAACGATGTTGTATGTAATCCTTGGTACAATGTACAATTTTCGCATTCTTTTTGTACGTGGATAATTAGGGGAGGAATGGGATATTGAAAATTGAAAAATGTTAAAATGATAAGTTTGATCCGAATTTCAATTGAACTAAAAAACTACTCACCCCATATTTGAACATAAAATTATTATTCCAACAATCTCCATGTATGATAACTTTTTCTTGAGCTTCGTCTAAGTAGTCCGAAAATATGTGAGGTAATCTTTTTTTAATATCATTTAATTGATTAATGATTTCTTCATTACCCTCGAACAACGAATAGGATTCCTGAAATATGTCAAGAACTGGTTGCACCAGTTTACTTTTAGTAAGGAACTGCCTGGAAACGTCGTGCAATCCACTGCTTAGTTCGTCGAACAGCTCTCTGTTTTTCTCTTTTATTGCAAAAGAAATCCCATGAAGTATACCATAATGTTTATAAATAATTTTTAGATGATCCAGATTCATCGCCTTCTTTCTATCATGTAATTCGAATCCAATTTTCTTCAGATTTTCCAGTATGATTATTTCAGTACCATTATGATGGAACATCGCGAGGCACTTTGGTAAATTATTAAAAGGTGCTTCAATGTTGTAGTCTTTCTGAAACTTCATGTAGACGGGGTATATTTTGTTATAGAAAAACATCTCTGTAACGTAGGCTTCAGTTACTGGAGCTTCTTTTCTTAAACCGCCATCCATTTTACCACTTTTAATTACATAATTGAACTCTCTACTTTTACCACTGTCTGTTGTACCTGTCACTTTAACGAACGTTATTTCTCCTACGTATCCATCGCCATTTTCACTGTTCCCTGATATTTCTGCTTCATATTCAGTGATGCCTTCTTTCAGCATTATATCTTTCATCCATAAGTGGACACTTTGTTTAATTTGTTTTTCATTGGTACCACACATTTTCGTATCAAAGAACGATCAGAAAGGAATTGAATTCTGCTGTGGTCTTCGAATCGCTAAGTTTATACTTATACCTGTATGCTATTATTTTAATTACATAATACCGAATTTTCTTATTATTTTAGCAAGTTTATGATATCTTGAATTTTTACTAATGTAAATAATTGTTATATCTTTTCCATTGTCTTTTGGAAATAAAGTACGTCGTAGCGTGAAAATGATTACTCACTGCAATAATCCTATAGCTTTACTATTCGTGTGTGTATTTTACTTTTTATGCAGAAGGATCAAATCGAATAAACAATGCCTGAACTACGTGGTACTAGGTCATACCTCACGTAATATTAAAAAAAATCACTTCTACCATGCAACCCTGCTTTGTGGTACTTTGAAAGGCAAAAGGTTTTTTTCCCAAATCAACCCATGTACCTATTTGATTTTGTTATTGAGATATAATACCGGAAAATTAGGGTTTGAATTATAAAAAAATCCGGGCAGTAATTTTAAGTAACATTTCATTAGCGTAGCCTTCAAAGAGCCTGGGAACCATTTTTCAGCATACCCACCCTTGAGAATTTTGAGAAATAGGGTTGTTTTTGCGAATTGATTTTGCGGCTAAGCTGTTAACTCTACAAAAAAGTCTAAATAAAAAGATATAGAGCTTTTTCAGATCTATATTTTTTCAAATGAAATTTTGCGGTATAGCGTGAAATTTATCCCCATAAAGGGGGTCGAAATAACCACGCAGAATTCTTATGGGAATTGGCTCCTTGTTTCATTTGATGTAACTTTGGAGATCGGTAGTATTCGATGGGTAGACAAAAGTCTCCATTGGCATAACCTACTACAAAGTCCTGTTCTCGAGATATTCACCTCTGAAGATGGATTTTTTCTTTCATAACAGTCACGAATTTATTATTAAAATGTTAGCCCCCTAATTGATTTAGAGAGAAATCTTAGATAGTTCATTCGTAATTGAAAAGTTTCTTTGTTTATGTAATTCTGAATCTGTTGAGTCATCTTCAAGAAAATCGAGAAAAAGTTTTCAGAAAACATTTTCCTGTTTTTCTCGACAGATTCAGAATCTGACTACTTAGCCGCTAAATCGATTCGCCAAAACAATGCTCAAGGATGGAGGTGCTGAAAAAGTGTCTCCGGGCACCTGGAAGATTTATGGGTCCCTAAAAAGATGTTACAAAAAATTGTTGCTCGGATTTTTTCTGGATACCTTTTTTCCTAATTTTCCTTAAAAAAAGTCATCATATCTGCGCTCTCTAAGTTGACTAAGTATGGGATCGATTTTCTTCTTACCCTCTTAATTGAGTATTAAAGAAGTAACAGGGTGTTCAATCTTCCAAAGTAAATTACATTCTATTGTGCAACTCCAAAACAGCTTAATATTTTTCTATGAAATTTTCTGTTTTGTTTTTCTATTAATTAGTTCAATATTATAGCAATAATTCCATAATTATTATTGTGTGTAACGTGAACCAGGGACGTACGGTAGATAAATTTTGGTTTTGACACAATTTTCAAAAATCTAAACCTTTCTGGTACAAAAAGTAAATAAGGTTTCTTATGTGAATTCATTCGAGATATTAGACATCAGATTTAGAAATTCGAGAAGGACAAGAAATCGTAGGTAGGTTCTTCGTCAATTTTTTTCCACTTTTGAAAAAATTTTCAGCTTTGACCCCCGACTACAAAAGAATCCTATAGCCACGTTTCCTAGCGGTATGAGCTCTACTTTTTTTTGATTACTTTTTTATTTTATTTTTATATGTCACATTAGTAAACTTTTCTATTTACCTAATTGAAAAATATATCAAAACGAAAATTAGTGCAGTGGCGTAAAAACCGGGGGTTAAAAAGGTTGAAGTTCTATATACTGTACCTACCTGGTTCAAGTTACACACAGTTAATTTCCGTCGTATTAGACTAATTAACAAAAAACGACACAAAAAATTTTCTAAGAAAATATTTAGAGCCGTTTTGGAGTTATAATAATTTTTTTTGTAACCTTGAACACCCTGTAACTTTGTTAATGCTTAATTTAGATTTAATTTGTGTACTTTTCCCCATCCGATATAAGCCATTGGCTTGTTGATGGGAGTATTAAATAAATAAATAAATAAATAAATAAATTTAGAGGGTAGGTTCATTAAGACTTTTTGTCTCAAAATCCAGTAAGTATTATATCTTAGTAGTTTGTCCCCTTTATTCTGGGACACTCTGTATAAGTTCATAATTTTTTGCCAATATTTTATGAGATTATAGATAGACATCCTGTATATTATATGTGCGGTACTTTTATTACACAATCCTTGAAAATTCTGCCAAATAATCAAATGATGATGTTTTTTCAAAAATCTTGCCAGGTGCTTTGAAAATGCAGTAAATACCTATTAGAGAAAATTGCTGAAAATTTTCAATATGATGGGTTTGTTGTATTACTATAACTGATAAAATCTCTATAGGCAAAAAATTAACGAAATCTTGTTCATTTTAGAGACAAATGTTCAATAATAGATCATTTATCGAGATTAAGAAGCAGCTTCTTTTGTTATGGTTACATTTTAAGCTAGTTAAACCATTTTCCAAGAAATCGGATTAAATTTTTCAATTTATGACGTTATTTTCATTACTGCCTTGACTACTGCCATGAGATGCAAGTGTGCTTCTCGGACACTATGATTTCTTGGGCCGTGAGTAGCACCATAGCATCTCATGCTTTAAACTTAAAATAGGCTCTGTGATGCAGTGGTGCTTCTCGTTACTCTTTTACTTATATGAGATTCGTTTTCTCAATGGCCCAGTGCACATTTCGAAGTAGTTAGCCTGCGTTTTCGGTATATAAAAAGTGACTAGAAACTAAAATGAAACACTGACACTTTCTAAGGGTTTAGTCATATAAATGAAAAAGGAAACACAATAGAATTTGTAACGCGAAAAAGATGCTTTACACTGAGCAAAAGCTCTACCACTCTCCTCTGAATTTTTAGCATAACAAACGACACACCTTCTTCTAGCAGAACTTTGAACTCCTTCTAAATTGTGATTTACAACAACTGGCACTTGTTGCTCTGGAAGAGTAGTTTTAGAAAAATCTATCATTTCAGAGACGAGTTCTTCCTTGAAAGACTCTGGAAGAGTAGTTTTAGAAAAATCTATCATTTTAGTTCTTCCTTGAAAGATGTGATGGACATTTTGTTGTTTGTAATCTTTTGGTGCAGGATGTATGCATTGACTATTGCTGAGCCTAAGATAAACTCTATCGCTATTTTACGATACCACTTATAAGATTTTTGTAAATTAAAGTAAAGATTGTGAGAAGCAAGTGTGCATCACGTAGCTTCCTGAAACATTAAAACTCCAGAGGCCTTGTGATGCACGCGTGCTTCTCAATTTTGGAAAATCTAAATGATTGACTAAAATTACAAAATGTTTACCTATAGTGATATAAATGTATTTTTAATACATTAGCAAACTATCAAACGTATTTCATGATATGGCCTTCTTAACTTTTTTTTTACTTTCCATTGTGGCAGTTAACGTGTTACAACAAAAAATGACGTCACAAATTGAATACTTTTTTCCGATTTTCTCGAAAATGGCTCAACAGACTAGGAATATACCTACTATAATAGTAGCAGCTCTTCAATCTTAACAAATGATCCAACTAACATTTTTATCAAAAACAATTAGGAGAGAGAAGCAATACTTCCACAATATTTTTTTACAAGTCGATATTTACATGGAATTTTCCTATGTCCGAATAATTTAAGGAAAATGTAACCGCGTGGCTATTATAATTACATTCCTATTACCTATACAGGGTGGGCCATCGAAAAGGTAACAAGCCTAATAGTTTGGAAAGTGAAGATGTATGCGAAAAACGCCGAAACAGGTCGATTTTGTTATCGAGGGGGACATATTTTACTACCCAAGTTCACCCCCTTGGCAGGGGTAGCTACCCCTTTGCTTATCATCATAGGGAACAGCTATCGATGAGTGATACATCATTTGAAAGCTACTTGAATTCTCTTTACAACGATATCCAATATTTTGGGTTTCGCTTACATACAGGATGGCCCAACGAAAACGTAACTCGCCCTAATATCTTGGAAACTGAAGATGTACGCGAAAAACGCCGAAACAGGTCGATTTTGTTATCAAAGTAGGCATATTTTAGTGACAAATTTAACTACCCAAGTTCACCCCCTTCGCAGGGGTGAACAAATATATGTCCCCCTCGATAACAAAATCGACTTGTTTCGGCGTTTTTCGCATACATCTTCACTTTCAAAATTATTAGGCTTGTTACCTTTTCGATGGCCCACCCTGTATGTAACAGACATAATTTCAAACGCTTAATCAAAATAGCTTTATTAAAACATTTTACAAGAACAGTTCCAACAGTCACCGTAGCTCACACCAACCATCTACTATTATATAGGAGCACAGTATTGAGCATCATAATCTTGATTACTAAACTTATCAGATAAAATAAAGCGTAGGGTATAGAGCCACGGTGAGCTTGACAAATCATGCTTTGGAATAATTAATTAACCCTATCTGGATTATTAATAAGTAATATAAAATTTCCTAAAATGTTTATTTATATTATGTAACAATAAATTACAATAATTGTCTACACTACACCTGTCTTCCCCGTTTCCAATAATTCTCAAGGATATTACGATAAGTGGATACCTGGATTGCCTACTTTTATTTACAAATTACAAAGTGTGAGGTAATAAAACAAACAACGAATATACCTACGAACAATCCGGTTACAAATCTTAACACCCTTGTAGATACCCTATTTCTGAGCAAAATAATGCTCGATAATCCCTTTAACCCTTTTATTATATAATTCTTTGTCTTTCATTTCAAACATAAGCATCTCTTTGATTCCATCCTCATTGTTACAGGCCGCTGCCATATCAGGCGCTTCGTCGCTATCGCACAGAGCTAGTTTGAGCACAAAAATGCTAATTACTAATCCCCAACTGGAGTACTTTCGCCACTGGTCCATTAGCTGAGTGAATGGGAAAATCTTCTCCGGGTCGAGTCCAACTTGGCGTAAGAAGGATGACAGGGAGTCGTGGTAGCAATGCAGAAGTTCATCTAAGTGAGCCAGTTCAGTTGAGGAGGCACAGGCGTAGAGATTGTAAGACAGATCGCGTATGGGGGTGGTTAAAGTAGAGCATTGCCAGTCCAAAATGCGGAGGTCGATTGGAGAATTCGGATTGTTCTGCAAAAAACGATACTTATTAGTGGTTTAAGAATATGAGACAATTGTTGTGATGTTATTAATTGCTGCAGGTTAAGTGAAAATGTATGATAGGTACAACTATTTAATTTGGTTAAGTGGCCCAAACGGTCTATCTTAATAAGAAGTAAACTGAAAGTGAAAAAACATGGAGAAGATAGAACACATAACAGTAGTTAAGTATTGAATTATTAAGAAATAAGTAAATCATTAGTAGTTTTGGGATAAAATACAACTTTTGCGCTTTTGAGTTAGTTTTTAATATAAAGTAGATTTACCACAAATCTGAAAAAATATTACTCACCTCATATTTGAACATAAAATTATTATTCCAACAATCTCCATGTACGATTACTTTTTCTTGAGCTTCGTCTAAGTAATCCGTAAGTATGTGAGGTATTTTTTCACTAATATTATTTAATTGATCAATGATTCCTTCATTATCCGTGAATAAAGAATAAGTTTCCTTCAATACGTCAATAAGTGACTGCGCCAATTTACCTTGATTATAGAATTGTTTCAAAACGTCAAAACGTCGTGCAGTCCATTGCTTAATTCATGAAATAATTTCTGATTTTTCTCCCTCATCGCAAATGAGATTCCATGAAGTTTTCCATATTGCTTATAAATAATTTTTAGATGATCCAAATTCATCGCTTTTTTTCTATCATGTAATTGGAATCCAATTTTCTTCAGATCTTCCAGTATTATTATTTCAGTACCGTTATTATAGAATATTGCCGAACACTTTGGTGAGTTATTAAAAGATGTTTCAATGTTGCAGTCTTTCTGAAACTTCATGAAGGCGGGGTAAATTTTGTTAAAGAAAAATATCTCCGTGGCAAAGGCTTCAGTTATTGGAGTTTTTTCTCTTAATTTTTTATCCATTTTGCCACTCTTATTCCCGTATTCACAAACGATAATTTCCTAAATAATTACGTAATTAATTAAATGAGTGAGATGGAGATATGCAGTTTTTTTGCAATAGAATGAGATGGGGATAATTGATTACGTAATTATTTAGGAAATTATCGTTTGTGAATACGGGCATCAATGACATAATTGAACTCTCTACTTTTACCACTATCTGTTGTAGCTGTCACTTTAACGAACGTTATTTCACCTACGTATCCATCGGAATTCTCACTATTACCTGATACTTCTGCTTTATATTTAGTAATGCCCTCTTTTAGCATAATATCTTTCATCCATAAGTGGACACATTGTTTAATTTGTATTTTATTGGTACCGCACATTTTAATTTTGAATCAAAGATGGACTAGAAACGACTCTAAAGACTTTAAATCTCCCAGTGTATATAGATGGCTATTTATACGTATTCATGGATATGAACTGTATTTACTTAAGTAGGTGAAAATGCAAGATAAGCATAAATTTGCTAAAACTTTTTTGGTAGGTATTATGCGTATAAATAAAATCAACATCTCATTGTGTTTTAAAAATAAACGATGACATGAAGTCAAAATGATTATCATTTGCAATAATCCCAGCGTAAAATAATATAATAATAATAATTCAGTTTATTGTCGACTCCATTACCTACATACATAGCTAAATGTCTTACCCCCACCGCTAAGGTCTACGAAGAGGTGTATCATGGAAGTATAAGTTACATCTTGCAAAATATATAAAAAAAAAACGAGAAAAAAAGCGTCGACAAAAGGATAGGATTTCAGCTGTCTGTCGTAAACAAATATTACAGACTCTGATCTACCAACCCCACCTGCTCAAATAAGATAACTCATAAGATACAAAAAAGAGAAAACGAAAAAAGAGGAGAGAGAACAGGAGCAAAAAATGGTATAATTTTTCCTGCAATTGCTTTTTTCTGTTTTAGTGATGCATTACGTGTTATGCAATCTGTTGAAATACCATATTCATGGTGTCAGTTATATAATTTAGAAACGTATATCAAACTTACTTCGGATTCTGCTGGGTTTGACAATTTTAGTTCAAGAATCCGTTGATATGTTGCTGATATAATCAATGTTCCCTTTGCACCCATTGTGAACAATTCATTTTTACAAGGAAAGTTTCCTTCACTGTTGTTATCGCGATGTTTTCCTTTACATAAATCTGATGCTTATTGATTATGAATAAAACACTAATGTTTTATAAAATTCTACTGTATATTGATGGATGATAGAAACGTTACACGTGTTTCGCTACTTTTCATGTAGCATCTTCAGACGTAAATAAAATTATTGATACAGTAACATAGCAACAGTATTACCTAAGTGATCATAAACATAAATTTTATAAATCTGATGAACGTAAGGAGGAGGTTGTAAATTTTCGACCTTTGTCTATAATAAGTACATTCTCGAAGATTATAGAAAGAGTAGTCAGTCGACAGCTTCTTAATTTTTTTTTGAGAAATTTGACATACTTCATGGGCGACAGCACGGTATTAGAAAGAAGCATTCGATCATGACTGCAATTGTTGATTTTCTGAATAGGTTGTAGGTACAAAGATCTTGACAGTGGGTCGGTTTGTCTGGGGGTGTTCCTTGATCTAAGCAAGGCATTTGACCTTGTTGATCATGGGAGGCTCCTTGATAAGGTGTACTCTTTCGGGGTTCGCGGGGTTCCTTTGGACTGGATCAGCGATTACCTTGTGAATCGTTGCCAGTATGTTGAGCTGGATGGAGTGAAGTCTGAAATGCTTCCGATTATTCGGGGAGTACCGCGAGGGCCAGTGCTTGGATCATTTTTGTATATACTGTACACGAGTGATATAAATGTGGATAATATCGTCATTGACGCTGATGTACTTTTGATCCGGGAAAATGTCGGGGAAACTGTAGATTCAGCTAATGCTACTCTCGCAAAGCCGAATGAATATTTTGGAAACAACTACTGTTTCTTAATGGTGAGAACTCTGCTTGTGTTGCATTCTCCTGGACTGGTAATATTGCCGCTGGCATGGCCGTGAAGATTGATTGGAGAGATTTTCAGAGGAGGGATAGCGTTAGATTTTTGGGATTGAATCTGAATGAAAATCTAAAATGGCGCGCTCATATAGATTCAATTTGTAGAAAGGTCGCTCCATTATTGTGCTACACACTGAGGAGTCTCAAGGATGAGGTAGACAGGAAAATATTAAGAATTTTATATTTCTCGACAATTCACTCTATTATTTAGGTACTATGGAATCATAGCATGGAGAGCTTGCCGGGAGGTTTCGACGCTACTAGGGTAGCAAAAGAAAGCAGGTAAAATAATGTTAAAGTTGAAATAGAGGGACAGTTGTCGTGACCATTTTCGTGGGCTCAAAATTATGACAGTCGTGTCACTGTATTTGTTTCACCTATTGTTTTATGCAAAAGAAAAACGTGTGTTCCTTAGATCACTAGGTTGTGGTCATGATTATTACACTAGACACGATCTGGTTTTACGCTACCCGAGGCAGAGAACGTCTGAGATTATTGGGGTGACTGAATCAAAAAAAACTTCTCCAACCATTGCTGACCTGAAATCGAAACTGGATGCTGTTCGCAAAGAGGTGGCAGTCGTGAGACACTAATGTGACCCTTGTCAGATTTCTCACTTAAGGATGTGAAGCTCTTCTATAGAAAACTCCAAGGGATGTCTCTAAAACTAAGACGAGTCACAACTAATGATTCGTCTGGGCGTTATGACACTTCTGCAGTGAAGCAGGCATTGTTTAATTTGGTTTCTATTGGTACCAGACGTTTAAATTTTGAATCAAAGAAGAAATAGAAACGATTGAATTTTATAGGCTTTCAATTTCCGACTTTATATATGTTACGGTCAGTGTGATTAATTGGAATTTATTAATAATTACCGGGAATTATTAATACTAACCAACACAGGAGGTCAATATGATAAATTTATCACATTGAGCGGTAATTATTAATAATTTTCACCCACGAGTGGTAAATATAATAAATCCTAAATACCTATGGTAGTTGTGGGGTGACACGCAGCGACAAGTTGTGAACCTCACGAAGTTTGTGCAGCTTAGCGGGCACTAAAAACTAAACATGCCGAGGAAGATGCATACCATTTGTTGGATGTGTTCACAATATTTGGAGCCCCATGCATATCGTACGGTGACAATTAACGGGCGCGAATTTGCTAATAAAGTAATTGAAGAGTTTTGCCACATGTGGAATGAACCAAAAATTGTACATGGAAAGCCGCGACACAGTCAGTTTCAAGGTTAATTAAAGTTTAAAGAGCGAACCAAGACATCGAGAATATGCTATCTACATGGCTGGAAACAAACAAGACCACAAAATGGTCGGAGGGAATAAAATTTATACAGTTCATGAAGAACAAAGCCCACCACTCAGGCATAAATCGTAGTCCCTAGGAAGCTCTATGTTTGGGTGTAAAGCTAAAGTGGGTTTAAAAACGTTTTTACCAGCTTTTGATACATTGTCAGAAATAGTGAAGAAGATCTTCAGTCAATCTTACGAGGTCAATCTGGTAGCCATCTGGAAAATGTTGATACTGCATGACTCTGGGCGCAGTACTAATGAGAATACTGACTACACGTCCAGAGATTTACCTACTGATTGTCACACAGTCTGTTGTTATTAAGCCTGGAGATTTAAATCAACAGAATTCTCTATGCCAGAATAAAGATCAACAACTTGTTTCCGATACTATCAATGCGACAACCAATGCGTCTGCAAAAAAAATTCATGAGGCTCGAGAGTCTTCTATAGACAGTCGCTTAAAAAGCAGGCCGAGAAAATGTTGAAACGTTCTAACACTATAAATTTACAATAGCAAAAATAGATCAAAGTGTGAGAATTAAGACGGTCGCAATATAATAGCTGTAGTTATTTCTGTTGAAAATGGAAAATTTTACAAGCTGGGTACAAAACACGGTATAAGTCAATTTTATTCACGTAATGAATTTACTATCTGTAAAGAAAAATTCATTTCAATTATTGAGGTTCCAGAAAAAGATATTACTCTGAGAGAGTGTGCTCGGAAAGAATCAAATTTGTGTGGACAAGGTTTCCAACATTGCAATAATTATTGTACTGCTGAATGCAATTCAAACCGCTCCACCGCTGTAAATGTAAAAAATTAAACATTCTTTGCAATTCAAAATGCCATAAAAGTCATTGTTGCGAAAATAAATATTTTTTTTTATTTGTAAAATCAAAATATACATAATTTTGTATCGATTTTTGTTTGTTTGGATATATTTTTTAATTTTAATTGTTGCTTTTCCCATTTATAATATGTCAGTGTGATCTTTCAATTCAAATTCCTCTTTTGTCAAATTAGATTCACTTTATACCAAATGCTTTTCCAATGTTTATAAAAATGTCACTGTACGTGAATGGGAAAAGCAATTGACATAAAGTGAAACTGATTTGACATAAAAGGAAATTGATTGCTAAATCAATGACCATAATCATTGATAGATAGAAAAATAAGAAAATCATTTGACAAACTATAGGAAAAGCAATTGACAAAAGAGGAAAACCAAAAGAAAAAGATTGTAAATTCTTCCTCGTGTTACATTAAAGTTGTGTAACCTTTTATTCCGTTCTGAGCTTATTTTTAGTTCACTTAATTATTTTAAAAGTTTTATTTGATTTTACTGTGAGAATTTTAGTTGTGTTCATGGCACGGTGTATAGTGATCTTACACCATGGTTCATGGTAATACAAATGACGATTCATACTTTTACCAAACACAATATGAAATTATTAATAATAACCGGTAAAAATGATTATTTGTCCAGAATTATTTAAAATAACCAGATGTTCCAGTTATTATTAATATTTACCGGTAATTATTAATACTAACCGCATTTATTACTCTGACCGTAACATATACACGTCTATCCCCCTAAGTAGGTGAAAATTCAAGATAACATAAATTTGTCAAATGAAGATTTTGATATTACCTAGGCTTATGTATAATAAAAAATAATATCACATTGTTTTACTGTACCAAACTTCCATTAACTCGAAATTATAGAAATTTACTTACCGCATACTTAAACATAAAGTTATTATTCCAGCAATCTCCATGAACAATTACTTTTTCTTGAGCTTCGTCTAAGTCACCCGAAAATATGTGAGGTATATTTTCACTAAAATTATTTAACTGGTCAATGATTTCTTCATTATCCGTGAACAAAGAATAAGTTCCTTTTAATACGTCAATAAGTGTCCGCGCCAACACTTCATCTTGATAGAATTGTTTCAAAACGTCGTGCAATCCATTGCTTAGTTCATGGAATAATTTTTGATTTTTCTCCCTTATCGCAAAAGAAATTCCATGGAGTTTGCCATATTGTTCATAAATAATTTTTAGATGATCCAAATTCATCGCTTTTTTTCTATCATGTAATTGGAATCCAATTTTCTTCAGATCTTCCAGTACTATTATTTCAGTACCGTTATTATAGAATATTGCCGAACACTTTGGTGAGTTATTAAAAGGTGTTTCAATGTTGCAGTCTTTCTGAAACTTCATGAAGGCGGGGTAAATTTTGTCAAAGAAAAACATCTCTGTGGCATAAGCTTCAGTTACTGGAGCTTCTTTTCTTAAACCGCCATCCATTTTGCCACTTTTAAAGACATAATTGAACTCTCTACTTTTACCACTATCTGTTGTGCCTGTGACTTTAACGAAAGTTATTTCACCTAAATATCCATCGCCATTTTCACTCTTCCCTGATATTTCGGATTTGTATTCAGTAATACCCTCTTTAAGCATAATATCTTTCATCCATGAGTGGACACTTTCTTTAATTTGGTTTTTATTGGTACTGCACATTTTTACTTAGAAGAAATAGAAACGACTTGAGTTCTATAGACCTCAATCCTCGAGTTTATATACATGGCTATTTATTTATACACTGATATGAATTATTTACCTATAAGTGGGTAATAATTCAAGATTTTTTTTCAAAAATTACAGATACCAAAATTTTCATTTAACAAATTTATGATATCTCGAATTTTTGCCTACCTATAGGTAAATAACTCGTATCCATTGTGTTTTAAATATAAAGCATGACATGACGTCAAAATGATTATCATTTGCAATAATAATCCCAGCTTAACAATATTTATTTAATTTTCCCACAGATCCGTATTGATTTTTTTTCTGTTTTGATGCAATTACATGTTAGGCAAGCAGTTAATTAACATGTGTGTTATAGTATTAATTATAATTTAGAAAGGTATCAAACTTTCCCTTACTTGAAATAATAAAAATTGACTTACCTCATACTTGAACATAAAATTATTATTCCAACAATCTCCATGAACAATTACTTTTTCTTGAGCTTCTTCGGTATAATCCACAAGGATGTGAGGAGCTTCTTTTTCTAGGTTTTTCAATCCCTTAAGGATTTCTTCATTATTCTCAAACAATGGAAAAGTATCCTTTAAAACATTTATGATTGGCTGCATCATTTTACCCTGGGTAATGAACTGCTTGAAGACATCCAGTAATCCACCGCTGAGTTCATCAAATAACTTCTTGTTTTTTTCTACCATCGCAAAAGAGATCCCATGAAGCTTTCCGTATTGTTTGAAAATTAATCTCAGGTGATCAAGATTCAATGGTTTCTTTCTATCGTGCAAATCATATCCTATCTTCTTCAAATTTTCAAGAATTATTATTTCAGTATCGTTGTGGTGAAACATTGCTACACATTTTGGTAGGTTATCAAAAGGCTTCTCAATATTATGGTCTAGCTGAAATTTTACGAAAGCTGGGTAGACTTTATTGTAGAATAACATCTCTGTGACGTAGGCTTCGGTAACTGGAGCTTCTTTTCGTAGATCTTTATTCATTTTTCCACTTTTAATCACATAATTGAACTCTCTACTTTTACCACTATCTGTTGTACCGGTTACTTTGACGAATGTTATTTCACCTAAATATCCATCGCCTTTTTCACTGTTACCTGATATTTCTGCCTCGTATTTAGTGATGCCTTCTTTTTGCATGATCTCTTTCATCCATGAGTGGACACTTTCAGTAATTGCTTTTTCGTTGGTACCACACATTTTGATTTTCACTTGGAGATTCACGAAGAGCACGAATAGAATGATTCTGGAGGGTTTGTGCCACAGTTTTCTTTAATAATGAGTTTATATCAGTTTGTTTGAATTATATGGCTAATAGTACCGAAATTAATTTTATTGTTTCAGTAAATTCATGGAATACTCATTTAAAAATTCTATGTCAAACAATGGTTTATAATAAATTACATAGATGTTATGTGCATGGTAGCAAACTTATTCCTTGCAATAATTACTGTTTTTATACTGTTTAATTTGTCGTCCGTGCAGAGGAAAAAATGGAGTCATTTCTTACATCAATTATGTAATTATCAACTTGTAATTATTCGGATTTCCGTAATAAAAACGTTTATGTCATTCAGGATCTTTAATGTAATATCACTTCTTCTAATATTAAATGTAACGCAGAATCAGAAAATACTAAATTGAAATTAAAGTAGGTAGGGTACTTAGTCACTTTCAACTGTCTCACCATTGGAATATCTCCTAAAAATTGGAGATACAGATTCGCGGTTGAATTAGAGGAGAACTGAAAAATTTTATGCTTGATAAGTATCTGGAAAATTGTTTATGATAGTTTCAGTGGTTGTTGAAATATGCTAAAAAACTGAAAAATCGAGATTTTTTTTTTGCATATCTTTTTAGTATAGAAAATAAATACATAGTCTTAGTTGGTTTACATAAGTCATCGAAAGCGGATCAGAAAAATTTTCTAATCCGATGAGTTTTTTGAACGAACTATCACATCCCGAAGTCCTGCGCACATATTATAAATCATCCTGTCCCGTATACAACGTTGTTGACTTTCCATTCTGCCATTACCACATTTTCGTCTTTGTTGACAAATTTGTGCATTGATCCTTTTAGGTCTTTATTTTTCAGCTGAATGCTACACAAATCTGGCCTATTCTTTCGAATTGTGCCAGCAAACCTAATTTTATTGTCAGCTAAAGCTTTCATAAAAGGCATGGAAGTGAAAATAATTATCTGCAAACAATTTATAATTCTGTTTGGCTATTCTTTCTGACAATTGCAATGTTATTACTACTGTCATTCCCAAATTTGAAACAAGTAGTTGGTGTTAAGTATTTCCTTTGTTATCGATTTCTGGACATAACATTGTATATAATAATAGTATTATTATATACAATTATACATTCAACAGTTTTGTTGAAAAAAAAAACCCTTGACATTTTTTCAAAGCACTCTGCACACAAGATGAGAAATTTTATTTTCGCCAAACATTCAATAATGAAATAACATGTGTGATACATCGTTGTAAAGAGAAAAATTAACGTAATCTAAAAATGGAAAAATCCAATATGGCGCCTATAAGAAAAAACAAAGCTGACCATCGATTTTCTTCTATCTCAAGTGCTAGAGCTATTGTAAAATTATTTTTGGGTTCCTTGTTGAAAAGTGTCTTAGCAATGTTTTTTTAAAAATGACTTGCTTGATTGGTTTTTGAATAAAAAAATAAAAACAAAAATTGAAAATTTCAGTTTTTCTTAAATATTTTGACAACTAATAGTGACAGCTTAAATTTGTTTTCAGATTATCAATGAGCGCAACAATACGCTACTTTTCCCTAATTTAACCAACTTCGTATCTCTTAAGATAAGCGAGATCCCCATAGTGGCACGCGAAAAACGGACAGTCTGTATACAAAAAATAATACAATTAATAAGTATTTGTAACTGAGCTCCAGTATTGTAGAATTTTGGGGATATTCAAAATTTCCATTATTAAAATGTATTGCTACAAGATGTTTCATCTCATTTTTATCTGTATTTAAATTCTCAGCAGTCTCAGTCTCTCTAACAGAAAATAAATTAGTTTGTTCTGCTAACACATAAACCCTTTCATTTTTCATTTTTCCCTATCCCTTTCTTTGCTTTTATTTTTCAACACTCTACCTTCATTTTCGAAAACTTTAACTTCGACATCTTCATTTTGGTCATCAATCTCATCATTGTCATATTCCTGATTATTTGCGGATCATCCTGATCATGTAATGTGAACACCAGGTCCGTAATGGTTAAACATCGCGAGTCCTAGGTAAAAGACGCCATTGGCGAGGCTGGGATTCGAACCCATAGGTACACGATGGCAGTTTTTCAGCGAATTCAAAAACTCCAACAGCCAGTCTACCGACCTATCCCAATCCTTTGCAAAGGCTTTTCAGTTTTTACTGTGTAAGTACTTTCGCACATTAGACGACTAAAAAGATTTATTTTTCACAAAATTTCTGACGAAATTCAAAAATCAACTACTAAGGAGTTCAACATTCAAAAATCTATTGAACATTTCTATTATATTTTCCTTAACGAAGGTTGGCAACCAGCATTACATGATACATTATCGTTTTAGTTGATGCTGTTGGTTTTCTTAATCGCAATGTTATTAAATTGATGTTACTACGAGTATAATAAACAGTTACTGTTGTTTTTATGTTAAGTATGTATATTATCAAAAGGTATGTTACGTATTCCTACATCATATTAGGTGCACGAAACCCTTCTCAGGGGTTGAAGTTTGAGAGGAAAGTCGTAAAAAATGACAATTATCAAGAAAATTCGACAGGTTTTTAGATTTAATTTTCACAATGTACCTATTCTTAATTTCTTTTTTAATTTTTATAAGCACCTATTTTTTTAATACTGGAAATATAGCGGAGATTTAAGTTTTTGACGGACGGATGGACAAACGGACAAACATGAATTACCCGAAAAACGGAACCATTAACTAAGATCACCCACTTGTCTGTCTGTGACAGTCGAATTTTTCAAAATGGGATAAAGTCATCAAGTTAAAATAGCTTTAACAACACATGAAATCCCTTAACTCCCATCTGTCCCACAAGTCAAAGTCAGTGGCGGCTCGTTGATTGCAAAGTTAGTGAAGTGTAGATTCTACATAGGCCAAGGATCAGTCCAGTCAGCTCGAATTTTTGTTTTTTGCAATGTCCGGCTATACAGTGCGCGAGAAAAGTAAGGAATAAATTACCTAACTTTATAAAAAAAAACTTTCGAAAAAAGCAAAAAACATGTCAACTGTTATTTTTTAATTGTCATTCGGGAAAGTAGTGGCCACCTTGTCACCCCTAAGTGGCAACAACCACGCATCTTCGAAAAGAAATTATCAGAAATTATCTTCGTTATTTGTCATTCGATTTAAACAATTTTGCTTTTGTTGTGCTCTGTATAAAAAACTCTATCGATCAAGGTGTCGCAGGTTTCCTTTTGACTTTTCGAAGATGGGGCTGCTACCCCTTAGGGGTGACAAGTGGAGGGTTGACAACTACTTTCCCGAATGACAGTTTAAAGATAACAGTTGACGTTTTTTGCATTTTTTGGAATTTTTTTTACAAAGAGAATTTATTTCTTACTTTTCTCGCGCATTGTATAAAGTTCGGTCACCTTTAAAATTGGATTTTTTTTAAAGCCTGATCAGGGTATCTTTTTTTGAAATATCCGGTTAGAAAGAGTTCGGTCGGATCGAAATTCGATTTTTGCAAAGCCCGGTCAGATCAATTTTTTATGTCTGGTCTGACAAAGTCCGGTCAGCTCGAATATTTTTATTTTTGCAAAGCATGGTCAGTTTATTTTTTTTTTAATGTCCAGTTATAGGTACAGTCGCGGCCACCCAAATGTGAACGCAATTTTGTTGTCATGGAAACTTCGGCTGAATTTTATCATAGTTGGTAAGTCAGTCTTTCTTCAGTAGAGTCAATATACATTTGACGTATTTTTTCGTCACGATAGGTACATTATCTGATACCTCTTATCTTTGACGACGCTGACAATTTAAAGTTCAAATTACAAAAAAACTTTGCCGTTCACATTTGGATGGCCGCAATTGTATAAAGTCCGGTCAGCTCGAAAATTAGATTTTTGCAAAATTGGGCCAGCTCGAAGATTGTATTTCTACAAAGTCCATTCAGCTTGATTTTTGTCCAAGATCAGGTTAGACAAAGTCCATTCAGCTTTACAAATCGGTATCTGCCAAACTCCGGGTCAGATCGAATTTTAATTTGCAAGGTCCGGTTGTACAGGGAGTCCCAACAATAAATGACGGCAAATTACAAAGATTTCAACCTGAAATTCTCAGAAACTATGTACTTATCTGGTATATGGCTACATATGATGTATTATTAAAAAAAATATATTAAATTACGTCACACGGTTTGGCATCACGATGCATTGGCTTATAGGTTTACCTAGCTTACCGGTTTTTTTTTTGCAAATAATTGACTCAACTGTTTCGAATGTGAATCGTCAAAAATAAATCCAAAATTTTTATTACTAGTAGGTACCGCAAATGAAGATACAAAATTAGTTCAACCCTGCACTCCATTATTACAAATTTGCAAGACCTAAATGCAAACACGAAAAGAGAGTTCATGATCGTTTTAATTTATGATTTCCAAATTTGAGTTCATAAATTATGTTGTAAGCTCTGCCCTTTTTTTGATTTTGAAAACTAATCAAACAGAAAATTTGATTTTTTTCTGATATCTTTTTTATTGTTAGGCTTGACCCGTGGCTTGACCGCGAAAAAACAAAAATTTCAATAAACTAACTCTAAAGTGACTAATTAAATTATTGCACTTTCAGACCAAAGATGCTCGTAAATTTGTAGTTCTACATCAGGGTAAGTCGGGAGGAGCACCTTAAACTCCAGGAGTTTGGGGTGCACGTAAATGCACGTAAACGTTGGGGAGTATACACGTAAAAATAATAAAAAAAATTGAATGTTCTTATCCGATTTTCATTTGTTTTCAAGTTATAACGTAATAACAAATAAAGAAAGTTTTATAATTAATATTTTATTAATGATAGCGTTATTGCAGTAAATGTTCAAAAATATAAACTGTCACAGTAAGTGACACATTATCAAAACAACAAAGCACTGTCAAAATAAGTCTCGAACATTCCATATACCTACTCTGGTTATGCCGAAATTTTAATGCAAGTGGAATTCTAGAAACATTTTTTAAATTACGTTATAACTTGAAAACAAATGAAAATCGGATATGAACATTCAATTTTTTTTAAATTATTTTTACGTGTATAGTACACTCCTGGAGTTTGGGGCGTTCCTCTAGACTCATCCTGTGTATGCGTTCGCATATTTACTTTGTGACGTTACGTCGAGCGTCACGACGCCGCAACGTCGAATTATACAATTAATTTAATAAATAATAAATTAATTTTTAATTTTTAAATACAAAATTCGATTCTTTTATGTTTTATAAAATATCTCAGATTAATATTCAAAAAGACGGTAGTAACCGATAAGAAACCGAAGCCAAGCCATCTGAAGAGATAAGACGGCGTTGTTTACGGTCGGAAACTAGCGTCACTGGTAAAATTTGTAATATTTCAAATTAAATAAAGGAATGTTGTTGTTGTCATGAAGAAGCAACAGGCAAAAAAAGGGACGCGCCCGATAACACGGCGATGTTTACGCGAAAACCGGCTATATAAGCAGCGGACGAAAAATGAATCGAGGAGAGCGAATACAGACGTCTTAGGAAGTTGACCTTCGATATTCTGCTAGCTCTCCGAATCCTCCAAAAGGAACGAAGTGTTGGAAAGTTGCTCCTCCACTTATGTACTTTTAATCCAATCCCGAATCTCGCACGTTGCGCGAAATTCATCCAAGTTCACGCTGGAGCTAGGAAGTTGACCTTCCTCCAGGTGGCTTACCAGAGCGCGCCCTCCGGGCTATCGAACGCGAATCAGTGGTAGCATGTTGCCCTGCCCTGATTTAATTGTTCCGGAGCGGTGTCAATTCTTTTCCCTAGACGCTAGAATGTTGCTCTAGCGCCAAGTCACCGATCGAGATCTTCTACGTAAGTTGCACATGGAAGATCTAGTCGGTTAGACGTAAATTTAATCTTCTGTATATCCTATAATTGAAAGTTGATCAATTATGCGTAGCAGAGATTTTATTCCCATGTAGTTTATTCGATTTGTAAATAATTTCATTTAAAAAAAAAAAATAATAATAAATTTCAAGTCATTAAAACGCCAGAGAGCGTTACTACTTCAATCGGAAATTATTATATTAAATTTACCACAAAATAAAATCAAACTCATTTTTATTTCATTTTCAAATTATTGCCGCCTGGATAAAATACCAGTTTTTATTCAAGAATCACGGCATCGAGAAATCTTCTGTTGGTAAAAACCCTTATCTGAATATAGACACCAACCGAGGTGTTATTAGGGCCGGTACTCACAGTCGATACTTAAGTAATACTTGGGCGAAGTACTTCTCAAGTATCGATATTTCATCTCACGGTCAATACTCAACATGAAGCAGTACTCGGCGCACGCGTGATCGTCCGCCAAACTGAGTATTGACCGAGTAGCCGTTTGACCAACCTTGAGTATTGCTTGGCTTGTCTTGTGAGGTTATGTGTGAACAGCTGTCAGCTGTACTGTTTGTAAACAACATAAACATCATTAGAACATAACGAGTATATTATCATTAAAACATAATTACTTGATCATTAAAACATAATTATTATAAAAATATAGAGTTCACTGATGACTGTGAACATGTTTTCCGTATTACCTATAATACCTATTTTCATTCCATTATTCTATTATTTTAGTTTGCTTTGCTACATTGCTAGGACGGAAGAAAGAATGAACTCGCGGTACTTTCATTATAGAAATGGATCGGGAAGATAATTTGGAATTTCTCGATTTTGCTGAAATTGCTTTCAATGAAGACGAAATTGATGAAATAACAGAGTGCAGAAAACACGTTGGAATTTTACGATGAGAGACAATAATTTCGTCACCGATATACATTTAATAAACTTTTTGATTCTTGTTAATAAGGCTTTTAACAAGAATTTTAATATTTAATTAACCTTTTTAAACAATAATTATTATGCTGATTGATGATAAATAAAACGCTAATGTTTTAAAAAATTCTACTGTATATTGATGAAAAATATACAGTAATATTATATAATATTATTCATCAATATACAGTAGAATTTTTTAAAACATTAGTGTTTTATTTATCATCAATCAGTGTGAGGAGATTCTACAAAGTAGGGATTGAAAGCATAATTTTTTTAAATAATTATTATTATTGTGTTGTCTGGCGTGTAATGTATGCGAATAATACGGAGGTTAGCTCGTTAGTTCTTCTTTTTTATTTTATTTTAGCAGAATTTTAGCCTTCGTTCAGTGCGGCAACCTGAAAACCATAAAAGTTACTAGAAACTAATACTCAAGCCGTTACTCGCCTGAGTATTGCTTGAGGTTTGTCTCTGGCATAGCAGCCGCTTTACTCAGCTGAGTATTACTTCGCGGAGAACGCCTCAAGTATGAGTTTGAGAATCGACTATGAGTACCGGCCTTATATCTCTCTCGCTCCCGTGCTGCAGTCGCTCCACGAGGTAGGAGCATTTAATCTTGTATTTTTGTGTGTTTTTGTAGCAATCTGACGGCATCAGGCGACCAGCTTGAGCGATGACCTTGACCTAGACACCCCTTGCGATAGGTGAACTCGACGCCAGCCGGAAAACCAAGAATATATAATCGGTTCACGATGTTTTAATTTATTAATTTAAATAAATAAATTGATTTCTTTTTAGCACATTGTTGTGATTATTTTCATGTATGTGTCTGTCCTCCCAACTGTCTGAATGCAAATAAAAGTAACATTCCTTAAAAAAAAAGGACGTTACAACTTAAAATTTCAAATTAATATCTTTGTAATTACTCTTAATTTTTGGGGTGAACCCTAGTGTTGAGACACCTCTACAAACTCAAAGAAGCTCAAATTTTCGGAGGGCCCGGGCCTCGCAAAAACGAATTTTTGAGCTGACCGGATCTTGTTAAACCGGATCATGCAAAAAAAAATCGATCTGACAGGATCTTGTCAAACCAGATCTTACAGAAAAAACTAAAACAAAAAAACAGACTTGGCGATTTATATTTTATTTATATTTATACAAAATGTGAACATGGTATAAATATTTCAAATAAAATGCAGTAATTCATTAGTAGTTAGGGAAAATTACAAGATTTTTCCATTTTTACAATTTAAAAATACAATTTATTTAAAAATAGGTGACACTTCGTTTACTTCATCTCAAAACCCGCCACGGTCAAATCTCAAAAAATAATTTTTAATAAACCTTCGGACCCAAAAGTTTGGTAGGTACCCTAAAAAATAAATTTCTTAGTATCAGATGAGGTAGATTTGGGGTCATTTGATAAAATTTTAGTCAATGATCTTGAAGAAACAATATTTTTCAAAGAATTGAGTTGTGTGGTTCTCTGACATCCATGAAAATGTCGAAAGGCCCTTTTCCCCCTACATTCGAAACTTTAGGAATCAAAGTAGCTTCCGAGATATCGCAGAAAATATCCCAAACCCCTTCCCATTATATCCGAACTTGTGAAGCAAAAAAATATTTGCTACAAATTAATAGGAGACGATGGTGGGGTATACCAACATAAATATGTCAGCAACGGATGTTCATTCAATTCGACATCAAGGTGAACATCTGGTTAACAAGGTTAAGTAATTTTAAATTAGCTTCGTGGCTCGTTTATATAACTTCTGTCTTGGGTTCACAATTTATTAATGTTAAAGTCTCCGATTACTATTATTATAATAATAGGTACCTACTACTACTACATATCATACGTTGCTATAACCTACCTATATCTGTATCACACATATGGAATCCAGATATTCATATCAAGATCGACGTCACTACACTAATCAATAGGACCATTGTCAACTGGAGGAGACCAATCAAGAGGCTTATATTGAGTGTTAGTTTTGATATCATACACATACATACGAAAACAATCAAACAATCCTCAAGTTAACAGTTGCTTATATCATTAGGAAGCCATTATCAGGTGGTTCCAGAAAAATTGTTTTAAAAATAATGTCTCCCTTGACGAAAACGTAGCATTTGCATAAATATCTGGAAAATATTACCTTTCCCTTATAATATTACAGTTGTAAAAGTTTTCCTTCATAACAATGAGATGTCAACGTTCTTGTGAAGTAGTTGTGGCAAGCCTGCTGCTAGATTTTTTTGATAAGGTGGCAACTCTGTTCCCTGGGACCAATGGTCTCAAATAATACTTGACTTTATCTGGCACGAGTTGACTAATTTGAATCCTAACCCGCAGTGCCGCAGTGTATTTATTACTTTACCATTCAGTCCTTGAGAGTGTCAGCTGTTATGTAGATAATGCAATTTTTAATATGTACAATACTTTTATAACGTGAAGTGTAATACCGGCGTGGTTTACTACAAGTGGAAGGTGTTTGAAACATCAAATCAACATCAGACAACTAAGCAAATCAAACACATAATATCTTCTGTTGTTTACCTAACTAAATTCAGAATATATATTAATTACTTAACGATTCATTCTCAATAGTTAAGCTTCTTTAAAAAGTTGTTAAAATATTTCCAAGGCTAATTCTGTATAGTAACAAAGAAAAGCAAACAAGAAATTTTTATCGGGCTTAATAGATAAATAATTTGAAAGGCTTTTATACTGGTAAATTATGCTTATTTTAAAATTATAAAGGAGGTAGGTACCACTTCATACTTTTATATCGAAGAGTTATTATCTTCTTTTGTATGTCCAAAAAATGAAGACCATCAATGAAATACTTATTTATTTGAATAAAGCTATTCCGGAGTTAAATTTCGACGAGTATGATTTGGAAATTGAAGACAGTCCTAACAGTGGTGAAGGTTTCATCGGATTTATCATATTTGTGATATTGAAACACAAAAGTGATCAAGATAAAAATCTCAATTTGGTGTTGAAGTGTTCCAAACCTAGTAAAACTCTACGTGAAACTACGCCGGTTGTGGAAATCGTCTTGAATGAAGTTGGAATCTACACAAAAGTTTATCCTAAATTGAAAAAACTTGACGAAATACTGGGTGCTGAAAATGGATTCAACTCACTTCCGAAGTTTTATGGACATTACATGGACGAAACGCGTGATATCATCGTTTTAGAAAATATGGTCCATAAAGGATACCAAATGGCAAACCCAGAAAAGACATTACCAATGGATCATACTAAACTGGTCATAGAACAGTTAGCAAAATGGCATGGTATGTCATTTGTGTTCAAAGAGAAATATCCAGAAGAATTCATCACTTTGGTTCAGAAGAAAAACTTTTACTATGACTTTGTTTATGCGAGTGGTGCCTATTTACATCTAAAATCAGTATATGAGGAGTCAGAAATGTTTTTTCCGAAAGCTCAGGATGGAAAGAAATCGATTAAGTTCGATGATTTTGATCACCTAATGAGAGAATTAATTTTTTCAGAGGATCCTAAATATTCCGTTATTTCTCATGGAGATTTTTGGAATAATAATTTGCTTTTTAAACATGATGTAAGTAACAGTATTTACTTTTTTTTTAATATCACGAATAATTATTGTAATAAATATTATGTTGTATACAGGGTGCACCATGTATCCTTCTCTATATTGCTATCTACTGAACGCTAAGAGATACAGGGTCGGTTAAATTAAAGAAAAGATGCGCAGTTTTGTGACTGTCGAATCCGTCAAGCCATGCAAGATATCTGTGACTGCTCCTGAAATATCCTGAAAAAACTGAAAAATCGAGTTTTCTTCTTTTTGCCATATCTTTCTTATTATTGGAAATTAATAAATAATTTTTTGTGGGCTTACATAAGCCGTTAAGAGCTGTCCATCTGACATTTCAAAATTTTCAAGGCCGACTTAATCCAAGAGTTTTCACAGTCAACTTTCGTTTTTCTTATGGCCGCCACATTATTTTTTTATGTCGTTCGATATGAAAAAAATAATGGAAACCAAAAATTAATAAACTTCAAAAAAATTTTTTTTAATTTTTATTCTTCTTTTTTCAAAGAAAAACCAAAAAAAAAATCGTCGAAAAACGTCAACATTTGTTAAAAACGCCGAAATAGTGCTTGCCTTATGGTTTTATAATTTATCTATGAAATTCGGTCTAAAAAGTTGTCTTTTTTTAAAGAAAAAAGAAGAACAAAAAAATTTTTAATTAATTTTTTGAAGTTTAACAATTTTTAGTTTTTATGATTTTTTTTATACCGAACAACATAAAAAAACCATTATGGTGGCCATAAGAAAAACGAAAGTTGACTATGAAAATCCTGGATTTAGTCGGCTTTGAATATTTTTGAAATGTCAGATGGGTAGGTCTTGCCGACTTATGTAAGCCCACAAAAAATTATTTATTAATCTCCAATAATAAAAAAGATATGGAAAAAATAAGAAATCTCGATTTTTCAGTTTTTTCAGGATATTTCAGGAACGGTCACAGATATCTTGTATGCCTTGACGGATTCGACATCCTCGACAGCGCATCTTTTCTCTAATTTAACCGACCCTGTATCTCTTAGCGTTCAGGAGATAGCAATATAGAGAAGGATACATGGTGCACCCTGTATAATACACGTCGTAGGTATATCATAAATTTTCTACAGGGTATTATCTGAAGGCGTGCGTATCACTCCGATTTTCGTAAATAACTCCCGTTTCCCAAGTAAAATTTTCTTATAAGTTTTGATGAACAAATTTCGAAGCTTGATATCTCATCTCGAAACAGCTTTCAGATTTTCATCAATTTAACACCTGTATTTCCAGGTTATCTCAAAAAAATCATCTGTTTGCTTCGAAGTACCTACCTATTACTTTTTTCCTCGTCAACAGATTTCGGAAATTTAAGCCTCGTATTTGAGCGAAAGCTTCAGGAAAGAAAATACTGGAATGAAAATTGATTCAGGACAAACAAAAACAAAAGATGATAAAATCATAATTGTCTCTGAACTGGGCTAGCATTTGTGAAAATCTTAAGAAATCTCTTGCTAACATGAAATAAAAAATATTGATAATACCAGCCAAATTACATCTGCATGTTTTCAGGTGGAGTCAGCAGTCTTCCTTACCTGAGAATGGTTCCTTACGAAAATTTTGACAATGCACTACTTAACTGAAACGAACTAGCGATTGTTATAATTTTCATAACAATGGTTACGAACCATTCTGAGGTAAGTAAGACTGCTGATTCCACCTGAAAACATGCAGATGTAATTAAGCTATTGTTTCAACATTTTTCATCTCGTGTCAGCAAAAAATTCTCAAATTGTTCAAAAATGAAGGCCACTTCAGAGACAAGTTAATTTTAATTCAATTTACTCCCAAAAGCTGTTTTCGGAAGAAATTTGAATATGAGTAGTTTTATTTGAAATCTATTGTTTATAAAGTTTATCGTGAGTCAACTTTCGTCCTTGGATTTTCTTGCCTGAAGCTTTAGCTTCAATAGGAGGCAAGAATTTCCAAAATCGATTGACCTCAGGAGCAAAGAGTTGATTTTTTGAAATGCAGGTGTTAAATAAAAAATTAGAAAATCCTTTCGAGCTTCGAAATTTGCTCATCAAAACCTATAAGAAAATTATATTTAAAAAACTAGAGTACGAAAACAGCGAAGTGATTATGCACCCCTTCACATATCACTCTGTAGAAAATTTACTGTTTTTTTGAGTTTAGATCCAATAAACCAGGAAAGTAGAAAGTAGGGGTACTAACCTGCGAAAACAAGATCTAAATCCCTTGGTAATTTTGAAAGTTATCCCCAATCAAAATCATGCAAAATTTTGAGGTACAACATTTTAATTTGTGCGTTATGTGCTTTTAGCAGTGGTGTTTATTTAGTTTAGGTATAATCAGATCTACGATAAATTGATAACTCATAAACACATATTTGATTACTAAAAAAATAATTCTATAAACCTTTTAAAAATCTTGAGAAATTAACATTAATCTTCACTATATATAGGTTTCACGTCATTTATATTGGCCATCGTTGTGAAGTACATAGTATATATTTAATTCTGGATTGCAGAAACACTATCATGAATAAGAGTAGGCACACCATAAATTTACCCGTAAAATACTTCGAAATAAGCAATCGTTTTCTAGAAGTTTCGATCTCTTAAACTACATGACTGATTTTTTTCCAGGACTCGGAGAAGCATGAAGCCACATCCGTCATGATTTTAGACTGGCAATACTCCACCTTTACCTCTCCCATCCTCGATCTTTCCATGTTTATTTACACCACCTCGTCCAAGCTTCAATTCACCCATTTAACTTCATTGCTGAATCTCTACCATTCCAGCCTTGCACAGTTTCTTGCCAAAAGAGGCTGTTCCGTAGAACAGCTATACCCTTACGAAGTCTTCTGGGAGCAGTGGAAGAGACTACATAAATATGGGTACTCTCTGGCGCCGGGTATCATTAAACATGTGATGGGTGATCGAGTGATGGAGGGAGTTGATAAAGATATGGAGATGTTTAGCGCGCCGGTGATAGTGAGGGATGAAAAAGCGTTTAGGAGCAGAATGCAGGACGTTGTAAACGGGTTCTATGAAGCGGAGTGTGGAAAAATTAATGGAACTGAATAAGTTTAACGTTGCGGTTATTATGAATTTTCTAAAAGTTGCGTTCTGACATTCTGCATCAAAACATGTCACATAATGTGACGATTACAAAAATAAACAAGCAGAACAGGACATTTCAGAGTCAAATATAAAAGTCTGTGTTCACCTCTGAGAATCTTTTATAATTTTACGCATTCATACTTTCCTTTTAATTTAGTTCTGCTATTGATATATATGTTGTCAAAACATTATTGTAGTTTTTAGACTTCGATTTGACGCAACACCTACCCTATGTTTTTTTTAATCTAAACCAGTTGACTTTGTAATTTGTATGCTTCTTTTGGTATATGTCTTCTCCTCAATGTATATTTCTTTATCCAAAATAAAATGATAAATATTTTTGAGGAAACTATTATCATTGTTTCATGGTCAACCTACCAGGGCAAGCTGGGCAAGGCGCGAGAACCTTGGGGTATTCATAAATCGAAAAAAAGGATTGGAGTATAAACATTTTTGTACATGTTTGATTTCAGTTTCGAGAAATGAGAAATGATTGTTTGAGAAAATTGAATGATAATTGTGCTCATATAGTAGTTCAAGTTGGATAATTAAAAAAAGTATTGCAATAACAATACTTTTGAAACCATATTATTATGCAATGAAATGTACGTAACAAGCACAATAAACAATAATAAAAAAATAAAACAAACAAAAGCATTATAGGTAACAACAATACAAAAAAAAATGATAGAATCAAAGTAAAAGTCAATTTTTCTTAGTATACCGTGTGTCCCCGGATCGACTTTAAAAGAGGAAAAACTTTTTGTTTTTGATTCCTCAGAAAATTTCACTCTTGATGATCTGGCCTGCTTGATTTCAAATCCCCAAAACAAAAGTTACTTTTTAGGTAACTCGAACGGTTCTTGAGATAATATAATTTTTCTTCAATAATTGGACTTAAATTTTTTTTCGTAACTTTTAGACGTAAGCTTGGTAAGATGATTTCATTGAAAAACAACACTGACAACAGTTGTCAAATTTAACCAATCACTTGAACTGGAAATCAATCTACTGTATGCTATAATAATAATAATAATAATAATAATAATAATAATAATAACTATTTATTTCCAACAGATGCATAATGTTGACTTTACAACAAAGAATTTATCTAATTCAATGTTACGGAACTGGGAAAGCTCGCATTGAAATCTGTGCAGAAAAAGGAGGAGCATTATTCGAATAGAAAATTAATAGTTGTCCTTTTTGAGAATTTCATTTCATGTTACGATTATTTGAATTTCTTCAGAAAAAATTAAATTACATATGAAAAAAATTCCAATTATTAAAGAAAAATTATATTATCTCAAGAACCGCTCGAGTTACCTAAAAAGTAACTTTTGTTTTGGGGATTTGAAATCAAGCAGGCCAGATCATGAAGAGTGAAATTTTCTGAGAAATCAAAAACAAAAAAGTTTTTCCTCTTTTAAAGTCGATCCGGGGACACACGGTAGAGTAGAATACAATTGTTTTCCTACTCTGAAAAAATAGTTTCTGAAGTTTTACCTATATAGGAAACCAAAAAGATACTTAGGAAACTGAACTGTTACCTAGGAAACCGAACTGTTACCTATAGGAAACCAAAGTGTTATCTATAGGAAATCAAAATGTTACCTCGAAAACCTAAATTAAAGTTTAAGTTTCCTATAGGTAAAAGTTTAGAAACCATTTAGTCAGAGTAGGAAAAAGATTGCATCTACTAAGTAGGTAACAAATGTTACCTTAATTACCAAATTTCACCTTATAGCGGACCTGTGCCCTTATTAAACTTCTTGGTTTTGTAGTAATTACCGTCATCACAATCCGAGAAGTCCAAAAAGTTTAATAAGAGCACATCCGTATTAAGGTGAAATTAGGCTGATCATGTCAAAAGCTGTAATTCGAAACACGTTTGGACCACTATATTATGTGTGGCATATCATTAAATTCAGAATTAAAATATATTGCAATTTTTGCAATAAAAAAATAGTAATGTTTAAAAAAAAACAAAGTCCAGTCCGGCCCTGCAAATATGAATCGTCAGATAAAAAACTGATATCTCAAAAATGAAGCTGGGTATATCGGCAATTAATATGTGGTTTCAGTTTTTCTTCAATAATAACGTCAATAAATAACAACGACTAAAATTGAAAATTTTGGTTTTTCATAATAATTCTGAAATCAAAAATATTTTTTGAAATTTCTTTCATTGCATTTTCTTATGGTTCTCCATCTTTTTTCCCATTTAACCGACCTTGTGTAACTCCCACGGCTTACGAGACCACCATGCTGTTCGTTAATTCTTATCTTGGACAGATTTTATACAGGATGGGTCAAAAAGTTCAAACTATAAGAACTATAAGGTCCTTTTTTTAAACGAAACATCCTGTAAATTATTACATTATTTTTATACAGCCTGAAAAAATTCAATTACAATAATTAATTTACATTAAAAACGACTAAAAATATCGAAAAACGGTAAACATGTTCCTATCTTAACTTTTCGAGTACCTAGGTACCTACTATTCTGTGGTATTACAGAACCACATGTTTCTAAAGTTTTTATTTTATCTCTTTTAAAAAATAACTTTTTTATAACCTTTATCGATATCTGGTTCTATCCTTTATATAAGTTTCAAGAATTTATTGCTTTTCATTATTTATCAAAAAAAAAAACCTATTAAACAAATAATAATAAAAAAACGTTGAAATGGAAAAAAAAAACAACAGAAACAAGTGTAACCCATTATTAAATTAACAGTGGATACATACCACAAACTTGGGCCGTCCTGTATAGTTTTTTCTTAATAGAAAAGACCGCAACCTAAAATACTAATCGACATGTCCGAGCATTTTTCATAAAAATAAATAGCCTTTGATTAACTGAATTTATTCCACTTTACTGACTGTATTGAATCCGAAAATGTAGTAATTAATTACTGAAATTACCAAAAAAGCTATTTCGAAGAAGCGCAAGAAGATACCGTATTGAATTTGAAAAATTTTATTGCTTGCCGCTTCTCTGGAAAGATCTCGAAAGATCTTTTAGTAATGTCAATAGTAAGGGATTGACTAAATTTTGGGATCTGGGGTATAAGTATGGCAAGATTCACCTGAAATTCCCGCTTATAGTTAATAACGATTTTGGCAATATTTTTTTCGTCAAGTGAGTAGTATAATCTTTATTGAGAAAACAATGAGGCGAGATTATGTTATATGAAAACTAATATTTACTTATATCACATTATTTTAGGTATTATTTTTTTAGCGAGTCATTAAAATTAATCTACTTTTAAACTTGTTAAACTGTTCGCAACACAAATCTAATTCAGTATGCAAAGAGAATAGCAAACAAGCGATTTTTGTCGGGTTTATATATTAAAGTGCAAAATTCAGTTACCAAAATTATTGTACCTACTTGTAAATTAAGTTTATGTTGTAATAATCACTGTCGACATTTATGCCCTGGAGCTATTTTTCTGTCGCGCGTAAAGAAAATGAAGAGCAAGAGTGAGATACTTCATTATATGAAGAAAGCAATCCCAGGGTTAAATTTAGACGATTATGATTTGGAAATAGAGGACAGTCCCAATAGCGGTGAGGGTTTCATCGGATTAATCGTATTTGTGATACTGAAACACAAAAGTGACCAAGATAAAAATCTCAATTTGGTGTTGAAGTGTTCTAAGCCCAGTAAAATTCTACGAGAAACTACGCCAGTTGTGGAACTCTTCTTGAATGAAGTTGCGTTTTACACCGAAGTTTACCCGAAATTGAATTCTCTTGAAGAGAAATTGGGGGCTGAAAATGGATTCAAAGCCATCCCGAAGTATTATGGACATTACATGGATGAGACTGATGAAATACTCATTTTAGAAAATATGGTTCATAAAGGATACAAGATGCTATCACCAGAAATTACATTGCCGATGGATCATACCAAACTGGTCATAGAGCACTTGGCAAAATGGCATGGTATGTCATTTGTTTTCAAAGATAAATATCCAGAAGAATTCAGAAATTTAGTTCAGCCAAAAAAATTATACTATGATTTTGTTACTGCATCTGGAGGATCTGTAAACCTAAAAGAAGGATACGAAGAGTCAGAAGTATTTCTACCGAAAATTCAGAACGGAAAAAAATGTATCAAGTTCGACGATTTCGAACATGTGTTAAAAGAAATAATGTTTGCTGATGATTCCAAATATTCTGTTATTTCTCATGGAGATTCATGGAATAATAACTTGCTTTTCAAATATGATGTAAGTAATTTTTTTCTACACACTATTTTTTTTTGCTGCCAATTTGAGGATTATGTTATTCAAATTCTCTTCATAGCTATAAAAGTTGGGGGGTGCAGTTGAGTGAACTCTCCAATATATTGGGGACGAAGTTATCTAGTGTTAAACTGCAGCAATTTATTCTAAAAAATTATTTTTTGACCGTTATTATTATGATTCAAAAACTTTTTTGAAATTATTGGGGTCAGTAATAAAGCTGTCATATTGTAACTTCAAATTTGCCCTTTTTCAGCATTCCCAGAAGAATCAAGTTACCTCCGTTATAATTTTAGACTGGCAATACTCTACGCTCACCTCTCCCATCCTCGACCTTTCCATGTTTCTCTACACCACCTCGTCCCATATCCAGTTTAACCGTCTATCTTCATTGCTGGACCATTACCATGACACCCTAACGCGTTTCCTTGCCGACAGAGGGTGCTCCGTGGAACGACTCTATCCTTACGACATCTTTAGGAAGCAATGGAAGAAGCTGCATAAATATGGGTATTGCCTGGCACCGGCTATCATTAAATTTGTAATGGGTGATCCAGTGTTGAACGGAGTTGGTGATGAAATGGAGTTGTTTCGCGCCACGGTCATAGTGAGGGATGAAAAAGCCTATACAAGCAGGATGCGGGACGTTGTAAGAGGGTTCTATGAAGCGGAGTTTGGGAAGATAAATGGAAGTAAATAGTCAGAAGCTCTGGTTACAGGAAGAATAAATCATCAAATGTCTATAATGAGAAGTAACTTATAAAATGACCCAGTTAATTTATAAAAATTCCATTCTAACTGACTTTCATTTTAAAATTATATTGTTATTGCATTTTTACATAATATATTGTTTGAGCTGTTTAGAATATGGTCAATTCTTGATCAATTGAATTTTTAGTCAATTAAAATTAAGGTTCTATGTTCTCCACTAAGGATGTCTGCCGCAATTGTAGTCGAAGCGTCCTGAATGAGTTACACTAGTGTTAAGGCCAACCTTTATTTAGTTTTCATAAAATCATTTATGATTATTAGAATCTAAGAATTATTCCAACAACAATTTGTTAGACGCGACAACGTCGCAACAAGTATACCTATACCAAACCTGCGTCTGTCTCCCACCTGAAGGGATGAGAAGAGGGAAAATGAAATGTAAGAGGGATTCGAGAATAAACCTTTAACCAGTAAACACGTCCTTATTATTATTCTGTGAAAACTAAACTTAGAGTCGTGAAGTACAATTACTAACTATTTTATTGCTTTCAAAATTTAAATAAAGTAACCAGCCCAAATCAAGATTACTAGATCATTTCATGATCATTCCACAAATCAATTCATGGTCCTTCGAGCCGGATTTCGTGTCGAGAAATCAACATTAAACAAAATACCTACAAGAAAGCAAGAAAACTACGAGTTATAAAAAGTTACAATCTACAGTCTGGAGTTGAGAAAGGCTACAATCAATTAGTCTGGAGTCGAGGTACTATATTTTATTCCTTTATTACTATTTCCATTTGCCGATTTATTCCTGTTTATTACTTTTAAATTTGTGTCAAAATGAGTGAAACAGAATTAAAAACTAAAAGAAAAATCATTAAATCGCATTTAACAAAATTTACTAACCATTTTGAAACTGTAACTAAGCAAACAGAAATTACTGAAAAAGACAAAGTACAAATAGAAATAAAATTTGAAAAGATTGTTCAGTTGTGGGATGAATTTGCAGACGTACAGTATCAGTTGGACGTTTTAGCAGAAGAAATAGATTCTAAGGAGAGAGAAACCTTTGAGAAAAATTATTATGATATAGTTACTGACGTAAACATATTTCTTAGACCTGTTGTAGAAAACATTTCAGCCGCATCTTCTGAAGCTAGTAGTACTCGTAACTCAAATCAAGAATTTGTTAAGCTCCCTCCAATCAAACTTGCCACCTTTGAAGGGAACTATTCTACTTGGCTAGAATTTAAAGATACCTTTTTGGCTTTGGTTGACAAAAATCAATCATTGAATAGTATTCAAAAATTTTATTATTTAAAATCCTCTCTAGGTAACGAAGCTGCTCAATTAATCAAATCAATAGAGGTCTCAGCTAGTAATTATGCTATTGCATGGCAAATTCTATTAGACAGATATGAAAACAAAAAGTTGATTATCCATAATCATATTCGAGCCATTTTTGAGCAACATTCAATTATTAAGGAATCTAGTATCGAGTTGAGAAATCTATATGACAACACTACAAAACATTTGAGAGTTTTGAAAAATCTGGGAGAACAAGTAGATTCGTGGGATAGGTTAATAATTTACATTATTTGTAATAAATTTGATATGATCACAAGACGTGAGTGGGAGTCATATAAATATAAGGCAGATTTGCCAACTATGGATGATTTAAATACATTTTTAAAATACAAGTGTGACATATTAGAAAAACTAGAATTGACAAAAACTGAAAGACAAAAATATAATTATTATGAAAACAGTTCTCAGTCGAACTTCAATAAAGGTAAGAATTATTCATACAATAAAAAATATTCGAACAGTTTTGCAGCAACGACTAGTAATAATAATAGTGGCTATAAACATTCGAGGTGTGTATTTTGTGAAAATACTGATCATTTTATTCATCAATGTAAAGATTTTATAAACTTAAATGTAGAAGAGAGAATCATTGCAACAAAAAACAAACAATTGTGCTTTAATTGCCTTCGTGATAATCATAATTCGTGGAATTGTTTAAATAAATTTAAATGTTTAAAATGTGGTAAGAAGCATCATACTTTGTTACACATTAATATTAAGGAAGGGGAGATGTCGAGTTATAATAATTCAAGGTCGTATACTCCTGAAAATTCGCCAACAGATCGATGCGTAAAAGTAACAGCTGCAGGTGCAGGCTGCTCGTCTGACTCTAGACGAGGGGATGGGGTAGCATTAGCATCAGCATCTCGCTCGCACTCGCAATCGGTGATGCAATATCCTAAAGAAAACCAAAACCAACGTGAAAATACTAAAACCAAAAATACTACAACTGCGACTTCAATCAACAATCATACCTTCGAGCATTGCCCTGTTGCCGGGTTGCCAAATAATAATTTAGAATCCCAAGTCTTATTATCTACAGCAGTAATAAAATTAAAGATAGGTGATAGAGAATACTTCTGTCGTGCGTTATTGGACAGTGGATCGCAAAGTCATTTTATTACTGATGAATTATGTGATAAACTACAATTAGAGCGCACCAAAATAAATCATGTTGTGAAAGGTGTAGGAAAAATCCTGACAAATATAACAAATGAAGTTAATGTAACAATTAATTCAGTATACAATGATTTTAGTATGGATCTCAAATGCTTAGTAATTCCCCAGATTACTGACAAATTACCTATTAAATCATTTAAGAGAAATATTATCTCTATTCCTGAAGAGTTCAAGTTAGCTGATCCGAGTTTCAATAGTAGTGGGAATATAGATATTTTATTAGGTTCTACCGTATTTTGGTCAGTTTTATGTCGAGATCAAGTTAGTATTGGCGATCATTTACCTAAACTACAAAATACAAAATTAGGTTGGGTGATTGCAGGCAGTCTATCATTATGTACTACGATAAAAATGGAATCTTCTTCAGTTAGTTGTTTAACTCTAAATGAAAATCTTGATGAGAAACTAACTAAATTTTGGGAACTTGAAGAAGTGAACAATAAAATCAAATTTTTAACAGAATCGGAAAAGTATTGTGAAGAGCATTTTTTGAAAACATATAAACGAAATGAGCAAAGGAGATTTATTGTAAATATTCCATTTAAAAACAATTTAAGTGAATTAGGAAACTCTTATGAGACGGCTCTTTATAGATTTCAATCGCTAGAGAAAAAACTAAATAAAAATTCTAATCTTAAAAGGGATTATATTAAATTTATGGATGAATACAAAAGCTTGGGTCATATGACGGAAGTTGTAAATAATGAAGAAAATAAATCGATAGGATACTACCTACCACATCACGCCGTCATAAAACAAGAATCATTGACAAGTAAGTGTAGAGTCGTGTTTAATGCTTCTGAAAAAACTGATACAGGCTTATCTTTAAACGATACTCAATTTTGTGGTCCCTCATTACAACAGGACTTATTCAACATATTGTGTAGATTTCGCATGTACAATTATTGTATTTCTGCTGACATTAGCAAAATGTACAGGCAAATACTTATTGATGAAAACCAAAAACAATACCAAAAAATTTTGTGGAGACCAGATGATACTCAAACAATAAAAACATATAAATTGAATACTGTGACTTATGGAACTGCATCGGCACCATATTTAGCCATACGATGTCTGATACAATTGAGTGAAGAAAACAAATCAAAATTTCCTGAGGCATGCAAAATAATAAACAATTCTTTCTATGTAGACGACTTATTAATGGGTGTAAATTCTAGAGATCAGGCGGTACGACTTCAAAGAGAAGTTACAGAAATATTAGAAAGTGCAGGTTTTGAGTTGAGAAAGTGGATGTGTAATGATGAAAATATTTTAAAGAAACTCAAAGTAAATAACGATCTTGAAGTTAGTGTACTTCGTATAGGGGAAAACGAACTAAGTAAAACTTTAGGTATTTATTGGAACTCCAATCAAGATTCAATACAATTTTCAATTAAACATATGTCATGTGTAGATGTTATAACAAAGAGAAACATTCTTTCTATAATATGTCAAATATTCGACCCTCTTGGGTTATTGGGTCCAGTTATTATATGTGCAAAGCTAATTATACAAGAGTTGTGGAAATCAAAGATAGGATGGGATACTCCAGTTCCAGCCGAGATTCTTACGAAATGGAATTTATTTCGCAATCAATTAGGTGTGTTAACAGAATTTAGGATTCCTAGACAAGTTACAATATCACAATATATAGAGTTAGAAATGCATGGATTCTGTGACGCCAGTGAAAGAGCTTACGGAGCATGTATTTATATGAGGTGTAAAATATCTAATAACAAATTTGTTGCAAATTTACTTTGCGCAAAGAGTCGTGTAGCGTCATTAAAATCAATCAGCTTACCGAGACTAGAACTCTGTGGAGCAGTACTACTTGCTAATTTAGTAAAGAAAACCTTAGATGCTTTAGATTTAAATGTCAACAATATTTTCTATTGGACTGATTCGACTATAGTTTTAGCCTGGATAAGAGGTAGTCCGAGCAAGTACAAGTGTTTTATAGCTAACAGAATTAGTGAGATTCAATCTCTTACAAATGTCAACGAGTGGAATCATGTCAGCACACAACATAACCCAGCAGATTTGATTTCTAGAGGTACTAGTCCTGACAAACTTCGAAACTGTAGCTTGTGGTGGCATGGTCCAGAGTGGTTTTTAAAGGATAAAAATCAATGGAATATAGAGAACTTTACTATTAATAACAGTGAGATACCCGAACAACGCAAAACTTGTGTATACATTGCTGTAAATAGTTATGAATTTATTTTAGAATTAATTAAAAAATACTCCAAACTAAACAAATTGAGTCGTGTAGTAGCTTATGTTTTACGATTTATTTCAAATGCAAAGGTAACCAAAATATTGAGACAGAATGGTCCTTTAAATCCTGACGAATTAGAAAATGCAATTAATACTCTGATAAAGCAAATACAAAAACAAAATTTCTCTCAAGAATATGCAAATTTATCTAAGGGAAAGGATATTGAAAAGAACAGTAAACTTTCATGTTTAAATCCCTTTATTCATGATAATTTAATTAGAGTCGGTGGAAGATTACAAAATTCACAGTTATCTTTTGAACAAAAGCACCCTATTATACTTCCAAAAAGCAATATGTTGACTGATCTAATTCTTAGAAATGAACACGAAAACCTTCTTCATTGTGGTGCTCAAATGATGCTTTATTCCATCAGACAAAAATATTGGCCAGTTGACGGTCGTAGATCCTGTAAGAAAATAATTAATCAATGTGTTGTATGTTTTAAAGCAAAGCCAAAACCTTGTACATATTTAATGGGTAACTTACCTGATGTCAGAGTCCAAGTATTTAGTCCTTTTCAAAACGTTGGCGTGGACTACGGTGGTCCCTTTTTGGTGAGAAATAAACCTTATAGAGGAGCGAAGCTTGACAAAGTTTTTATTTGTCTCTTCGTGTGTATGTGCACAAAAGCTATTCACATAGAGTTAGTGACTGGGCTGACTACTAAAGCCTTCATGTCTTGTCTTAGTAGATTTATAAGTAGGCGTGGCAAACCAACAAATATATACTCTGACAACGGTTCAAACTTTGTGGGTTCAAAAAACGAATTAAATAAACTGTACGATTTTCTAAAAAGTAATTACGAAAACATTTCTGATCATTTGGCTAGTGAGAGAATAAAATGGCATTTTATTCCTCCCAGGTCTCCAAATTTCGGGGGAATTTGGGAGGCAGGTATAAAAAGCGTAAAAACTCATCTTAAAAGAGTAGTAGGCAGTAACAGTTTCACTTATGAAGAGTTCTGTACCATTTTGATACGGATTGAGAGTATTTTAAACTCCCGTCCACTTTGCCCCTTGACACAAGACCCTGACGACCTCACAGCGCTGACTCCAGCACACTTTTTAATTGGTAAATCATTGACTGCTGTCCCTGAAATAAACTTGCTGGATGTGCCAGAAAATCGTCTAGATAAATTTCAACGTCTACAAGCAACAATTCAAAGATATTGGTCAAGATGGCAGCGCGAGTACCTGACTGATCTTCAAACCAGAAACAAATGGAAGCAAAATTCACAAAGTCTTTTGCAAATTGGAACCATGGTGCTTGTTAAGCACTCCGATTCAATCACCTTGGAATGGCAGCTAGGAAGAATCACTGCGATACATCCAGGAAATGATGCTGTAATACGTGTAGTGGATATAAAAACTCGCTCAGGTGAAATACGGCGAGCCATTACCAATATTTGTGTTTTACCAATGGACTGAATCAACAAAATTAGTGTTGTGAATCTAAATGTTTATTTCTATTAGAACGAACTGATTAATTGGTTATTGTTGTGAATCTAAATGTTTATTTCTATTAGAACGAACTGATTAATTGATTATTAATAATTTATGTTATGTCTTTTCATATGTTGAAAAATGTTTGATACATTATTTCAAGGCGGCCAGTATGTTAAGGCCAACCTTTATTTAGTTTTCATAAAATCATTTATGATTATTAGAATCTAAGAATTATTCCAACAACAATTTGTTAGACGCGACAACGTCGCAACAAGTATACCTATACCAAACCTGCGTCTGTCTCCCACCTGAAGGGATGAGAAGAGGGAAAATGAAATGTAAGAGGGATTCGAGAATAAACCTTTAACCAGTAAACACGTCCTTATTATTATTCTGTGAAAACTAAACTTAGAGTCGTGAAGTACAATTACTAACTATTTTATTGCTTTCAAAATTTAAATAAAGTAACCAGCCCAAATCAAGATTACTAGATCATTTCATGATCATTCCACAAATCAATTCAACTAGATCATTACCCCGTAGCCCAGATTTTTTTCTTATTTATGTCGAAATCACTACAGTTCAATTTGGTTTTAGTTCTACAACGATTAATATTATAATGATTTTAGAACTCAACTTTTGGAGCAACATTTTATATTGTTATGTAAAACAATGTACTTACTTCATATACTGTTCCTATAGGTATTTTTGTTATCAATGTGAATGTTTCTTCATCCAAAAATAAAGTGTAAAAACTTTTAAAGAGGGGAAATTTTTTGGTCATAAATTTCAAGGGTAAAAATTCGCCACAGTATAAAAAGTGTTGCGTACATTCTGTTGCTTACCTATTACTCGGCCAACAATACACAAACGTACAAAAGTTTACATACATTTATTACTTGTTCAGTTTTAAAATACAATAACATCCGAATGTCACTGTGTTATCAAAGCGGAAATTCCTAGTTGATTTGCTTCATACAATAATAATTGATAGTTATATGACGGCACGCAAATATCCATCGAATAAAGTATAATGTACACAGCAAACATACATTGGATAAACAAATCGTTTGTATTTTAAGCGTTCAAAGAAGTTGTTTCGTATTTTTTACACCTTGCATATTAACCAGGAGTGGATGAAAATGATGACGAGAATACCGATTTTGTTGATATTCAAGTTTTTGTTCACATTTTAAGTTAGGTACATCCTGAACATAATATTATGCCTTTGTATAAAACTAAACTTAATGGTAAACTTGTTTCTCGATTCAGTTTATTAATTCCAAGCAATTATTTTGTCTTAATTAGAGAATTTTTCATGTAGTTTTCGAAAATGGCTCTGAACTTTGAATATACAGAGTATACTGGGTGAACTTTTTGACAAAACTGAAAGAGACCAGAATAACTAATTAGGGCCCTGCAGTCTTGGAATCATTGGTAGAACACACAAATTTTTGGCAAAATACATGAATCACCCTGTTTAATAGAAAAGAAGGGCATCAGAAAAACTTCAAAACCAGATCCTGAATCGGCTTGAAAAACTACCCCTACCCTTAAGCCATGTCGGTCTGCTGGTGAAACATCCTATGGATGATACTTAAGTGAAATAAATTCTCACATTTTTCGAGTGAAACATACGGAAACTCCTCAAAAATTAAATGTTTCGGCAGGAATATTAGAAGAGGTGATAGTCGAACTCTTAGGGAAGCGTTTTAAATGGTGAGACAATAATTTGAAAAACATCACTACCAT
Source organism: Malachius bipustulatus (assembly GCA_910589415.1). Lineage (NCBI taxonomy): Eukaryota > Metazoa > Arthropoda > Insecta > Coleoptera > Melyridae > Malachius > Malachius bipustulatus. The sequence goes on along the minus strand of OU342632.1, from coordinate 41,553,300 downwards.
TTGGTCATGTTAAGCATCTGTTGTAATAATTTTTGATCGATCAAACTATTGTTAATTATTTTAGTTGATGATGCGTTGTTACCATTTGTTAACTCCGCGTCAAAGAGCAACACGAAATATTAACGACGCGATTCGATCCTGAAAGGGGGCTAAATTAATGCGGCTCGATGCCGCGATGGTAATACCGAATCGCCACGGATGACAGGATCAAAATTTAGGGAAGGACCAGGCTGTAATTGCCAATGATTGACAGGAACACAATTATTAATAATTATTATCGAAATTACTGACCTTGTGTCTTGTCCGACTAAAGGGGCACTTGTTTTAATTTGCGAGATGTTGTAACTATTATTATTGTTCACTCTGCTTCACTATGTAGGTACCCACGATTGTTCCACTACTTTATACCGCTTCCTTATTTAATTAAAGAACTAGGTATCCCGTTCCCGTAACACCAGCATCGACGAGTCTGGTACGAACGGCACTCTGTCGAGTTCTTTCCTCTATCGATGTTAAACCTCGACTCTTCTCTCTATGTGTGGTCCTGTCCGGTCAGGTGTCCTTTTCCTTCGTCCCGATGTGTAAAGGGATAGGAAGGGGTAGGAAACGGTGGTGTCTTAGAGAATACGAATCGATTATTCACCAAGGACGTAACATACCGCCCACCAAAATTACCGGAGGAATTTTCCGCTATCAGAAAATTGAACCAAAAGCGAAACTAACGAAAACGAAACTAACGACAATAACAAAAACGAAACGAAACGAAACGACAAGTCAGGGACGAAATTCCCTGAGTCCGTTACTGGTTAGGTAACGGGCAAAGTTTGACCAGAGGTCGTTTACAAAGACCTCTGGTCGTACGAACCGAGGCAACCCTGGCGACACCATCCGCACCAGGGTGCAGAGAAACAATTCTTCCTAGAGCCCATTTCAAAGGAGACAACAATTCATCCTTTATCAACACCAACGAACCGATATCCGTTGACTCAAACAAATGGGTTTTCGACCATTTACTCCTCTGGTGGAAATTATGAAGATATTCAGCCCTCCAACGTGTCCAAAAATCACGTTGCATCCGTTGCACCAATTGCCAACGAGAAAGACGAGAAATCTTCAGATGTGACAAGTTCACATCCGGCACCGACGACAGAGGTTCCAAGGTCAGAAAATGACCAGGGGTCAACGCGGATAGATCGTTGGGGTCGCTACTAATGGGGCAAAGGGGGCGCGAATTCAAGACGGCCTCGATCTGAACGATGAAGGTGTTCAGCTCCTCATAAGTCAAAATTTGACCACCAATAACACGGGCCATGTGTGTTTTGACGGACTTAACACCGCTCTCCCACAGTCCACCGAAGTGTGGAGCTGAGGGTGGATTGAAGTGCCATCGAATACCTTCCCCTTCTGCGGCGATTTTCAAATTTGAGTTGAGCTCCTTGTTAGCTCCGACGAAATTGGTTCCACAGTCACTGTAGATGTCACTACAGCGACCGCGGCGAGCGACAAACCTCCTAAGAGCTGCCAGGAAAGTCTCTGACGATAAATCAGAAGCGATTTCGAGATGAATCGCGCGAGTCGCGAAACATACGAACAAACATAAATAGGCTTTAGAAGTTTTGACACCCCTATACCTCGACAAGACAATAGGAAAGGGTCCCCCATAATCGACCCCGACACAACTAAAAGGCTTCAATTGGGAGACACGAGCGACAGGTAAATTCCCCATGGGAGGCTCCAACGAGAGGGGACGAGTGCGAAAGCAACGATTGCATTTCGACAAATAACTACGAATGACCCTACGAGCAGACAGGATCCAAAAATTTTGTTGAAGGAGATAATGAGTAGTGTTCACTCCTGGGTGCAAATTACCTCGATGTATCTGATCAATCAAAAGTTCAACCAACCTATGCCTTCCTGGCAACAATGCGGGATATTTAGCGTCGAATGCTAAACCCGAATGCAACAGTCGACCCCCGACTCGCAAAATACCGAAATCATCAATAAAGGGCGACAATGACTGCAAGTACTTGGCACATGGTTTACCAGAGCGAATTTTCTCCAATTCCGAAGAGAAGACCGAAGATTGAACAATTCTAACAATGTGCATGAGAGCAGCATGCAACTCAGAGACACTCAATGCACCAGTGGTCCTATTGACAGCACGACAATTGTTAGTGAAACGAAAACAACGAGCGATAATACCCTGAATTTTCCTCAAAGAAGAAAATCTTTTCAACAAAACATCGACATCCGAAATCTCTATCGTAGCGAACAAAACAATATTCCTTTTCTCCAGTTCAACATCAGAAGTGGGAGCAATGGGAAAGAGTGCTGGCCAAGATTCCAGCGGCAATCTGAGGAATTCAGGCCCCGCCCACCATGCGGAAGCCCCGACTAACTCCTCTGGTAACAAGCCCCGAGACGCGACGTCCGAGAGAATGCTACTCTTAGTACAAGGTGAATCTATAGACTTAACCGCGAACGAAAATGAATCAGTAGCCGAGTGCCACTGAAGACCGAGAATTTTCCCGGAAAAGTCCGATTCCGAATCAAAGTTGGATGACTGCTGTTGACGATGTTCAACAGGCAGATCCTGAAGCAATTGTGGATTATTAGCAGACCATTTCCGCAACTCAAATTGTCCCAATTGCAATAGCGAAATGAGCTGATTTCTCAACTCCAAGGTTTCCTCGATTTGATTTGCCCCAATGGCAAGATCATCGACATAAAGCCCGAGACGAATGGCTTTCGAAGTGAGAGGAAACTTCTTTGAATTTTCTTGACCTAGTTGTAACAAGCACCTAATGGCCAAATATGGCGAGGACGAAACACCATAAGTTACAGTGTTCAATTTGTAACTTCGAATAGGATCCTTTTCTGAAAAACGCCAACGAATTAATTGATACTGTCGATGTGAATCTCCAACTAAAATTTGCCGATACATCTGCCTAATGTCACAAGTGAACACGAATTTGTTCTCTCGAAAACGAAGCAAAACACTAGTGATGTCATTTTGCAACTTGGGACCAATCAACAAGGTATCATTTAACGAAAGATTGTTCGATGCCTTGGCCGAGGCGTCGAACACGACACGAATTTTCGACGATACTGGGGCGAGCGAAGACACATCAGAAGACATCGAAACACCAGGGTCTTTAAAAACGCAATGATGCGGAATGTAATAAGAGTTTGCAGATTCCGACTCCAATGGCACCAACGACATGTGCCCAGCCTCCAAATAATCTTTCATAAACTCTACATACATGTCTCTAATGTGAGGCAACCTCGACAATCGTCTCTCCAAAGCGAGCAAACGACGATCTGCGACATTCAACGAATCATTAAAGATAGGCAACTCTTTGCTATCCTTAAATGGCAACAATACCCCAAAACGACCTGATTCTTCTCGATAAGGAGACTCAACGAACAACGACTCAGCCTCTTGTTCCTCATTAGAGCAAACCTCAACTGAAGGCACCTCCTCAACTCTCCAAAATGCCTTAAGAGTCTCTTCAAGGGTCGAATCTACCGACGCAAAACAAGCTTGAACCTCGCCCGCAACCTTCGACGAAATGGTTCCCAAAAGAACCCAACCAAACGTCGTGTTCATTGCGGCTGGACAGTTATCACTGCCCGACAAATAACCACCATGAACAATATTGGGAAAGATGTCAGCTCCTAGCAAAACATCGACAGAACCAGGCGTGTACCAATTAGGATCCGCTAACTTCAAATTATCAAGCGCCTTCGATGGCGAAATGTCAACACTGGGAAGTTTTCCACAAATATTGGGCAAGACCAAAGTACTTACTTTAAAAGTAGGTGATGGTACCCCAACGGGACGAATAATGCAATCAGATGATCCCTGGGCCGATCCCAAGGTCACGTGACCCAAACAAGAAATAGGTGTTGATGATCGATTCAAGTGCAAGCCCAAACGCTTGCGGCACCGATCAGTAATAAAAGACGACTGACTGCCAGAGTCAATTAAAGAACGAACCACTTGATAGTTGCCCCACTTGTCTTGAACTTCAATACATGCGGTTGCTAAAAGAACCGTAGTATTGCTACGAGAACGAGAACGAACATCCTGAAAGGATGGGAGAGAAGACATGGCAACCGTGGATGCGACTGGAGGCGGCTCAACTCGATGAGAAGCTGCTCCATCCGAATTACTAAGTTTAACGAAATGTAATAAAGAGTGGTGCCGACCTGCACACTCCTTACACGAATGAGAAGAGGGGCACTGCTTCACCAAGTGTGAAGGGCCAAAACAATTTAGGCACAAGCGCGCTGCCTTCACAGCCTCAAAACGCTTGCGCGGGTCCAACTTCAAAAAAGAACGACAATTCGAGATCGGGTGTTCTCCATTACAATGGAAGCACGACTGCTTCGATGAAGACGCACTCGACGTTGACAAAAATGCATGTGAATTCCTCGATTCCACTTTTCCACCAGACTTGACGCTACTCCGCTTACCAACGACTGCAGACGGAGATAGGTCATTCCCCAAAGATGATTCTAATGCACGACACTGTGACGACAAAAACTTGTGCAAATCCTGATATGATGGAAACTCTTCAGATGCAAATTGGAGTTCGAAACGCTTTCGAGTAGCGTTATCCAATTTCTGTAGCAACCAGTTGAACAAAGTGAAATCCCAGAGAGAGACGCCTGAGACCTGACCCAAAGCTGTAATATTTTCTGAAAAGGTATTCAACAATTCACGAAGCGATTGTGAGGAATCAGAATCCGTTATTTTGGGAGCATTACAAATCGCCTGCCAATAACACGTCGCAAGTACTCGCTCATTCTGATACCTTTGGACAAGAGTATCGAAAGCTATCACATAATTGTCATCTGTCAGTGGTAAATGTTTGACAAGGGTAAGAGGTTCCTTTGACAAAGTCGAAACTAAATACTGGAACTTCTCAATTGGAGCTAACGAATCATTCGAATGAATCAAAGTCCTAAACAAATCATAATAAACCGACCACATCCTCAACGAACCATCAAAAGTAGGTATACCGATACGAGGCAATTTCACATGTGAACTTGCAGAGGGGGGTAGCGCGGGAGCACCAGACTGTCGACTATTTAACGATTCACTCGAACCATGACGTGATTTCACCACCGTATCCTGAGTCGATTCCAACGACAATTGAACCGCTCTAATCTGAAAATAAACCGAATCAACTTCGATAAGTAGTCCCGAGTATGATTTCCAAATCTCCGATGACACATCTACGACCAAAGCACTCTTATCTGCCGACTCAACCGTAATCAGGATATTTCTATCAACCTCCTGCACCTGATTGTACAAATCTGAAGCGCTGTCGCATGCAGCCAGGACAATAAAACGCGACTTTTCATCAATGGGTGCTGAAACTACTGTCAGAATCGAGTTCAAACGAGTCAAAAACTTCGAAACAGAAGCGTTTGCTCCGACCAAAGTGTTGGACATTTTGCTAAAGAGTATCAACAAAACACTAAAGCAATAAACGAATAAGGGTTATTTTTTACACCTGTAAAAAATACAACGACAACGAAATACGAACAATAACTAAAAATAAGTACCTAACCAAGTGAAGGTTACTTATTTAAAAACGAGTTGAAAATAAATTGACTTTGAAATTCACCAAAAAACAATACTTGAGATACCGAGTGTACCCAGTAGGTATACCGTGAATACAAAAATCAATATTTTCCCTGTAACAACGAAAAAGGGTTATTCGTTAAAAACCTGTAAAAATACAACAACAACGAACGATGAGCAATACCAAAAATAAGTACCTAACCAAGTGAAAGTTACTTATTTAATATCGAGTTGAAAATAAATTATTGAATTCGAATTCACCAAAAACAATACTTAAGATACCGAGTGTACCCAGTATACCGTGAATGCAAAAATCAATATTCTGCCCTGCGAATTCAGAGAGAAAATATTTCAACTATTACAGAGGTTTTTAAAACGAACACCTGCAACGAACGAAGAAGTGGAGTGAGGTGAGAATGGAGTAAAATTAGTGGAATGGGTGAAAATGCCGTCTGGCGTCCTTTGGATCGACTATTTCGAATCCTTTGACCTACAAACAGGCTACCTTAACACAGTGAGTGAGAAACTAATTTCAAACAAATGATGCAACCAATTAATGAACTATATTTCCACGAGCTTTCCTATCCGACTACGGAGGGACCAAAAAAATGTTAACTCCGCGTCAAAGAGCAACACGAAATATTAACGACGCGATTCGATCCTGAAAGGGGGCTAAATTAATGCGGCTCGATGCCGCGATGGTAATACCGAATCGCCACGGATGACAGGATCAAAATTTAGGGAAGGACCAGGCTGTAATTGCCAATGATTGACAGGAACACAATTATTAATAATTATTATCGAAATTACTGACCTTGTGTCTTGTCCGACTAAAGGGGCACTTGTTTTAATTTGCGAGATGTTGTAACTATTATTATTGTTCACTCTGCTTCACTATGTAGGTACCCACGATTGTTCCACTACTTTATACCGCTTCCTTATTTAATTAAAGAACTAGGTATCCCGTTCCCGTAACACCAGCATCGACGAGTCTGGTACGAACGGCACTCTGTCGAGTTCTTTCCTCTATCGATGTTAAACCTCGACTCTTCTCTCTATGTGTGGTCCTGTCCGGTCAGGTGTCCTTTTCCTTCGTCCCGATGTGTAAAGGGATAGGAAGGGGTAGGAAACGGTGGTGTCTTAGAGAATACGAATCGATTATTCACCAAGGACGTAACACCATTGTTTCTATTCATTTATTGTTTTCAACTTTATTATATTTTATTTTTCATGCACTTCAAATAAAAACTTATAATTATTGCTTCCAAAAGTTTGGTGTTTTCTTTGAATCTCCCAATATGTCAGAATTTAGGCTTACATTTCTTAATATAAATGATAAAAAAAAAAATGCACCGTTGAGTTACCAACAAATTTTCCTTTTAAATGAGGTACACAAGATGGGTCAGGTCAGGCCTGTTTTCGAGAAAAACAGCATTTTATGATGAAAAATATAATAGTAGCAGCACGTTTTGCTGAGGACAAAATCATTACTAGTTTTTGATCTTTTTTTTACGATTTTTTTACTATCACATGAAAAAAAAATCAATTGCTCTCTTAAAGCTAATAATATCTCAAACAGTTCCTGAGATTCCGGGCATGCACCCGCGAAACTCCTGACGATACGCTACTGCATATACGGACAATTGTATACAGGAAAGTGTAACGTTGCATGCAGGAAAGCGTTTTTGATGAAACTGATGTTGTATGTTAATCATCCACAAACCCGTGAGTGTGACTGCGTTGTCACTTGTTGGACGATGGATGTTGTTTATAGGTTATAGGCACCAGTAGATAAAAATGTTCATAATATTATTATAATCAGCAGGTTCTTACCTGTAATAAAATAAAATTTGTGAATGTGTGTGTGAAATTAAAAAACCAGCTGCAACATTATGAAGATCATCAAGAACTTGACATATTTTAAAGGACATTGTTAGTTATCATCAACCTCCTTTGCATGCCTATCCTGAACTATCTTGAAAAATTTTTTTTTCCACCCAGCAAGTAAAATGTTTGCTTGATATAACAATGACGTGGAATAATAATTATAATATGTAAAATAATATTTACATAATTTATATCTAAGTACTTATTATTTAAGCAGCGATCTATCAAAATTAAGCTTCCTTCAAACACGTTACAATACTCTCAGTAGGTATATAAAAAGAAATAAGTAAAGAAGACGAAATGAGTGGGCTAAATAGATAGATAGGAAAGGCATAATATATAGCTTACGTTATAATATTTTTTATTATTACAGCATTTTCTACTTTTATATCGAAGAACCATTATTCTTTCTCATCCAAAGTAATAATGAAAACCCACGAAATACTTATTTATTTGAATAAAGCTACCCCGGAGATAAATTTGAACGATTATGATCTAAAAATAGAGGACAGTCCTAACAGTGGTGAGGGTTTCATTGGATTAATCATATTTGTGATATTGAAACACAAATGTGATCAAAATAAAAATCTCAACTTGGTATTGAAATGTTCTAAACCCAGTAAAGCTCTACGTGAAAATACTCCACTTGTGGAACTCTTCTTGAATGAAATTGCGTTCTACACCAAAGTTTACCCGAAGCTAAATTCTCTTGAAGAGAAATTAGGGGCTGAAAATGGATTCAAAGCCATCCCGAAGTATTATGGACATTACATGGATGAGACTGATGAAATCCTCGTTTTAGAAAATATGGTTCATCAAGGATACAAAATGCTATCACCAGAAATTACATTGCCGATGGATCACACCAAACTGGTCATAGAGCACTTGGCAAAATGGCATGGTATGTCATTTGTTTTCAAAAATAGATACCCAGAAGAATTCAAAAATTTGACCCAACAAAAAAATTTGTATTATGATTTTGTTTATGCAAGTGGAGGATATGAGAATCTAAGACGAGAATATGAAGGGTCTGGAATATTTTTACCAAAAACTCAGAATTTAGAAGAATTTATTAAGTTCGATGATTTTGATTATCTTATGAAAGATGCAATTTTCTCTGAAGATTCTGAATATTCGGTTATTTCTCATGGAGATTGTTGGAATAACAACCTTCTATTCAAATATGATGATGTAAGTATTATTGTAAGTCGAAGATATTTTTTTTTAGTTGGTTGGGAGACTTATAAAAAATTGAAAGACTTGAAATAAAAATAATAACAAATTCTACCCAATTTTACTTTTTTCAGCATTCCCAGAGGAATCAAGTTACCTCCGTCATAATTTTAGACTGGCAATTCACTATCCTTAGCTCTCCCATCATAGACCTGTGTATGTTTCTCTACACCACCTCGTCTAAGATCCAATTCGACCATTTAACTTCCTTGCTGGATCATTACCATGACACCTTAGCCCGTTTCCTTGCCGATAGAGGTTGCTCCGTGGAACGACTTTACCCTTACAGAATATTTAGGAAGCAATGGGAGAGGATGCATAAATATGGGTATTGTCTGACACCGGATCTTATTAAACATATATGGGGAGATCCAGTGTTGGCGGGAGTAGGTGATGAAGATATGGAGTTGTTTAGCGCTCCGGTAATAGTGAGGGATGAAAAAGCGTACAGGAGCAGAATGCAGGACGTTGTAAACGGATTCTATGAAGTGGAGCGTGGCAAGGTGCAATAATTATGGAAGTGAATAGTTTGACGTTGTGGTTACATTAAAAATGGAGAATCTGAGAACTCATAAATGATTCATTCAAGTGTTTTTCTTTTGATTAAAGTTACTTTCTCTTGGATTTCGTAGTTAAGAAAATATGAGAGGTTTCTTGATTTCAATTCGATCTCAAAATTAGAGATCAAACGAATAATTAGGCGTTCATATTAGGTTTAATGTAGACTTATGCGAAGAAGTGAAATTTATACCATCTTTAAATCTAAACAAGATTTTATTGTTATGAAATTTAGTATAACTAGTAAAACTTACAAAATAGTAATAGTATGGGTTAAAATAATAAGTTAAATAGGGAAGTTAATAATAGAAATATTATAAAACAATTAAAATTAAAATGTAAAAACAATAGAGTTGAAGTAATAAAAAAATTAACACTGTTCAATTCTTTACTTAATTGCCACTGTAGGTCGGCGACAGGTCGGAAAAAAGCCTTAATAAGGAAATAATTATTGGAAAGCTGGAAATTGCTTTAATCGCTTTATTTGGACCCAGATATTACTCTCCCAAATTTTCCTCCTCGAGCGAAGTCGGCGTTGCCCCTTCTGGCCCTAAGAAGGTACCATTTTTAGTTTTTTTGCAAATATCTCACAAACCATCAACTTTATCAACAAAATACATAATAATAAAAAATAATCTAGAATAAATTTTCTACAAAAAATTTCTTCAACTTTTGTCTCTAATGTTGAAAGCTAATGAAAATTATTAAAATAAGAAAAACAGCTTATCTGGTCCAGATACTCCGTAAAGATAAATACTCCTTCTTGCACGTAATCATGCAGGGAAGAATGGAAGGGAAAAAGGGTGTAAGAAGAAAAAAAATCTTGGCTGAGGAATATCAAAGATTTAGGGAAGCGTTTAAAGAAGTGATCGTCAACCTTCGATAAAGAAGACGAAATAATATATGATATGAAGAAGAAGAAGAATAATATAATATTTGTTTTATGAAGGTGTGATATCTAGATTCCGATAGTTCTGCGTCAAGAATAATATTACCTACTGTTAAAAAGTATGTCGCTTTTTTCTTTAATTTTTTTTTAATTTTAAATGAAAATTCAACCAAAAGGATTATCCAGACAGCATTATTCCCGAGTTTACATTCAAGAGGAAAAATTATTATATTAGTTTCCTTTAAACACTCGACTGATGTGGGAGGAGAATGGGAGAGAGGAAGAGAGAAAAAAAAAAGAAAGAAGGGACCATGGGTAATTATAGTTTAAAGAACTGATGAGTTGGCGATTCCGTTCTACACTTGGGGGCGCTGGTCGATGAGAATAGCCCCAGTACCAGTACCAGCTGAGAACGCGAACCAATAACATACCTATACAGTGAGTACTAAAAAGTATCTGCCTATAATATCAAGTAAATCGAAGATATACCATTCAATTAATATTCCGCCGCCCAGTCTGCAACACACTTCTTATCACTATAGATACAGAAAATATCAGTACCTACTACGAAAAAAAATTACTTTTTAATCAGAAAACTTGATCCTCTTTAATTTTTCTAACCATTATTAATGTTGTGATAAATTTTAAAAATAATTTGTAGAGTAATAATCGACAAAAACCATTTAAAATTAAAATTGAAAGTCACTCTTTTTCCTAGATAACGGCGCTTCCGCTATAATGGACTAATAATAAACCGTCCACAAGTGAATATGTGTGAATAATATTACATTGTGTACCTAAATAAAACGAACAACTACGCACATGTTGATCAAATGGGAAGACCGTCGTGTTTGTATACGATATTATGTATGTATAATAGGATAGATAACCTTGTGAATCTTACGTTAGAGTAGACGGATAATTGGTTAAATTAATTCAAGTTCCTTAATTCTTAATAATTAAAATAAAGTGAGATTAGATAAATGAGTATTTAACTGACTTATGTATTATGTATGTGACATACTCAATAACATGTTTTCGTATTTTAATTTTGTAAAAACGATTATTGAGAATTGTAAATTATTGAAATCTATATTGGTGATTCATAACGATTATATTCACCAAGTAGGTACCTACCTATATCTTCCACATTTTTACTGATCCTGCTACAAAGTGCAAATAATTATTTAGTATAGTGTAAACTGATGACAAATTGTGTCAGGATTGAATACCCCAAATATAATAATTAGAATCAAACTCAATCATGATGGATTTCCGTAAAGAATTCAATGACAACTTGAAGAAAGTGATAGAAAAAGAGTTGCAGCTGCAGAACTACGAAATAGTTTTCGCCGGCAATACAAAATTCGGTCAAGGATTTATGGGTGACATACTCTACGCCACTATCACAAACAAGACCAGTAATGAAAAGATTGACATCGTCATAAAATCATCCCTTCCAAGCAAGATCATCAGAGAAAAAACTCCCAATTCTAAAATGTTTATTCGTGAAATAAAATTTTACTCGGAATTATTGAAAGAGTTCAAAAAATTTCAAGATGACAAAAACGTAGAAGAATCCTTCATATCTGTACCAAAATTTTATGGTGGCGCCGTGTCTGGAAACAACGAAATTTTAGTTTTGGAAAATGTGACAAGCAGAGGGTTCAAAGTATTGCCAAAAAATTTAGCCTTCACTTTAAATCAAACAAAGCTTATTTTGAAAGAATTTGGAAAATTTCACGCTTTTTCGTTTGCAATGAAAGATCAGAAACCTGAGCTGTTTGAGGAGTTGAATAAGTACCGCGAAAATCTTTACGCAGAATTTTCGTACAAGTCTGGATTTATTCAGTTATTGAAAGGAAATTTTAGAAAAAGTATTGAATTATTGAAGGGGGTTGTTAGTGATGCCACTTTGAAGAGATACCAAAGCATAGAAGATAGATTTGATGATATTATAAAGAATATTTGCAATGTGGATCCTGAGTATTCCGTCATTTGCCATGGTGATTGTTGGGGCACAAACTACATGTTCAAATTTGACGTAAGTACCTAAACAATTGTTTTAGTTTTTTTTTTTTTTTTGACTGGTTGCTACTACCAAAATAAATCTAACCGTTTCTCCATTTTCTATTACTACTGGAAAAGGTGTATCGCGGTTTATAAAATTTTTAAAGTATCAATACAAAAAATAATTAATTAATTTTAAATAATAAAAAGACATGCTGAAAATAAAAATTATCGTATTTTTCAGGATATTTCAGGAAATACTGGAATGTTTCAATTTTTTTCGCTCATCTGAAATTCTGAAATAATTTTCTCTAATTTAATCGACCTTGTATCTTCATTGGTTTTTAAGATATCCCCGTAGTCGCCTATTAAATAGTATACTTAAAGTAAAATGTATTATTATGTAAAAATTATTTCTCGGAAACCGCTACACTACCTGTGAAAACCCAGATTACCTTTCGATCTGGGTATGCAACATGATGCTGAAGCTGCTAAGCAGCTTGAGTCATATGATAATAATACCGGTTGAATCGTTTCAAATAAAACAGTGCTCCGCGGCTCTCAAAATTGCTTCTAGGGTAACCTTGAACAATAATATCCCCATTGTCTTGGCCTATTCTTGTGTACAGCAGACATAATAAATATGTGTCCGTCTATATTCACCAAGATTCCTGCTTTTAGTTGAATCCATAAAAGTTGATTATTAGACCACTTTATCAAATGAATATTGCCTCGTATCCAATTTATTTAGGTCCCTATTGCTAAAGGTAGAAGATATGCCCCTACCTATATCAGCTGAGACGCTTACAAGAACTGCGGTCAAATCTCGTCCCGAAACGCCAGAAATTTTTGATAACTGCTTTCTCTTTTCGCCAATCGTTTTATATTTCGTAGGATCATAAGAAAATCCTTGACAAAATCATCATGAGAAAGTCATTATTGTAGAACTGTAGGTACTGTTTTGGAACAAAACTCATAATTCCTTTATGCCTTCGTTTCTATGGAAATCGATTTAACAGCAAAATGCCATCTTCGAACGTGTATCAAATTATTATGACATCTTTGTTTTTTGGTTAATGTCAACTTTTAGTCGTCATTACCTTTTTTACAACAACCCCCTATTTGTGATGCATTGTTGCAAAGTTTTTTAGGGGCATCTTTTCCGCTCAATACAATGTCAATGTCCTTGAATTGGTATTACAAACTTAAAGGGGGGATAGTACGTCCAAAAAAATTCAAAAATTTTTATTTAAACATACCCTTTAAAATGCACCGTTTTTGAGATACAGGGTGTTTAAGTTGAAAAAATTAATTCGTTTTTTGCGGATAACTTGGGAACCGCTTGTTGCACGGATACCAACTTTTGTACAAATAGGAACCTTAAAAAACCTTCTTGCGCATCAATCGCAGAAATAGTGTATTTTTATGCGATTCAATTATGAATATTTTCACCGCTTTTTAAATTATTGGCTTTCTGAAATTTTCCACAGTCATGTCATGTTAGCGTAGTGCTTTAATGTGAAAAATTTTCTGTGATAATTTCATTTCATTTCGTTTCAAATCATGCCTTAGATCGGATTTTTAAATTTAAAAATCAAAAAAATTGGCAAAATTTTACAATTTTGTCCCTTTTCCTATGCCCGCCACTGGCTAACTTTACTTGAAAAATACTATTTTTTACACTACCTTTAATAAATTCGGAAAAAAACTGAAAGGAGAGTTTTGAAAACCGAAAGTTTGAAATTTTAGAGGAATAAACATCATTTAAAAATATTCGAATATATCTCCGCCATTTTTATATTTGCTTCTTGAAATTTTTGAAGGTTAAATGCTATTAGTATAGTTGTTGTCTACTATCAAAATTTCCGTTCTATTCCTTCAAAAATAAGCTCATGAATGTTTATAGAAATGTAGACATTTTTACCCTTTTCCTACCCACGCCTCTGGCTTATTAATAGAAATGATGCAAATTGTATTGCATTAGCTCAAATTTCAAATAAGTTTATTCCAATCTTGTTAATTTTGTTTAAAAGTTTTTGATCTTGCCTATTTAGGGGTTCAAAATCTAGCCATTTTCCAAAAATTGAAAAGGCCGCCATTTTGGAATGTCTTCACCTATTTTACTCAAATACAGAATACAGTACCAGACGACTACTTGAGGGTATCTTACTACCAAAAAAATTTCAGCGCTCTAGATTGAAAACTTCGACCAGAAACCGTGCCTCACGGACGGTTTTTTTTCTGAAATTCGGAGGGACATCCTGTAGAAGTAACACAACTCTAGGAAAATGTTTTTTACGAAAATCAAACGTCAGCCCTAAGGTTTATTAGAGTAAAAAATTTCGTTCATTAATCTTGAAAGATGAAGCTACAGGAGCGTTTTTAAAAATTTAGAGAAATTAATTTAAAAAAAACATCATGTAAAAAAAAATCGAATATCTCCGCCATTTTTCTTATTTACTTTTTGAAATTCTCAAGGGTTGAAGTCTATTAGTATAGTTGTCTACTGTAAAAATTTCAGTTTAATTACTTCAAAAATGTGCTCATAAATTGTTGGAGAAATTTAGCCATTTTTACCCTTTTCCTACCCACGCCACTGGCTTATTAATAGGAAAAATGCAAATTTTGTTGCATGAAATTAAATTTCAAGTCATTTAGTTCCAATATTGTGAATTTGATATAAAACTCTTTTTCTATCTAGCTTATACAGGGGTTCAAAAAATAGTCCTTTTTCCAAAAATTAAAATGGCCGCCATTTTGAAACGGCTCGGCCGATTTTGCTCAAGTGCAATACCAGACCACTCCTTGTGGATATCTTACTCCCACAAAAATTTCAGCCTCCTAGATTCAAAACTGCGACCTGAAATGAGATGACAAAAACCGGATACCTGGAATTTTGAAGGGACACCCTGTAGAAGTGATGGGACTTTTGGAAAGTTTTTCAACGAAAATCCAACGTCATTCCCAAATTTTACAAGGACCCAAAATTTCGTTCACTAATCTTAAAAGATAAAGCCACAGGAGCGTTTTTAAAATCGAAATTTCGCGATTTTGGAGAAATATATATATATATATATAAATATATATAACATAGATTGGTGGAAGTACGACAGTACTTGTTGGAACGAACAAGTTGAGAATAAAACTGGGAATTCTGTCGAATAATTGGGACTTAAATCAGAATACTCTGTTTGCTGACCAAGCTTTCGAAAAATTTATTTTTCTTCATCAGGGCTGAACAAGTACTGTCGTACTTCCACCAATCTATGTTATAGATGTAATGGGTTTTTACAACGAGATACAACGAACTTACGGTGCGGAAGTAGCTCGAGGTTTCCGCAGATGGGCAAAAATTAACAACAAGTTGGCGAGACTCAACAGCAGGAGAAGGTTCCTTATCCAGTGTAGGAGGAAAGGAGTGGTCCCCAATCACATCAAAAACACCACCAACAACTTACATGGGATCTTGGATATCACCGATGGACGCACGTCTGGGCGCATCACGCAGTTCACTGGAAGGTTGGAACGCAAAACTCTTTCTTTTGAAATTGAAATTACATTCACTAATATTAAAAAGTTTGAGAATGAGCTGAGTCGGCTGGTTGGGTTCATCGGGGAGCGGGTTCCTGGTCACATCACTAATGAATTTAAGAGACGTCTAAATATTTCATATAATAGAGTTTTCCATAATTATAATAATACAACTAATCAGAAACTAAATCAATTAATAGCAACACAAATAACTAAAATTAAAACCAAACCCAACTGGGTAAAAAACTTGACCAGTGAGGCTGTTCCTGCCGATGTTCTCAATTTGCTTGCTTTGGGACCTAAATTTAGTTTTCCACCAATGGTCAATAGTAGATTAATTCAAGGTATGTTGGCGGACTTAGAGACAGTCTTTGAGGAATTAACTGATACTAACGTTAGGAATATTATTACAGCTAGAGCCACCAATCACATCACTAATTATATTAAATGCTCAGAGGGCGGTGTGGGCCACTGGGATGATATGATCGGCAAACTTAAGAGATACTTAAACCAACATAGGGAATTACTGATACTTAAAGCAGATAAAGGCAACGTCACAGTAATTATGAACAAACAGCAGTATATAGATTCTAATAAACTCTTACTGAGTGACACTAAATATTATAAAATGTTACCGAGGGATCCTACCATCACTTTTCAGAACAAAGCCAACAAAATACTTGCTGACATGCAAGACAAAGGCATGATAAGTTTAGCCACAAAAAAGAAATTCACCACATATGACTCCATCCCCGGTAAGTTTTACTCTTTGCCTAAAATACATAAACAACCATTATCAATGCGTCCGATCATCTCTTCCATTGGCACGCCCAACTCGGGGCTATGTAAGTTTATAACACAATTATTAACTGATGCATACGATAGAGACAATGAGTATTTCATAGGCGATTCTTTTCAATATGCCAATTTTGTTAATAACTTTCAGTTACCTCCGGATTATGTGTTGATCAGTTTAGATGTTTCATCCTTATTTACTAATATACCATATGAGCTTGCTGAGTTGAGTGTCAGAAAACATTGGCATGAGATTTGTTGGCATTGCGAGTTGGACCTTGATACTTTTCTCCTAGCACTTAAATTTATTTTTGAAAGTACAATCTTTACATACCAAGGAGACGTATACATTCAGATTTTTGGCACACCAATGGGTTCGACCATCTCCCCTATAATTTCAGCTTATGTCATGGATGATTTGCTTGACGATTGTTTGCCCAAATTACCCTTCCGGGTTCCTTTCCTAAAGAGGTATGTTGATGACATCATTTGTTCTATCCCGATAAATTCGGAAACAACCGTTTTGGAAACGTTTAATGCCTACAATAACAACCTGAAGTTCACTATAGAGAGAGAACAAAACAACTCAGTGCCCTTTCTTGATACGAGAACCATCCGTACCCAGAACCAAACAATCATGTTGGACTGGTATCAAAAACCTACTAGTAGTGGCAGATACCTTAATTATCACTCGTATCACGACGAAAGGATTAAAATTAACTTAGTCTTAGGACTAAAAAATAGAATCAAAAAAAAATTTGCCACCCCTCTCTATACAACAACAACATCGAAAAATTATACCACATCCTCATTGACAACTCTTACCCGATTAAAATTTTACGTAAGCTCTTGTTCAGCAACTCTTCCAATGACACACAAAATATCTCATTAAGGACTCCAACGGCACTACAAATAACAGAGCCTGCTCGATATTCTTCCATCCCGTGGATAAAAGAACTTACCCCTAAATTGGTTAGCATCATAAAAGAAGCGGGACTTAGTAATAAGATTGCCAAAAAAAATATGAATCTACTCGGTCATTATTTCTCTAACATCAAAGACAAGACTCCTAAAGGGAAGACTTGCAATGTAGTGTACAGGGTCCCATGCCATGACTGTGACTTGGCTTACATTGGAGAAACTAAGAGACAACTCAATAATAGAATCACAGCACATAAGAGTGATTGCAGAAGAACTAAACTTAATTGTGCACTCACACAGCATGCACATGAAACACAACACACCCCCAAATTTGAGGAGGCTGTGATTTTAGTTAGAGAGCCAAATTACAAAAAAAGGCTGATCCAGGAGATGATTGAAATTTCAAAAAATCCGCATTGTCTTAACAAGTATTCAGATGTGAGAGGACTCAGCTCTATCTATTCCTATTTAATTCATAGATATTGCACCAACAATAATACGTCATAGTTGTATTGTGTGTCACATACCTCACTTAGAAATTTAAATAATTGCGGGCTGTCTTGATTCTGTCAACTGCCCTTCAATTCAGACCCATCAACTAATTGTCACTCATGCTCTGCTTCACTCATTACTCATTAAGACAGGCTCCTTCTTCTTTTTCTTTTTCCGTGTCAATTTTTAGGAGAGAGAGAGGTAGTATCTGCCATCGCGTTTTTTCGCCTTATCTATAATAATTTCGGTGTTATCTCACGGCCATTTTATAAAGAACTTGTTCATCTTCATCTAATAAGTAAAAATGTAAAAATTTTCTATTTTAATCTGACCAGCAACATGTAGTCTGTGTCTTGGATTGTTCTTTTAATTAAGTTTTATTATATTGTGTGATGTGTTCATTTATGTGAGTTTTATCTGGTTGACTGGAATGAATCCAGGAATGTAATAATTAAAGTTTTTCCTCCTGGAACATGAACCCCTGTTCCGTCTTAGCTGATTTAATATACAACCTCACTTGCATAGTAAGTTTAGATTACCTTATAAGTGAATTAGATGTCACATTAATGTAATTTTCAGCCCTGATGAAGAAAAATAAATTTTTCGAAAGCTTGGTCAGCAAACAGAGTATTCTGATTTAAGTCCCAATTATTCGACAGAATTCCCAGTTTTATTCTCAACTTGTTCGTTTAAATATATATATATATTTATCTACGTAGGACAACTCAAACTCCGATTCATACTAGGTCTACCTAAGCTCCATTTTATACAGCTACGTTATATACTGTTCCTTGTTCTGTGTAACAGTCAACCGAGCATCCATATTCCTGTAGGTCAATGCTACATCCCTTCCGCTCCCTCCCCGTGAAGGGGGTTTTTATTGCTTATTGTTACGACATTATGAACGATAAAGTAACACCTGTCTTTACAGACAAGTTAAATGATATTCTGGTATTTGCCCTTGTATACTTTCTCGTTGGGTTTGATTATTTTGCTTGATACTGTGTGATCAAACAGTTTGTTATTCAATTCTGTTCTAGGTACATCTCTACTTCTGAAATAGATATCTAACTTAATAAATCAAATGTGCTACAAATGTAGCAGCTACATAATAACCTAATACTATTCTATTTTTTTATATAAGGAAGTGAGAAGTACGTAATTTAGGCAGGATTAAAAAAAAATAATACGTGGGAAACTAATCTGTAAAAAAAATTGGAAACAATTGGAATCTGTCATTTTACATCTTTATAGATTCAATCTTAAACATGAAATTATTTCAAAGTCTTCCTAAATTGCACTTTTATTTGCCCAAAAAATAGACATGCTTTTTTTTGTTCAATGTAATTTTGCCACATTCATAATCCCTATTATACAGTGTGTCTACGTAAATAGGAGTCAGATGGGAAACTTTTTTGTACAACTACCATTAAAAGTCACACTTTTAACGACAGCTGACAGTGTTAAAAGTGATTATTTACATGGAAGCGTGTTAAAATAGTATATTATGCAACGAGCTTATAATGAAGGCTATTAATACGCGAGTATGATGGTTAAGATACGAGCCGTAGGCGAGTGTCTTAACCATCATAAGAGCGTATTAATAGCCATTATCTGCGAGTTCCATACACTATTTTTTCTACGACCCTTTTTTATTTCATAGAAAAGATTAAAAAATTATATATTTTAACAACGACAATTGCGGATCATTGAGGTTAAGATAGGTTTGTTTATTTGTTTACGCATATTACCAAATTTTCTCTTCGTCGCTAAGGTTATTCTGCTGAGACATGTTTTAGTATCAAGTTTAAAGGGCACTACTCACTACTGCGTAATTTTTATTATGCGAAGTTCGAATTCCGAATTTTACGCTTCGATTTTGAGATTAATTAATAATTTATTAATAACATTGATAGCCATTAATTAACATATTGTTTACCTGCGCAACGCGGGTCGCAGCGTTGCCGCTTTGAATACTATCACAGAGCGCTACGAATGATATAATACTTTATCTTCCCATCTTTTACACGATATACCTACTTATCAAATTAATTATTAAGGTAACATAAAATCTTGATAAATTTTCTTTGAATGTCACTTATGTTCTAAATTAAATAAACGTTCAGAATTTTTTCAGAAATACAGAACTTATATCACAAGGCAATTTTTGTCGTGAGTATGACAACTCTGTGACTTCGGTTGGTTTGGACCGACCCGATTGTGAGCGAAAAGGAACCGATTCGATTGCAAATGCTCCTCTGCCATTGGATAGCTTGGACCAGTGCTTTAATGAAAATTTGTATCTTAATGAGACCCATTAAAGCACTGGTGATTCATATTTAATATGCATATTAAAGGTTGGGAGTAGAAAAATACTTTTAACACTAGTGTTAAAAATATTTCTACCTGCTTTTTCTGTACATTCTCTTTGTAAACTTAATTTTCTCATGATGAAATCAGACAAAATTATAGATACCTAATAAAATTTTTTCATATTCTTTTTATTACTGGCACACATATTAATAAAAAATAAATACCTAGTCAAGAACACAAGACAATAATAATTGTTCAGAAATTGCAATTAATAATAATTATTATAGCGTCTTTTTTATTTGTATACAGGGTGAGGCGTGAGAAACTTAGAGCATTTTTATATGGAGAAGTCCTGGGAGTAGAAGTCTAAAAATTTGTACGTGTATAACTTCGAGTTTGACGAGCTGAACTAAAATATTTACAACCCCTCACCATTTCCGGTTATACCGGAAGTTGCCATCAACTTTATTATTTTAAATGGGACACCCTGTATATTATTACATTTTCAGATTGCCTGAAAAAATTTAATAAATATAGTGTTAGTAGTTCAAAATTGGAACGAGTGGTTTATGAGTTATAAACAAATGAAAATCGCAATTTTCCATTTTCAAAGTACTTAGCTTAGGTCGAAAACGGGTCAAGATACATGAAAACTGCTTACATGTCCCTATCCTAACTTTTCACGTAGTATCTTATGGTGCTGATGTAATTTGTATACAAAGTGATGAAAAATCAGCGATATTAAAAAAAAAATCATAAAAATATATATTTTTTTTGTAGATACTCTAGCGTAGTATATAAAAAGTTAGGATAGGGGCATGTAAGCCGTTTTCCGATATCTTGACCCGTTTTCAAGCTAAGCTGCTTTGAAAATGGAAAATTGCAATTTTCATTTGTTTATAACTCATTATGAAAATGTAATAATACACAGGGTGTCCCATTTAAAATAAGAAAGTTGATTGTAACTTCCGGTATAACCGGAAATGGTGAGGGGTTTTAAATATTTTAGTTTAGCTCGTCAAAATTGAAATCATAAATGTACAAACTTTTAGACTTCTACTCCCAACACTTCTTCATATAAAAATGCCCTAAGGTTCTCGCGCCTCACCCTGTATACGCATTTGTTAGTAACCATAGCATCGGCAACGGTTGCTATGGTTGCTATGATAAGTACACTTGTACTTATCTGAATATTTTAAAATGCAATTTGAAGTTCAGTGTCATTCTAAATTCATCTATTTTATTATCAAAACAGAGCAGTTTTACAAAAACCATTGTATTAGTCTTAAAAGTGATTTTATTTTGTTCGTGAAATTGTTCAATTCGATCCGCTACGCTTCGCTCATTTCACAAACCTTTCCACTCACAACATAAAACCTCACTTTTAATATTAATATCATAAATATCTATTATTATCCATTTTAGTGAAAAAAGTTATTCTTCATAAAAAGTTGTGCTTCGTTTGAAACCTAAAATGATATAGTAAGAAATCCAATTTTTCCAGTCGTATACGTGGTATTTTAGAAAAAATGTCTACCAACAGGTTTTACAAATATATCTTGGTTGGTATCAAAGTTATTAAGTATTACAAAAAATAGTTATTTTCATTCTCCCCTTTACGAAATTGTAACTTTCTGTCTTGATAAGGCAACCGAAAGCGAAAGTAAAACATGCTAGGTGATAGGTTGCTAGGTGGTTGCTAACTATGAAAAACTTTCGTGCCCTGGACGGAAAAGTAGAAATGTCAGTTTGATTAACGTTTATTTAGATGGAAAATTAAATGTAAAACTACAATAAAAAATTCCAGTAAATCTTTCTGGAACATACAAATAATTATTATTGTATGTTCCAGAAAGATTTACTGGAATTTGCAGCTTCTTGAATGAAATTCATTTTGAACTAAACTACGATCAAAGATTCTAAAATTATAGCGGTACAGAGTTTTAAACTTGACAGTGTCATAAATTAATAACTTAAAACTATCGTTACTATGGAGATGTTAAAAACATGGCACCTTATAAATAACTGTCAAAAATAAATACACTGAGAAATTTCAAAATTGCACCGCCTACTACTATTGTTAATAGCAATAGACTGGAGTAGTTTTACAAACATTGATATACAGGCTGTTCCTCTTTTTGATGTCACGTCTCATTTTTTACCCTAGAATTTTTAGTCGTACGCCACTGGTTGATTCTATATTTTTTATCCAAAGGCGTAAGTATTACCAAAGTTTTTGCCCTGTTATTAAAGTTTTGTATCTTGCATGGTTTTCCCATAATTAAATTTAATGATGGACTTACACACCACGAAAACGTATTTGTGAAAATCTCATTTTAATTAAAAAAAAATAATTTTTATTTCACAGAAATGACTTTATTTACATTTATTGACCTTGAGAGTAATCAGAGTAGGCGGTGAAACTAAATTTTCTCATTTAATTATGTTTTATTTACTTCGGTATTTTGAAAAATGTGTATTTTCCAAATTTATTTTGTAAGAGCTGTATCTTGAAAAAAGGGCCATTTTAGGCATAAATAATTTCAGTTAAATCGGTACAATTTGACACAACCAGGAATCTGTGGTGGAACGTTGTTGTTGAAATAATAATTTAAATTAACATAGAAATTTTCAGAAATAGGTACATTTTCAGTAGTATAGATCCATAATAAAGAATTAATTACGGTAAAACGATGCAAGTACGATTCTTTTATAAAAGAGCAAAAAGTTTAGGAATACTTTAGCCTTTGAATAAAAAATACAGAATCAATCAGTGGCGTGCGGACAAAAAAGTTCCGTAGTAAAAAGTAACGCGTGACATCAAAAACAGGAACACCCGGTACGTTAATGTTTGTAAAACTATAATTACCCGCTATAGTTGACCTCCTTTTATGGTATGCATCTCGAAAAGGGTGCCTTTTTGGACATGGATAATTTCGGTTAATCGTCATATTTTTTACTCACGAATCTGTGGTCGAGCGTGGGTGGTACCTTTTAGCGACACCTTGTATAACTATTAATAACACCAGGGCTAATAGCCCTTTTAACACAGTGTTTTTTATACTTTTTATGTAATTGTTTCACTGCCACATATATTTTTTTTTAATTTGCCCTCTTTACGTAGATAATATTAATGACAAGATGTGTACAAAAGCTGGGTTCTGTATCTCAAACAGTTCCTAAGATATCGTCAAAAATTTAAAATAATAAATTTTTTTGACACCCTGTGTCTCGGTTGAAAAACATTTTCGAAAAAAAAAATAATTTGAATTTTCTTAATATCTAAGCTTCATCTACACGCCCTCCAACTTGCGGTACTTCTTTTAGAAACACCTTGTATATTCGAAAATTCATTTTTTGGTCATTATTCAGATCAGTGGCCATCAGTCGCACTCAGGCATTCTATGTAACATAGGTAACTACTAGGATAGTGTGGAAGATCATAGTACTAGGAAAATCATCAGTAATAGGGAGATATTTGCTTCGCCATAACTGTATTTACCATTTAGATGGCCCATTAATTATTGGACGATTTTTTTAAATTATTCATTACCCTTATTCCTTACCCTACTCGAATAGCCCAATAGTGACAGTCGCCTTATGAGGACGCGTGAAACAAAGAAATCATTCTTCTGTGCAAGTTTTACTTAGATCCTGAAGTACTTTTCCACAAAAGAAAAGAACCACAAATTATGAAACTATAAGAAAAATGAAATGTAATAATGTAAAAATTGTAGTGACGTGCGACTGGCCATACTGATCTGAATTATTAACATGGCCCTTTAAAAATTAGGTAGGTACATAATTGTATGTTATATAATTATGTAGATTTAAATCTAAAACTGAATATAAAAGAGATTAATTTTCATATCAACCCTATTACCTCATCGGTGTTTTCCTATAATTGAAGAGCATTATATGGGTAGACCGTGGGTAATTTTTTTTATTTGATTTAGGAGCTAATAGTCGTGTTTGTATGAATGAACTGCTTTACTTCGAGTAAACCTGAAAGTATCATTTTTATAAACAGCGCCCAGTGATCCTCCAAGTATCATTTATAAACGGTGCCAGGTAACCCTTTCTACTTAAAACATTTTATACAAGTGCCGAGTAAACCGTTCTGGGTTCCCACTTGTATATACACTCAATCGTATGCAGCGTCTCTATCTAAATACACGATGAACTACAACTTATACGCCAATCAGATAATGGATTTAGTCAGGCTCCTCGATTTTTCGATGAAAACTAGTTACATATCACCTGAGGAACCGATTGGCAGTTTTAAATTGAAGATGTCACTGGGGATCCGTATATCGGACGCCGGGTGACGCCGGAGTCCCAGTAAACCGCAAAAATTACATGGCCGGAGCCTGAATTGTACCGTAAATATATATATATATATATATATATAAATATATATATATATATCGTGGGCAGGTGAATTTTGGAAAACCACTTTTTCGTAATCTGGGGGTCATGATCGGTGGACATTTGATGAGTTTGGGTGATTTTTGGAAAGTGATGTCGTCCTCAATAGTGTATTTTTTTGTTAAAAAATACACTAAAAGTAATAATTTCTAATGCCAAATGATTGGCTTTGCATAAAGCAGTGGCGGAGATTTTGGGGTTGACAAGGTTTTTTTGGCCCTATTTTCTACGCCACTGGGAAGATAGCTGCTTTGGAAACATTTTATAAAATTTTGGAGTTTTTTACGCAAAAAATTATTCCTCGTAATTTTTTGTGAAACTAACCATTTTTGAAAAAAAAGGCATTTTATGATCAAAAAATTAAACTCAAAGACACAAAATTTTAATGAATTGGAAAACCATTGACACCGTAACGAAAGATAAATTGACTTTTAATGATTGTTATTACCAAGATTCAATTTAACAAAACTCTAAGTGTTAACAATTTCAAAATTTTTAACATTGTTTAGTGGTTAATTTGTTTTCAAAAGATGTTCGAAATGTCCGCCTTGCATAAAATGACATAAACGCTGATAAAATGATATTTCTCTTGACAGTAAAAAAAAATGTTTAAATTTTGTAGTTGAAGTGCAGTTTACCGTAGTCTAAATTATTGAATGATTTTTAATAATGAATAATCACAACCTTGTAAATTTTACCAATCAAGAATACGCAGGTATTCACTTTACAAATGGCTACTGTCGAGGCAATGCAAATGCAGCTCAAAGAAGGTACATGCAGTTATACCCGGAAAGACGAATTCCTTCTGTTAGAACGTTCATAAGGATTCATGGAAGAATTGCTGAAACCGGTACTGCTATTCCAAATAACTGTACTCGTGGCAGACAATTAGAAAGAACCCCTAACTTGGAAGCCCAAGTTTTGCAACAAATCGAAATTAATCCCCAAACGTGCGTAAAGTTGCTAGTCGAGTACGATTACCAAAAACAACAGTTAACCGAATTGTTAAAGAAAACGGCCTTCGTCCATTTCACTACCAAAAAGTACAGGCATTAAGCCAGAAGACTATCAGCCTCGATTAGAATTTTGCCGGCGATCGATAGATCTTCATGTGAGGAATGTAAATTTTGTTAGAACGATTTTGTTTACTGACGAAGCAACGTTTACAAAAGATGGGATACTAAATTTGCTCAATTGACATGTATACGCTGACAATGATGAAAATCCCCATGCCATTATTCAAACCAAATTCCAAGAAAAAATTTCGGTAAACGTCTGGGCAGGGATTGTGGGGAATTATTTGCTTGGGCCATTTTTTTTTACCTCGAAGATTAGGAGGTGATGAATATTTGAACTTTCTTCAAAATTACCTGCCCGAACTTTTGGAGGTTGTTAATTTGCAACTTCGGTGACAAATGTGGTACCAGCATGACGGTGCACCAGCCCACTTCAGTCTTGCAGTCGGGCACTTTCTACATCAGCAATTTCCTGGTAGATGGATTGGCAAAGG
Source organism: Malachius bipustulatus (assembly GCA_910589415.1). Lineage (NCBI taxonomy): Eukaryota > Metazoa > Arthropoda > Insecta > Coleoptera > Melyridae > Malachius > Malachius bipustulatus. The sequence goes on along the minus strand of OU342632.1, from coordinate 41,527,137 downwards.
AGCTGATGCTTCAATATTTTGGGCGCCGCGGTCACCCGATTTAAATGCAGCCGATTTTTTTTGTGGGGACATGTCAAAAATATGGTTTATGCTAATTCCATAAACTCTGGAGAACAACTTCGGCAGCGCATAACGGAAGCATTTGGGACAACTCGAAACTCTCCCCAAGTTTTTCAAAAAACTAGAACAAATTTTATAAAAAGACTGCGCGCTTGCATCAATGCACAAGGTGGACACTTCGAACATCTTTTGAAAACAAATTAACCACTAAACAATGATAAAAATTTTGAAATTATTGTTAATACTTAAGTTTTGTTAAATTGAATCTTGTTAATAACAATCTTTAAAATTCAATTTATCTTTCGTTATGGTGCCAATGGTTTTCCAATTGATTAAAATTTTGTGTCTATGAGTTTAATTTTTTGATCATAAAATACCCTTTTTTCAAAAATGGTTAGTTTCACAAAAAATTACAAAGAATAATTTTTTGCGTAAAAAACTCTAAAATTTTATAAAATGTTTCCAAAGCAGCTATCTTCCCAGTGACGTAGAAAATAGGGGCGAAAAAACCTTGTCAACCCTAAAATCTCCGCCACTGCTTTATGCAAAGCCAATCATTTGGCATTAGAAATTATTACTTTTTTAAGGTTTCTATTTGTACAAAAGCTGGTATCCGTGCGACAAGCGGTTCCCAAGTTATCCGCAAAAAACGAATTAATTTTTTCAACTTGAACACCCTGTATCTAAAAAACGATACATTTTAAAGGGTATGTTTAAAAAAAGTTTGAATTTTTTTGGACGTATACTATCCCCCCTTTAAGTTTGTAACACCAATTCAGGGACACCCTGTATAATTTTTTTACATCATATATTTTTTTCTTCACGGAAACGAGCAGATAATTTATTTTTTGGGAAGAATTTTGAAGAACTAAGAAGAACATTTCCTTAAAGTTTCACTAGGACAGTTCTGTTCAAATAAATCTGGGACAGTTTTAATTTCCCAATGTAAATGTGGCTTATAAATTGAATAATGGTTACCATGCTGTTTTATTTGTCAAAAAATTAAAACTTCAAAAACAATTGCATATTGTATTACAAGAGCTGTCCTAGTTTTATTTGAACAAACTGTAGCTACATATTATTTCAAAAGTGAAATCTCTGACACGTACTTCGGAGATACGTCTACTTATATCATTCATTATAACTATAGATAGCACTGCCCCCTTCAAACGCATCTCGAAAACACGTGCCGCAGATTTCAGTTTTGAAATTTTCAGTATGGAAACTCACAGAAGTGTTCTTACTCATCGATTATTTAACTTTTGTAATGTGATTATTTCTTTTATAATTTACAAAAAAAGTTGTCATGACTTTCCTAATCTTGAATTTAATTTTCCAGTCAGACACACTGGACCAATCGTCTATATCAGCAGTCTGCATCCTCGACTGGCAGCTCGCTCGTTTCTCTCCTCCAGCTGTAGACCTTGCAAACTTCCTCCTAACCACTTCCCCTTCATCCCACTACCCTCATCTTCCTTCTCTCCTGGATCACTACCATGATTCCCTCTCCGCCCACCTAAGACGCCTGGGCAGCGATCCTGAGAAACTGTTCCCCAGGCAGAAGTTGCAGCAACAGTGGGACCGATGCAAGGACTTTGGAGTGTGCCTTGCTCCTGTCATGGTCAAGTTCTGTCTGTTTAAGATACCAGAGGATGCGAAGGAGGTCGAAAAAATGACTGAAGGGGATCCCTTGAAAAAAATGCTAATCGATCCACAGTTAGATGACGTGGAAGAGTGGAGGGAGAGATTGAAGGGAATTGCAGAGTGTTTCTTTGGAGATGATAAATTGTAACATTTAAATATGATTTAGGGTAAATTTTTTATACTTTATTTGATATAGGTATTTACAGTTATTATGATGTATTTGTGGTTTTATTACGATTCAGAATTGGTTTTACAATTTAAGTTATTTAAGAACAATATATTTAAGGTACAATTTTAGTGTCATTTTAATTTGGAATAAGTTGCCCGTCTTATGAAAATCTGCAATATAACTTGGGGAGAAATTTTCTACTTATTTTATAAAATCTATTTTTGGTTTTTAGCATCTTACAAACCAAATTTTGTTATCTACAAGAGAATTCTGTTCTAATTTATTTTTAACACACACGTCATAGGTAAAAATATCAAAAATTACACAATCAAACGTAGACATAACATTTACTATAATTCACCTTAAGCTGCCCTACAATGATTTATGCCAGTTGATTCAATTTAATCATTGTATTTGTTTTACTATTGTGCTGTGCATTATTATTACTGTGTACTCGTATAATGTACAGGGTGGGCCATCGGAAAGGTAACAGGCGTAAGAATTTGGAAACTGAAGATTGATGCGAAAAACCCGAAAAATTTCAATTTTGTTATTGAGGGAAACATCTTTGGGTAATAAATTTAAACCATCCAAGTTTATTCTCTTGACGGGGGTAGCTACCCCTTCTCTTATCGTAATAGAGAATTAACATATATCGAGTGATACATCATTTGAAAGCTACTTAAATTTTCGTTATAACGTACCTTACTTTTTGTATTTCGCTTAAATATTACAGGACGAATCGATAATAATTAATAAATACCTACCCAGTATTTATACTATACTTCAGAATTACTTTTTTTTTAAACAATCAACAGAATTTCTTATTACAACGTCGCACTTCACTGGCTGCGGTGATATATGGTTGTCATGGTCACAATTTTGGCTATATCGTTACCACGACTGAACCGAAAGCACTTTTTGCCCAGAATAGTAAATATCAAAAAAATCATATCGATATTAAATTGCTCTTCGTTAATATCGTTGAAAGGTAGTTTAATTATTGTTCAATTTGCCCTTAGAAAAAATATTTTTATTAGTTCAACAAATACTCCAAATATGCTCCAACAACACGAGCAATTTTAATCGATTTTCCATGAACGTATGAAAACTAATTCTGTTTGAAACGTTACCTTACAGTTTAGAGGGCCTGTGGCGTAATTTGGCGGCCTGGTTCAATAATACCTCAACGCAACTAGTCCAGAGACCCTGGTTCGATGGCTCATCCTGTATTAGGTTAATGAATGACTTTAGGTTAAAATATAATAATTTATACACATAATACCCATGTTTAGTTATCAAATGTTAAAATACCTGTAGGTAAATAAAGAACATAATGATTTAATATAAGTACTTAGTCATTATCACCGATGCTGCATGATTCGTTACATATCAGTATGAGAAACTAGTGCTAATACGAGTAACACCTACATAAATATAATTTAATACCACTTTGTGAAACAACCAGTACCAGCAACACTTCATTATAATAGCCATTAAACATCTAGCATCGTTTTAGTACAACTACAGCCAATTTGTTTCGAACTATGAGTTCCGTTTTTCCAAAAAGTGAGATGCAGAAGTATCTAAAAGAGATAATGAAGCACAATCATATAGAAAATTATGAGCTAATTGAAGAGGGTAATGCAGCATTTGGAACAGGATTTCTTGGTGATATTTTGTTTGCTATTATAATAAATATAGAAAATAAACACGAAATCCCCATTGTAATCAAGCTTTCAAAAGTTAATAAAACTCTAAGAGCTCAAACTAGTATAACTATTCTTTCTATGAGAGAAATTAGCTTTTACAAGACAATCATACCAGCTTATGAGAGGCTACTACGAGAAAAACATGTTGCAGATAAAATAACTTCAGTGCCTAAATTTTTTGGAGCGAGCGTAAGTGATATTGGTGAAGTTCTAGTTTTCGAGAATGTAAGTAAGAAAGGTTACAAGATGTGGCCAAAAAATTTGGCTTTGACTGTACAACATTCCAGAGCTGTTTTGAGAGAGTATGGAAAAATGCATGGGCTCTCATTTGCCCTTAAACACCAGAAACCTGAATTATTTAGCGAAATTACACATGATATGTCTTTTATGTTCGGGAGGATGATAACAGAATTCGGATTTTATGAAATTATTACTTGGGCATACAACCAATCATTGTTGATTGCGAAGGAGTCAGGATACGATGATAATACAGATCGTTTCAAAGAAATCGGGAATAAAATTGAAAAATTTGTTAAAAAAGTCAAGTTTGAAGAAGAAGAAGATTACTTAGCTATTTCACATGGAGATTGTTGGAACAATAACTTCTTGTTCAAATATGAGGTAGGTATGTCGTTTTACTTTAATTATTACAATAATAATGACTATCTAATTTACTTGAGTCAAACTATTTCACATCTTCTTGAAAATACTGTCAATCAACATCAATTTCTTCTAGTATATAATAGGCGGGAGATTTTCTCTATGTTACAGTCTTTTGCTTTTGGTTTTCCTCTTTTGTCGATTGCTTTTCCTTATTTGTCAAATGATTTTCTTATTTTTCTATCTATCAACGATTGTAGTCATTGATTTATCAATCAATTTCCTTTTATGTCAAATCAGTTTCACTTTATGTCAATTGCTTTTCCTATTTACGTGCAATGACAGTATCATAAATATTGGAAAAGCAATTGACAAAAGAGGAAAACCAATAGAAAAAGACTGTAATGTGGAAACATACTTTACCTCGCTGCATTTTTGCATACGCTTTTAGTCCCCTCTCAGTGTCCCAAATGCATAAAAGCCTACAATTTTTGAGTTACGGGGGACGGCGGAGGGCCCTAAAAGGTTCAAAATTTGTTTTCTAATTTTCTCGGCTTGCATTGTAGCTACGACAAAAGTAACTATACCAGATCGTAAAGGAAGCGTCAAGTATTAGAAGTTTGTTTCTCATGACTTTTGTCGTAACTGCAGCAGTTAAATACCGATTTGGGGGCGGGAAAAATTTTTCTTGGAGCAAATTTTTTTTAATTAAATTGACTATTTACAACGCGTTTTTCCTATTTCAAGTATTCAGTGATAATTTGGTCACTTTATGAAGTTAATAAAGGGCAATGATTAATAAAAGAAATAAATAAATATCGTATGGCTGTGGTAAAGCCCAAGTGTCAGAAGTTTTCAAGTAGCCTCAAGGGCCTCTGACGTAACCTAACGACTGCTGTGAAGCAGCCGGGACCCCCTTTTTAACGTACCTCCCGGAGCACGAGTGATACAATGATTAATAAGAGTTCTACATGTTTGGAAAGTACTTTTTTCAGAGAATATTTGGATACTTTTTTCTGTCTTCGGACAAAGGGGGATTCAAACGGTTCAACGGAATTCTACCTCTGTGGTGGTGCGGAAAAGAGTCCACGTAAAATGTATATTGTATTTTAATTTGTGAGAAATGTCTACATGTTGAATTAAATGAATATACCGGCATTAATTCACAGAATGATTTTTTACTATTACCCAATTTACAATTATTGCCATGATAATAATAAAATTGTAGACTGTCGTGCGTTTGGGCCACTGAGAGGGGCCTGAAAGCGTGTGCAAAAAAAAAAACAACGAAGTAGAGTTGCATGGTATGTTTTCAGCTCAAACTACCTAAGGCATGTACTATTTTATTTTATTTTAATCATATTTTATTCAGATCCGCTTTACGTCTGTATTTTATACTAACTTAAGTTTCAATTTGTAGGATGGAAATGAGGAAAGCCCTACTTCTGTGGTAATTGTTGATTGGCAAGCTTGCAGTCTAACACCTCCTGTACTCGATCTGTGCCACTTCTTATACACAACATCAAGCAAAGATCAGTACGATGTTTTTGATCAATTACTTGACTTTTACTACGAAACACTAACGGAACAAATAATAAAGTTAGGTGGTGATCCTGGAATTTATCCTTATGAGAAATTTAAGGAACATTGGGAAAAGTATTCATTCTATGGTGCTTTTTTAGCAAGTGGTCACATTATGTATGGTATAAGTGATACAAATGAAGATGGTCCGACTGTGGAAAGCGTCGTGGAAGGACGAGTTAAATTCAGTTCAGGCGGGTTATATGATGCTGATATTACCGACAATCCGACGTGTAGAAAAAGATTAGCCGATTTAGTCGACCATTTTTGTAAATTCAAATATGCGTGATTAATATGTGTACCAACTAGCTGTAAACTTTTATTTGGATTAGAGATTTTCATGTCCATACTCCATAGGAAATTAACATTTTAAAGGACGACGTTCGAATTGGTATCTGAACGTTAGTATCTATAATAATTCATGATCGATTAATTTCCTAATACTAATATTAATTAATAAAAGTTCCATAAAAATCAATTTTTTTTATGAGAATTTAGCATAAATTTGAAAGAATACTTGACTTGCATTTCAAGTAAATTAATTAAAAGCAAATGGCATTAAGTATATCAATGCGAATATTTTTTCAAAGCTAAGCTAGTTTTCTTTTTTTTTAACAACAATAATCATTTTTATGGAACTTTTTATACCCATGTAGGTATTATTAATGAACTATTATGAATTAAGGTTGAAATGGATCGCACCTAGGTAGGATGATAAGGGAAATATTTCCTTCGCCTCATTAAATCAGCCCCAAATCGAAAAAGCAAACAGTGCGAGAATATAGGTACGTGAATACCTGAAGGTAAAATTGTTAGAAAATTCAAACACAGCCACCCGCCGTTACATCAAGTAAACGATCCCGTCAGCACATTAAATATTCAGAAAAGAGAAATCGCTCATTCCAGCGCTTTAAAAAGACATCGGAAGGACCGGCCGGGCTAGGGTAGACACGACCAGATGGTTAGGGCAGGCATTGTGTGGAGACACTCTCCGTCCGCGTGATGGAAGAAAAGAAGAGCTGACCTACATACAAGAACGGTCGGAAAGATACAGACCGGGTGAAATCAGAACAAAACAATAAGCAAGGCAGAAACAATAGAAACTCATTAGGTATACTAAATACGATAATTAAAATTACACCAATCGATAGGGCGAATTAATAAAGGAAGGCAGCCGGAAATACAACGTGATCCCTAAACGGCAAGTAAGGGAAAACGCGAGGTGAAAGTTAAGCCGGTGTAATTATAATAACTAGACACAATGAGAAGTACCTAAACGCGTCGACCGATTTGAAGGAAAATTTAAATAGTGCAGGTTTAGAACAAATTAGTAAGGTAGCCGCGAGGTCAAATCGCTCAGTCCAGTAACTAGGAAAATACGATTAAGGACTAAATCACGACATGAGAGCAGTGTCAATAAGGTACATTATTGCGCGGTGTTTAGAAATCGGGCGACTGCTTCTATAAAAGCAGAGGTCCTGCCGGAGCTCCAGGCAGATGAGATCAGCTTTCGAGCAGGTCACGTCTGACTCCATAACCCTTTGGACGTAAACCCGACGAGAAGGCGTTTAGTGAACTCTCGGTCGCCCAATTCTTATCTAAACTTTACCCATATAAATTTGCATCTCTCCTCTAAACAACTCAAACTTCGCAGTTGGCAAACTCTCTTCAAAACAAAATCCACACCGATAAATAATCAAACAGATTCGCCCAATCCATGAGCGCAGGTCCCATTTTAAATCAGGCAAAATAATCAACTAGGTGTTGGGCGGCACCACAGTAGGTACCTACGAGATCACGTCAATAATTAGAAATAAACCAAGTTAGGCAGGAAACAGGAATAAATAATTACATATTCACGTATAGGAAATCGAGATAGAGCTAGGAGCGAAAACAGACCCAGGAGGAATTAATAATCTGTAAACAAAACGGCCCATGATTCAATCATCCTATTCTTCGAAGAGTCCGAGTTTTTAAATAGCGCAGATGGTTAGGCAGGAAGCAGTCCCTTTAAATACGATTTAGAAAGTGAAAGGAGTTTCTTGCCATTATATGACACCATAAATAAAGATCACATAACGGAGCACCCCCGGTTAGCACAGGTCCAGATAGAACAAGGCAGCGTTGTCAGATGTAGCATCCGCTACTTCGCAAACATTATCAGGAAATACTAATTCCATTACAAGACACAATTAGGAGTTAAAGTAGGTAATCGATTAATACCCGGGGGAGGCATTCACCTCGATGTCCAGGTGGAGACCTCCGTTGTACCGGAAAGTGAAAATCGTAGAACGCAACGGGATAAAAAGCACCCGCCGTTGTAGTATAGGCAAATCAACAAATAGGAATTCAAAGCAACCAAAAACAAATTAGTCTCGAGTATGTGAAAAGCCATTCAAAATCAATCAAAACCAAAACTCCTTTAGCACATCATACGAATGTCAACTCCAATCAAAATTTAAAAACAAACTCCGCAGAAAATTGCTATAAAATGTTATTGCCAGTCTGGACTGAGTTATCTGCTTTCTAACAGGTGTTAGGGGTAAAAACCTGGACCACGGTGAAATCGATGGTTGGTCTCGATTATAGAACCCACCGGCTCCAATATAGGTATTCGTAAAAATTCCAGCATTCAATTATTACCCAGGCAAGCCCACGGGAACCCTGAGGAATAATAATTATAGAATAGCGGCCTAGTTTGGTCAGTTGGTCATCACATTTAAAATAGCAAAACAAAACTGCGAATTGCAGAGAACGTCGTATTCGAAATGATAAGGTATATCGACTCATCGCCTTACGAGGCCAGGTAGAACAAAAAGGTAGCCGCAGGGCAAATAGGTATTGACGGTCCAAAAGAGACCAAATAAAGGTAGCCCAAAGAGGCAAAACGACAACACAACAAATAAACAAAATGAGTTAAAACAACTATCATGAGTATGACGTTAATTCAGGAAAACTCCGCTTTCAAAGAGAAAAGCAATGGAAAGAAATTCGTATAATGTTTAAAGAGGAGGTAGCAAATCAAACAAACATGGCAACACTGCTCTCGACATCCAAGCCAAGTTAGAGGCTCAACCAACAAGCGATCATAAAAGTAGGGTGGAGTGTGCCTGTGTATCAGGTTAAAACCCACAACAATAAACGCTCATAAAAATTCCCAAACGAAAGGAAGAGCGAGTCAACGAATAAAGCTCATTAAAATACAAGATGAGAATTCAATAATCATCGAATAGGCAAACAAGGCAGACATTTCCGCATTATCCCGGATCGTCTGAAAACCAAATGGTTGTCTTCTTTAATTAATTCAAGCAGTTGCTTGAAATGAAATTAAGAAACAAAAGAAGCTAGAAAAAGGAAATTAGGCAAAGAAAATCGTCGAATAGGTAATGAGTCAGACATTTCCGCAATATCCCGGATCGTCTGAAAACCAAAGTGGTTGTCTTCTTTAATTAATTCAAGCCGTTGCTTGAAGTGAGTTCAAAGAATCTAGAAAAAGGAAATTAGGCAAAGAAAATCGTCGAATAGGTAAATGAGACAGACATTCCCGCATATACCGGGTCGTCTGTAAACAACATGGTTGTATTCTTTAATTAATTCAAGCCGTTGCTTGAAGTGAAGTCAAAGAAACTAGAAAAAGTAAATTAGGCAAGGAAAATCGTTGAATAGGTAATACACGGACATTTCCGCATATACCGGATAGTCTCCCAGATAGCACCGAGTGTCCTATGGACGTCCGTTGAGTATCCATTATACGTCCATTGGTCCATGGACAATAAATGGACGTCCTACGGACTTCTCCGCACGGACTTCCTATGTACGTCCACAAAAGTACGTCCATTGGACGTCCATCGAGTTATGTTTGACTATTGCGCATGACGTGCTGTCGCAGAGAGGAAGAGAATAGCAGCACAAGTGCGCACGCACGCGCTAACCACCCCATCTTCCATTCTTCCACTATCATACAATCCACATTCCTACATTATACATTAATTCGTCCCAAGGAAAGACTTCCGCCATTCCCATCAAACTCAAGACTGCTTAGCGTGAAGATGAAGACATCTGCATTATACAGTGAACAAAAGAAAGAAATTCGATGAATCTTTAATTTTTAGAGTTTGTGAAAAATCCAAAAACGAATATTTAAAAAAGTTTATCAATATTATGATAAACTAATATAAATTAACAACTTTTCAATGAAAATTACCAGATTTTACGTAAAACTTAATGATAGAAACACGTAAGTAAGGTAAGTACCTAGTCGTTTTCCTGTATCTTTAGCCGTTATCAACGTTGTTTTCAAAACAGAAAATTACCGTATATACCCTATACCTATCACTACATTTATTGGATTTTTCAAAACTCTAAATTTCAAGACTTATCGAATATTTTCTGTCTTTTGTTCCTCAATAAGATATTTATCAGCAAATGCTTTGTGGACATCCAATAACGGACTCTCTATGGACATCCGATAACGGACTCCCTATGGACGTCCGATAACGGACATTCTATGGACGTCCTGTAACGGACATCCTGCGGATGTCCAAAGTTGTGACAAATGGACACTGAGTGGACGTCCCATGGACGTCCATAGGACAAAAACGGACGTCCTATGGACGTCCGTTGGTACATGGAGGGATGTCCATTGGACGTCCATGGGACTACTTTGTGCTGTTTGGGCTGTAGCCGAAACAAAAGCGAAACGAAATAATAAGACATTCCCGCATATACCGGGTAGTCTGTAAACGGAACAAAAACCAAAAAGAAAGCACAGTTGTGCAAAAGAGTGGAATCCGAAATGGATTATAGTTTGAAAGATGGATGAAAGGGATCCCTCTTCGCTTTCCATTTTTTTTTGTACTCTCTATGCAAAATCACAGCCCATCTCGCCATTCACCATTTTAAGCCCTTGAAAACGAATTCTCTCGATCATCATTCGCTTTTAAACTCCCTTACAGGAAGTCCACAGTTAATAACAAGTCTCAGTTAAATTCCCCGCTTTTCCGACAAAAGAACAATCCCAGTAGGTTCTTTGCGCATCCGTTTCGGCCATAGTAATCCTGGCATACCTCAATCAAAGAGCAGGGGTGACTACGGTAATTACGGCAAACACAACGTAGGAAAACACAGCGGTCCTATTAGGAGAAATTAGGGAAACTAGACGATCACACGGTGGCTTTTCGCTACAGACCGTGAGGCCGGGGTTATTTACGTTACAAGGTTCAATTTGATATCATTTCATGCAGGTATGTTGAAATGGCGAACAGGAATTCTAAAAAACTTCCTTTATAATGGTAATTCTCTATGGATACTTTTGAAAGTTAACACACTGTATAATTTTTATAGAATATTGAAATTTTTTTACATATAACTTTTGGAATGCATTTTTTTTGTAAGTATAGAAAATATATTATGATAGAAAGTATAAGTATATATTTAATAAATAAAAAAAATAAAATAAAAATAAACAAAGATTTTTAAATGACAAATTGAAATTTATTTACACCTACATAAAATCATGAAAAAAAATCCCAGAAGTTTTAATTTATTACCTATACCTACACTCCTACCCGACGAATACTTTCATTCATAACAAAATATTGTATTCTGGGCTGCATACCTACTAGACTAAGAGCCCGCGACTGCCAGATCGTTATTTAATAGTTTTAAGTCTCGAGTTCACTGTTATTTTATAAAAGCTGAAAGCTGAATTTTCTCTGCGCATCCCCAACACATCATCAGGTATAGGAACAAAATGCAGCGACTATGAAGTTTGGATCATCGTAGCTTTGGCAGATAACAGCTGAAAAAGTTGTATGAAATCACTCCTCAAAATCTTGAAAGTACCTATATAAATTGCATTTATGTTTTATTTAAAGCAGCATGTAGAAAATGCATAAGATAGGCGAAACATTTTCTGTAGACATGGGTCGTTGAAGCTTTGGTTTTCGAGATATATTCATAAATTATCTAGAAAATGGTAACTTGACAGTTAATTCCATAGGAATTAATCCGACTACATCGCTCAGGCTTACCACCTCAAATCATATCATCACACGTTCAGGTTGTACATAGCTTGTGTACATAAGGATGGTATAATGACGATGTCATTCATGATGATGTCATTCATGGCCAGTTTAGCTGACTAACCGTGTCCATTCATATGGATAACTATAAATTGTAAATTTTCCCAAGTGTGGTCTTCAAAGATTTCTTTACTTTCAAGGCGAATATAGGCGGAAATTAATTCCCAACCCTAATTTACTTATTACGGACTGTGTGGTTAAAAATAATTTTGAAGTTAGAAATTAGGTAAGCTATTATGGTCCAGTACCCCTATGTAAAGCCATATTTCCACCCTTACAGTTAATCTGACAATTATTAATATTTATTAGACAAATTAACTTATTAATTCCTACAACATTTACTCATTAGTTAAATGTCTTCAAAGTAAAAAACTGACTAAAGTTTTTGTTTTTATTATTTCTGTAATGACGCTGTTGTACTGAGCAATGACTGTTGTAATTCAAGTACAATAAAGAAATTTGTAATTGTAATTGTAATTGTAATTACTTCATAAAATCCTTGAAAGTCGAAACTTAAGTAAAATATAAGTATGTTTGACTAAAATAGGATAGAATTTCTTAACCTTCATAGAAATTACCAATTTTGATACCTTGGGACGACTCACACACGTAATCATTATCATGCTATTGTAATAGTTCCCATATATGTATCTGAATATTTTGTTTATAATCAGATTCTTCAATGCGATAAAGCCCATATTTTATTTGTAATTGAAAATTCATCCAATACACTCTCCTATATGGTCATCCTGACTCACCATCACCATTGGGATCCCATATCAACCATAGAAGACACATAGTCGATTAAATTAGAAAAAAGTTGCACAATTTTATGGGCAATATGAACCTGAAAAAATTCAAGATACCTTCAGTCCTTGAGCCGGTGGTGGTTTATCACTTCTGAGGAGGCGAAGATTCTGTTCGAGGTTCTCGAGGTTCTTAGTTTTATACGCATGGTCCTGGATTTGTGATTATCGGCGACTTCACCATTAATGATTACTCCTCTTTCCCGCGAACCTCTTAGCATTTGTGCTAGAGCTCTTGAAAATTTTGCGCAGTCGTTACACATCAAACATCACAATTCCTTAATACGATTTTGGACTGTGATCCAGTTATCGGAACGCGCTCTCTGTAGACGTTTTTAGACGTCTCTGTAGACAATTTTAGTCAGGTCCATGATTAATGAGACAAGAAATAGGGCAAATTTTGTTGTAGAGTATAGGACGAAGACGTAGGCACCTAATTCTTCCATGCGGTGTTGGCTTATATAACAGGTTACCAGAAATAATTACAGACAGTGTTAATTTAAGGGTATTTAATAGTAGAATATTTGAGTATTACCGAAATAGGAGGGGTAGTTGTCAAAAAAGAAGGATTTCTTCTTGTTTGATTGTTATGATGTTTCCTTGGTTTGGCTTTGTAGTTTAATAATTAGGTATATTTGTAAAATTCTGTGTATTTGATAATTTCTTGTAGAAATTAACTGTATTTATGACCAAAATGGCTTAATAAATATCGTATCATGATTATTATAATTTTAGAAGGGGATGTCATGGCTATGTCACCCTATATCGGTATTTGGTTTTTATTTCTTTTGGACTAAGTTCTTCCAGAAAATGATCCTGATTTGACTTGTGTTGTTGTTATGACATCCTACATGCAGTTTTCGATAAGTTTATTCTTAAGTCTTCACCAAGACCGGACAGAAAATAATATCCACCTTGGTTTTCCAAGTACATAATTTGTGGAATTAAAGAAACGTCGGCCTGTTGGAGGCGTTACAAGTAAAACAAGTGAAATAGAGATGCAAATTCTCTGCTACAGTTTAGATAGCTTCGCTCTGCATTGAAAAAGGAAATTAGTCTTCCCATAGCGCTTACATATCTAATATGATCTAACCCTTCTGGTTTTGATCATTTTTTGTCAATCGTAGTAAAAATGAGTAATCTATTCCAGCTCATAGGATCTGTAACGATGTTGCTTACAATGATTAACTAGATGGTTAAGTTAGTTTTTGCAGCCTCCTTTACTTCCTGTTTTAGTAGTTCATCTGGGGAGGTTCTTTCGCGTACTTCTTGTGACATCACGTGCTTACCTAACGCTTGTCAGAGCTCAGACATTCTGCAGGGTATTAGGAAGTTCAAAGCCGCATTTACCGCTGGTCTTGATCTGATTTCTTCCTTCTTGGTCAAATACTGTAGTTAATTGCTACTAGACCATCTGCTTCATCTATTCAACATAACTCTGAATCTCGTCCACAAGCTTACCGACTGTCAATATGATTTTGTGAGGGGCAGATCAACAATCGAATTTAGCAGTTGTGCATACTTTCCGGCTGCAGGTCTGACATCTTTGCTGTTTCTTCTAGCATCTGGGTCTTTTGCTTTTCAACATCTTGTTACTGAGATACTTGGTGGTAGATGTCTGCTCTATGCCGATGACTTAAAATTTTACACTGCCTTTAGGTGTGTTGATGACGCAAAATTGCTGCAGATATGCCTGGATCGTTTCATGGAATGGTGTGAAATAATCTCGTGACTCTGAACATCCCGAAATGCTCTGCCATGTTCTTATTCCTGTAATAAAAATCCTGTCTCATACTATCTCTGGTGTGGGCTTGAATAAATGTTGTAGTTCAAAGGATCTTGGTGTTTTATTTGACAATAATTTGTCCTTAGCACATCATATCAATATAATTACCTTTGCCGCTTACAAGATTTTCGGATTCATTATTCCATTTTCCAAGCAGTTTCTTAATACTGATACCTATGTTGTCCCTTTTTTTAAGGTATTGATAAGGTCTAAGTACTCTTATGCTTGTCTGATATGGGGCCCTTCCTGCACTTCACCTGTAGATAATCCGGAAAATGTCAAGAGAAAGTTTCTCAAATATTTAAGCTTAATGATCAATGTTGTCCAATATCCAATTGTTCAAACAAGAAGTTCAATGATGAATTTCTTCGCATGCCTCTTCCATTTGGTCAGAGTTTCTGAGAGCATCCACTCTTTTATGCTGCTTCTCTTAAGCTTTTTTTCACCCCGCCGTAGGGTTCAGGTCTGATCCCTTGCGGACCAGTGTATCCTCCTTCTCGTTACCCTGTAGCCCTGAGTGTCCTGGTATCCATACCAGAGTTACGTTGTTGGTGTCAGATATGCCCTCCAGGGTATTCCTGCAGTCCATCACGTTCCGTGATGTGATTACTGGCGAGGCCAGTGCCTTTAAGATAGCTTGACTGTCAGTACAGATCGCTATTTTTGTGTGAGTCAAGTTAAGCTCTCTGATTTCTTTAGCACAATGCTCGATAGTAACCGTCTCGGCCTGAAACACTCTGGCGTGTCGGCCAAAATTTTGGGGCGTGTACCAGATCGAGTGAGCAAACTGTTTTATCCCGTTTTTTTTTGTTAGGATCCCGTTTTATTCCTGTCAGGGAAGAGGATGTGGAATTGGTTCCTGATTACCAGCAACGTTTAACCTCCCAAAGCCCCCAGTACACGTATGCTCGAGTCGTCACCTATTTTTAGGATGTGATCAAATTATTCCCTATTGAGAGAACTCTTGGTATACTCTCAGCGACAACTCCGGGAATAAAGTCATTGGTATGGACTTCCAGAAATAATTGTTGACTTTTATTTGTATTGTAGGTTCTCCTTCTATATTTATTCATAATTCATTCATTCTATTCATAAAAACTCAGAATAATGTATTTTTCCCACCAGTAATTGCCTTTGACTGTTCAGTGGATGTAATTCAAATAAATATTGTGTACCTTGAATAAAATGAACGACTACGCTCATGCCTGCTCGTATTGGAAGGAACGTCGTGTTTGGATACGATACGTTAATACGATACCCCTGCCCGGCGACTCTTGCCTTGCGTGCGAGCTGCGAGCGAAAAGAATCCGGTCCGGTAGGTATTAGAGAGTCGATAGGTTAGGTTAGAATAATAAGCAAGACTCCTTTTTTTCTTATAATCAGTTAGATTAGATACGTATTTAACTGACTTATGTATTATGTATGTGATATATTTAATAACATGTTTTCGTATTAGTTTTGTAACGATCGATTATTGAGAGTATTTAACTAATAGTTTCTCTGGGCAATTCAAAACGGTCATAATAACTAAATAGTGTCTGAGCGGTACTTAGGCTTACATATTTATTGATACGGATTGATATACTGACAAAGTGCTCTGTTTTATTTGTTAGTGTGAATTAATGATAAATTGTGACACGATTGTACCCCATAATTAGCAATAAAATTCAACCGAAATGGATTTCCGGAAAGAGTTCGATGACAACTTGAAGACAGTGATAGAAAAGGAGTTGAAGCTGGAGAACTACGAAATAGTTTTCGCGGGAAATACAAAATTCGGTCAAGGATTTATGGGTGACATACTCTACGCTACCATCACAAACAAGACCAGCAATGAAAAGATTGACATAGTCATAAAATCATCCCTCCCAAGCGAGATCATCAGAGAAAAAACTCCCATCTCGAAAATGTTTATTCGTGAAATTAAATTTTACTCGGAATTATTGAAGGAGTTCAAAAAATTTCAAGATGACAAAAACATAGAAGAACCCTTCATATCTGTACCAAAATTTTATGGTGGCGCCGTGTCCGAAAACAACGAAATTTTAGTTTTGGAAAATGTGACAAGCAGAGGGTTCAAAGTCTTACCAAAAAATTTATCTTACACTTTAAATCAAACAAAACTTATTTTAGAAGAATTTGGAAAATTTCACGCTTTTTCGTTTGCAATGAAAGATCAGAAACCTGAGCTGTTTGAGAAGCTGAATAAGTACCGCGAAAATCTTTATGCAGAATTCGCGTACAAATGTGGATTTATTCAGCTATTGAAAGGAAATTTCAGGAAAAGTATTGACCTATTGAAGGGGGTTGTTAGTGATGCCACTTTAAAGAGATATCAAAGCATAGAAGATAGATTTGATGATATCATAAAAAATATTTGCAATGTGGATCCTGAGTATTCCGTAATTTGCCATGGTGATTGCTGGGGTACAAACTACATGTTCAAATTTGACGTAAGTATACCTAACTAAAATTTACGTGTCTGCTATAAAATAATTAGCCTCACCTATTTTTACAATACATATAATTATGGCTTATAATTGTATGGTTTAGTGTAAACATGTACATTCATCATTTCCAAACACAGCTAATTTGCTATTTCCCATTTCACCTGCATACTAACTCATAAACACTGTTGCCAGCTGAAGGAAACTGACTGTTTCAACTTGGAGTTTTAAGTGTTGCTGGCTGGGTTGCATTCACGTACAACTCTCAAGACATTCGATGCATAAATTCACCTTAATTTTATTCGTAATAAATAATGGAAATTTTATAAGAGAAAAATATATGGATGGGCACTGGGTGGCGTAACATTCTTTTTGATTTTGGAAGATTTAATCTATTTTGGAAGATTAAAATTCTTTAAAAATAATTACGCGACTACTGTGCGTTGTTACCAAAAAACTTCTTCCGTAAATGGGTTTTCTATACTTATATTTTTTTGATCATTTAATAAAATATTCTTCCAAAAAATATTCGGAGAAGAACCCTCGTAGCCTAGCTTCGTCGTGCTTGAGTATTTCCCCAGACCGCCCAGTTTGTCTCCCTGACATAAACCTGACTCATCAACTCTTCGTAATTATTCATTCCTCTATATTGATACTCCCTATCCACGCCACGTCCACGAGTCGCCACTGGACATCTATACCAAGTTATCATAGTTTCCAGTAATAATTATTATTGTTTTTACGTTGCTGTCACGTTCTACACCGTTTGCAGTTGTAACTCATGAAACTATAACGTTCTTCAAATTCAAAAAGTATAACTTCTAATTCAGATTAGTCAATTTAGTTCCTAAAATATAACATTTATGTAAGTAATACCTAATTGAGACTAATCAGAGGGAATTCAGGAAGAGTAGGAAACTTGTAATTAAAAAATACCTCTATCGATCATTCATTTTCTGGAAAATAGAAGATCATCTATTTGACAAAATAGGTACATACCTACTTTTATATTCTTTTAAAGAATATTATTCATGCTATTATATTCCTCATTAAACTGCATTTTTGTTGAATTTGGTTAATCATCTTTCGATAATTAATATTATTATTCATAGCATTTGATTATTCGTTTCTTTCTTTTGAATCAAATTTACTTGATTCAAAATTTTATTAATTTTGGATTTAATTTAGTCTGTCAGTGTGACAATCACCTTACTTCTCGGCTGCATGATGTCAATAAACCAGACCACCCCTTGGTCAGTTAACAAAGAGTATACCATCCTCCAAAGAGCTATGTTTCTGTGCAGCATGTGGCTGGATTGATCGTGTGGATAACTTCACCCACAATTACGTTTGCGTAGTATTGCTCGGATAACTTCGGAATTACCGCATCTGACATATCGGACGAAATATCGCATTGTGTGAAATGCTCTAATAACCAAAAAATGATTTTTTTCAGAAAAAAACAATTTGAATAGATAGAAGTAACGGTTATTATAAATACGGCGGGTCCGTTTTTCGAGGCTAACCATGGGCATCTCGCTTATCAGTAGAGATACGAGGTCGGTTAAATTGGAGAAAAATTGCGTATTTTTATGCCGAGTAATAACTAATAACCTAAAAAAAATCAGGATATTTTCAGTAGGTAATTGCTGAAATATCCTGAAAAAACTGAAAAATCGAGATTTCTTTTTTTTTTGCCATACCTATCTTTCTTTTTTTTTGAAAATTATTGAATAATAGGCTTACATAAGTCATTAAGAGCTATCCATCTGACATTTCAAAAACTTTCAAAGCCAACTAGATCCCAGAGTATTCATTGCTATTGGTATTGGTATTTTAACAAAATGTGAAAGATGGTTTATGTGGTCCCAAACACTGAAGCCAGCGGGCTTATTGTATTTCTCACATTTAGATTTTCCTTGATTAGAAGAGCTCCGTTCCTTTGACAAGGTTCAGCAGTCCGCTAATCAAGGTTTTTTCCGCCAGCAGGCTCCCGGGGCTGAGAAGTCCCAGGACCGAATAGCGCGTTCTTGCGAGTGCTGGACACTCGAATATCACATGAAGAAGCTGTCTCATTTTCTTCATTGCAGAGTCCAGAGTATTCATAGTCAATTAATTTTTTTCTTATGGCCATATATTGTACATATTGCATTTCATGTCATCCTTTCAAAAATGACATTTCAAAAATTTTCAAAGCCAACTACTAGATCCCAGAGTTTTCGTAATCAAGTTTTGTTTTTCTTATGGCCGCCATATTGTATTTCATGTCGTTCTGTACTAAAAGAATTTCAGAGCAAGGAATATCTTCGAAGTTAACAGTAGCAGAATTATTATTTTGAATTTTGCATTTATTTTTCATTTATATTCCAAAAATCGTAACATCACTCTATGTGGTCTGCTTGCGATATGAAAAAGCGGATATAATGTGGGTCCGTCTCTGCATACGCTTCGAAGCGCTTGGCATTGTCGTCAAGTGGTTACATCCGAGACTCGGGGTATTTAATCGGCGCTTCTGCCAGGACTGGACTTTCATTGCACTCTCAAGATTGATTTTTTATGCCGTTTTATTTTCTTCCCTTTCATTTGCAAAGCAAATGAATATCTTCCTAATGTTACCATAGGTATGTTCTCCACCCGTATGTAGTTTTTTTACCTATCGAGTTACACACACTAATAATAATTATTGCCCAATGTAATTGTGCAGCGGAAAATGCAAAAAACCAAAACGGGTGAATTAGTGTTGTGGATGCATTTCACGCTGCACAATAATTATTACGTCTCGTGTTCGGATCACTATGCTCCCGCTCCGCGGTCGTACATTATAGTATGGGAGTATGTCTCCCGCTCCGCGGTCCTACGTTGCTCTCTGTGAACACCTGAATATGAATTCCAATGCGAAGAAAATTTAGGAAGCCCTTTTTCCATCAGAAATGACTTGTCCAGGTCAGGGTGCCGCGTTGAGAATGGGCAGTCATGAAACTCGAGATACCAGAATGGCGAAAGTAGACCTCAGATTATTCACCGAAAAAAAAATCAAAAAGCGCAGTAGAAAACCAGAAAAATGGAGCCCTTTCTTATGCCAACGTTAATTTAATACAAAATAATAATAATTGTTAATTTTGAGTCAGCCTGTATATTCATTGGAAAACAAAGATCAATCTTCATTTAAATGAATGCACTTTCAATAGACAGTACAGCGTATATCACCTAATTAACGTACATCTCAATTTACATAATTCAACGATTGTTTGGAAGTTTACGCTGTGAAGTTCTGAGATAATAAATAGGAATATAAATATGTATTAAAAACATAATAAGAGAGATAATGACATACGTTTCTAGGGAATTTTCAGTCTATTAACTAGCTACCTACCTATGTATAATAAACTGCATAATTATACTAGCATCATCAAAATGTTGTATTTATATTAATAAGCAATAATTAAATTTTTGGTTTTGGAGGAAATAGAACCTAAAGTAAAACCCTCTCAAATTATACTGAATTTTATTTCGAAACTCAAATCTCCGACACGTTATTCGGAGATACGTTTATCTCCTTTACTACAATAATTATTACATCACTGCCCCCTTCAAACGTATCTCCAAAACAGGAAATTTTATTTTTGAAATAAAGTTCAGTGGAAACCACGGTGTAAGATATATAGGTGAGTGAACGAAGTACGTATTTCAACAGTAAAGCGCGCGACGAAAACCTGAACCTCAGTGTATGAGAGAGTCTTGCCAGCTGGGCTCTGACCTCTTGCTCTTACACATGCAAATTGCCATTATCAGGGTGTCATGCTACTCAATTTTATTTTTTTCTGAAGAAGCGATAAGCAAAAATGGGTAGAAACTGTGATTTGCCTAATTGTAGAAGTTGATGCGATGAAACTATAACGGGTATTTCATCGAGTCACATTTTAACATTTAAATATTAATAAAATTAGAACATAAGAGCACGCGTTTATCAGCGAATATGCGTGAATCATTTATGCTAGCGCTTGTGCGCTTGTCCGAGAGAAGAGTACGGCAGAACTAACCATTGCGAGCGAGAGCAACAAAACAAATGGGTAAAACCGATGTAACGTGACGAGTGGTGACGATATCGGGTCGCACTGGGGAGTCTTGTTCCAACACCTTAGTTATCTTACACCGTGGTGGAAACTAACATAAGAAGTGTTTTTAAATATCAGTGATGTCAATTTTGTTACTTTTTTTAAGTTGATAATTTTATTTTCCAGTCAGATACCCTGGACCAATCGTCGATATCAGCAGTCTGCATCCTCGACTGGCAGCACGCTCGGTTCTCTCCTCCGGCTGTGGACCTTGCAAACTTCCTCCTAACCACTTCCCCTTCATCCCACTACCCTCATCTTCCTTCTCTTCTGGATCACTACCATGATTCCCTCTCCACCCACCTAAGACGTCTGGGCAGCGATCCTGAGAAACTGTTCCCCAGGGAGAAGCTGCAGCAACAGTGGGATCGATGCAAGGACTTTGGAGTGTGCATTGCTCCTGTCATGGTCAAGTTCTGTCTGTTTAAGATACCAGAGGATGCGAAGGAGGTCGAAAAAGTGACTGAAGGGGATCCTATGAAAAAACTACTAATCGATCCACAGTTAGATGATGTGGAAGAGTGGAGGGAGAGATTGAAGGGAATTGCAGAGTGTTTCTTTGGAGATGATAAATTGTAAAATTTAAATATTATTTAGGGTTAATTTTTAATCATTTATTTGATAATTTTACAGTTATTTTGTATTGGTAGCTTTGATATGATCAAGAATTATTATTGTTTGAAAGACTGTTCATTGGAAATAGTTCATGGTAAGAGGGGTTCTTGTTTTGTTATTTATTATGATGTGGTTTTAGTAGCAATTGTTAAGTAATTTAATTAAGAATAATTAAGGAGTTTTAGTTTGAAAGTGTTAGTTAGATTTAAGTTAGTTTTGTTTTTTTATTTAACTGAAGGAAGTTTCTTTGTATTTATTAGGTACTTAGATAAAGAGAATGAAGACTAAGATACTACTGTCTTGTAAACGTATATTTTAAAAGGTTCTTGTGCGAAATTTTTCATGACCAAAAATGAAAAATTGGCATGAATCGTAATTATACCTAGTTAGCTTATCTCTTGCTAAGTTTTATCCAGATAATTCTGTTTTAAAAATGCATTGTGCCTTTAAAAACGCCTTTTTGGGTACCTACCTACCTAAGTATTATTAAGTAGTTCAATAAAATATTTGATTTTTTTTGTAAAGTTTTATATAAACCCATGTTTACCGAAGCTAGGTTGTCAACTTATGGTATTCGAGATTTGTTCATAGCACTCATAAAGTACCTACGTTTGTTTAAATTGAACAATGAAATTCAGAAAAATTCTTACGGAAATCTTCAATAAACTTAGACTTAGAAGAGAGAAATCTTCCTGATTATTTCATGAAATCTATGAGTTATTATTTTACCTTCTTGAAATTTTATTGTAATTAATTTTTTCCACATATAAGTAAAAATATAGCAAAACTTAGGCAATCAAATAAACTTAACGTTACTATAATAATTCACCTTACGCCTTCCCTACTGACTTTGTTATTTGTTTTTACTTTATTTAATTGCTTGACTTACAGCCAATATTATAAAGTCTCATTAGACTAACGGGCAGATTTCTGTGCTCGTTTTTGAAGCTAATAACGATGTCAAATGACTTTTATTGAAATTTTTGTAATTACTTTCATGTCAAGAATAAATAATATTTAAAAAATTCCACTTAGACTCGATAACTTCTTCAGAAATGGCCACAGAAATCTGCCCGTTAATTTAATGATCTTTTTTTTAATCATACGTTTTGTAGAAGTAAGGTATTACAATTTACTGACTGTCTTTGTTGGCTGTAGGTTTAAATATACCAATTTATACTAAGAAGTTATCTTTAAATTCAAAATTTTTTAGGGCTATAGGCAAAAAATTGTGGTCTTTTTTATATCATCAACTTTTCGACCAAACAATTTGGGTTATCTTCGGGATTCTGAAATGACAAAAAGGAAACAGTTAAAGATATAGCAGTTACATTTTTAAGACAACTTTAAACAATTTGACCAATTAGTTAAATAAGTCCGGAAACATATTGCTAATTTAAATGAATTAATAGTTATTTATGCAACAAGTGCATAAAGTGGTACTTTTTTTCACGACTGGGAAGTTTGACCGCATGAGCCGCAGGCGAATGCGGCAATCCCAGAAGTGAAAAAAAGGCACTTTATGCATATGTTGCATACAAAATTTTATCTACGAGTGACTTAAATTAGAACTAAAAGTTATTATTATAAAATAAAATCTTTCCAATGCATTCATATCTTATGTAAGTGTTTCTTTGAAGCTATTAAGGTTTTTTCATCACGTCGGTTCATAAAGGTGACATATTGCTTCTTTAGATTTTTGAGGTAGGTACCTAACAGATTTTGTGCAGCCATATTTTATTGAATAATAATTTCTTCTAGTGCGGAAGATATTTCATTTATGATTAAATGTAAACATAAAATATGTCAATTATATAGCCACATTTGATGGAAAAATAATTTCTTCTGGGGTAGAAGATATTTCATTCATTGAATGAATGAAATGGTATCCATTTTAGGTAACTAAACGACGCAAAACACAAAATATTAATTGTAGGTACATAGATCTGGCGCACTGCTAATAAACTGCGACGTTTCTCTAGTATAGGTTGATGTCAACAAGCATTTGGAGCGGTTGGCATCGGGATACTATGTAATTCAGCGTTCAGCGTCTCGTATTGCAGTGCGAACGCCCCGATCGAGCCAGCCAACTGAGCCGAGCCGCTAGCGTTCACTAGAACTTCCACTAGGCGAGCGTGCATTAACGTGTCAGATTTAGCGTTAAATAATGAACCGCTACGGCACTTTATTTAACCCGAACTACTTTATTTCACTCTTCAAGATAATCATACATTTTATGAACTAAGAAACGTCTAAAAAAGTGCATTTTATGAATCACTCGTAGATAAAAAAATTTAAATTTCCGTCAACTATTTTCTTTAATAAATTAAATAAATAAACAATTTCAACTATTCAATTTGTCAAATTGTTGTAAGTTGCCTTAAAAATGTAACTGCTATATCGTTAACTGTTTCCTTTTTGTCATTTTAGAGCCCCGAAGATGACCCAAATTGTTTGGTCGAAACATTTAATAATAAAGACCACACTTTCAGAAGAGAATTTTTTGCCTATATCCCTTAACAATTTTCAATTTAAATATAATGTTTGGCAATTAACTTCTGTTTAAGAAGTTATCCATATATATCGTTTTGGAATGTTAAAATATATTATCTAAAAAATAAAAAAAAGGTAATTTAAATTATATAAGCACCTATAAAGTAAGAGCCTGCGACTGCCGGCCCTTCGTTATTTCCTAAAAGCTGAAAGTTTCTGTACGCATGTCCTCAACACAGGTAAGATCAATGCAGCGACTATGCAGTTTGGATCATCGCAACTTTGGCAGGTAACAGCTGAAAAGCGTTTGTGAAATTACTCCTCAAAATCTTGAAAGAATAAAGGGTAATTTTTTTTAAACTTAATATCTTAGTTATCTCCCAGGTACAAAAATGACTCCAATTACTGAATTCCCAACACACTAATTAAATTCCCTCTCTTTATAAATAATTTTTTATAATTTATGTTTGGGATTTCGGTTCTTCCCAAACAGCACACAATAGCATCCAGTGGATGTCCATTGTTATTACTACTGTGGACTTCCATAACATCCATTGGCCATCCACATATGGACATCGTACATTCAGTGGATGTCCAGTGGATGATACAAATGACACAGTTTGGGACGTCCATTGTTATGAATTAAAGTCTGGACTACTTTTGGATCAAATTTGTATAATTCAAAAAATTTCCTCTGGACATCCATTGTCACAAACATGGATGTTCATAGCGTACATTATGTGAATAAATTATATAAATAAATAAATAATAAATATAAAAAGTGTCGATATGGCGATTTCCATTTTAAGTCACAGTATATGTCCATTAATTGGATGCCCAAACTCGGAGATGATTTGGGATTGTACATACAAGGGCATCGAACGGACGTCCTCTGATGTACGTATTATCCTAATGGACGTAGCGCAAAAGGTCCATGGACGTCATGTACGTATTATCGACACAATGGGGACGGCCATTGGATGTTGTGTGCTGTTTGGGATTGGTTGAAATAAATAAATAAAAAACATATATTTTTTTTAAACGTTTCGGGAGCGATCGGGCCCTTGTTCATTCTTTAATACTATAACTTTATGTATAAAACTATATAAAATTGAAATTTATTAATAATTATGAAATGACATAATATGACTAATTATATTAACTAAAATAAATATAAAATAAAAGGCAATTACTGTTTCCACAATAATAGGGGCTATATGATGTATCGTTTATGTCAACGGTCAAAGGTCGCACTTACTACACGCGCATGTAAAACTAAAAATGCATATTATGTAAAACTACATAATACGAGTATATTATGATTTTCTTATATGTATACTTACCTACATTTTAAAAATTACATAGGTAAGTGTAATTTTTTACATAAATGATACATCATTGCGCCCCAATGCCGATTATTAAGTTTTTAATACATAAGATTATGACCAGTATTACTAATAATTATTAATATTTATTATATTGAATGTAAATAACACAAATATTAACCAAACTGACATTTTTACTTTTTTGTATTTCGAAAAGATGGAAGTTTTTCGTAGCTACATATATAGCAACTACCTGTCAACCGCGCATCTCTATCCTGATTGACTTTTGCTTTCAATTCACTTGTCAAGATAGGAATTAAGTGACAATTCGTAGGTGAGTCTAGTCGATAAAGCATAAAATGTACCAAAAGCTCAATTTTCATCAAGTTTCTTTTTATTACAATAATTATAGTAATTTTTTTTGTTGGTTTTTGCTATTTTAAGTATTTGTAGGTGTAATAAAAATAATTTATATCAATATAATTTTATAGCTAATATTATATCTAAGGTCAAAGGAAAAAAAAAGGCCTAAACAAATTGATGTAACAATAGTTATTTATTATACAAGGGAAAAAAGTGATAGATTTTAGCTCGAGATGTGGTTTCGTCCCCGACGCGTTAGCGGAGGGGACAAACACATCGAGAGCTAAAATCGCACTTTTTTCTCGTGTGTGATATACAATTTTTTTCTGCGAGAAGAAATATCAGTGTTAGAATGTCGAAAAACGTAGTTAGATAACTGAAAATTATGTCGGAAAAATGATTTATGTTAAACTTGGATTTTCAAACTGTCTTTTATCGTAATTGACGTTGCCTGGAAACGAAATATTAAAAATCCTTATAATGTCAATTTAATTATTCATTCATGACAGTTTATTTCGCAATTAGGTACATATAAAGTTTTAGATGGATGAGTTTGATTGTTCAATGGATAATAATAGTGATTGTTGTGAAAAATCCTTTTCACTTACACCTCCAGAACTAATAAAATTAGCAGAAGAGGCATCGGCGAAATTACTACCAAGTAAATCACAAAAAGTTTATGAAAACGCGTATTCAAGACTAATGCAATGGAATGCCAAAAAAAATCCAGCTCTTTCTCTGAGACAGTGTTATTGGCGTATTTTAATTAAAAACAATTTAATTACGTAAACGTCATATTAATGTAATTAAAATTGAAGACAGTTTTGCAAAGATTCTTGTTAGTTTTCGATGAGTGAATTTAATAATATGGATAGTGATTGTTATGAAAATTCCCTTAATAATTGCCATTTGGATAATAAGGTAACTTTCCTTTACGTATATTTGATATAAATTTAATGATATCTGAGTGTTAATAGTAGCTATACCTAAGCCACCATTTCGGGGAAATAAGTACTCATTTATTTCCCTGCTAATTCATTTATTTCCCCGATAAGATGCAGCTCATAATAATGAGGCATTTTTCTACCTGTTAACAGGGAAAAAAGGTCACACTTTTCGCTCGTCGCAGAAAAAAATATTTTTTTTTTAGTATACTTATCTTAGTAGGTATAGTTGGATCACAGATATAACGAAACGACTTCTGTCATTTTATCAATTTTTGGATTATTGAAATATTGTTGAAGTCATAAAATATGACAGTTTAACAATTAGATCACTTCGTTATTTCTCTTGGTCGACTATCTAACAAATATTTCGTAAGTTTGTCAATTTAAACGCTACATTTTCAATTTGTTTTGGTCTCTATATTTCAATTTTTAGGGAATAATAATAAAAAATTGCGAATTTTAGTACCTATGCTAGTAAAATTGCAAAATGTAATTTTTTAATCTTTAACTTTTTCAGCAATTGAGATATTGCCTTGATTTAAAAGATAATATACATCTATAACAAAACACTTAAAAAATAGCAAAAACCAACCGACAATTGCCTTATTGTATATTGTACTATTATTAATGTAGGTACTAAAAATTATTCATAATCAATATAATCAATGAAAAGGGAAACAAAATGTTGTATTTAATGTCCCCTTCAAAACCCATTTTGATTTTTTTTTGAGATTGTTCGGTTTCGAGTAATTTAAATTTTTTTAGAAGCTGCGGACCAAAAATTCAAAATAAACGAAAATTCGCACACATTAAAAATACAAAATTGTCAATTTCGTAAACAATCAATAACTCGAAAACCAAGTCATACGAAAAAATTACAAAATTACAATATGGTGTGAAATTTTTAGTGGGCACTACCATAGAGAAAGATAATATAATAGAGTGTTCGATTACACGTTAGACTCTAGGTAACCTGCGACGGTGGCGACTACCTGGGCTACCGGAGATATCATTGGTAAGCGCGGGATATTCAAATTTAAATTTATACTTAATTATTATTTGAAAAATTATTTTTACGGTTGAAGTGTCGCCACTTCAACAAAAAATAAACTTCGAGGCATCAATATAAAACTTCTTTATTCTTAATAGAGGCACAATATATACGAGTATACTTAATAATTGTAATAATTGCAACAAATGCTTCCTACAAAATTTTCTTTACATAAATACAGGTCCAGTTTTTACAGAAGATGCTTCTATTTAAACAGTTTTCTCAACGTGGAAAGACTTTTCCAGGAAAATAAAATTACAATAATAATATTGTTGTTAATAATTTTAACATAAAAGGCATTCCAGGCATCATCTACTGGATCGTGTACCGCAGACGCCGTCGCTTGGTTAAGATGTGTATATTATGTACCTATAGCCTATAGCTACGATCCACCGAAGTGGTAGGTCACGTAACTTGGTCTTCTTCAAAAGGGAAGCCGAAAAAGGATCTCTCTGAAAGGAATTACAAAAAAATATTTTTTTTTTTATTAATTAAGTTTCCAGTGGAGCAGCAGACGTTTTAAAGAAAAATTCCAAGAGTCAGAAGGCGATTTATCCTTCTGCAGAGGATTAGCCCTCTTATTCTCAAAAATTACAAAAAAAATTACGCATATTCTTTAGACAAAAATAAGCAAACTTTTTCTTCATTCTGTTCCTTCTTTTGTAAAAAATATCAAGACAAAGAATGCATAGACCTTCATTTGATGCTTTTACTGAGAAGGAAGAGTTTTAGCAGAGAAACAGGAACAGAATGTGGTTCCTAAAATAATTACATATTTCGCATTGCAGAAAGAGTTTTTTTTGATTTATTTAAAATAATTTCTATTACCTACAAGAGCATGAAACAGCATTGCACTTACCTTTCAAAAGTCAACAAATATGCGAAAGTTTTACGTTATACAGTTATTAATTGAGTAAATTATTATAAATTATATTTCTAAAAATGTACTTTCAAGGTAAAGTTCATCTAAAATTTATTATTAGTTTGATAAAATACTCAAATTAAATAAATCAAATTTTAGACAATTGCAAAACTAAACGTCAGATTATGTCAAAATGAGAATTAAGATCTAAAGGCAGCTTCATTTTAGTTTAGAAATCGTCCGCAATGCGCGATGCGCTACCGGAATGCGCGTGAACAGTGTACCCATTTTTGTCCGTCGATCTGACGGTCTCTTTATAGTATGTTGTCTCTGGGCACTACTAAAACTATAATACTACCTACCTATAGTTTTTTTTTTTCATTATTATTTCTTTTAGAAAGAAAAAAAATGTATGTTAATTTTTTTAATTATAGCATCTGCATTATAAATTTTAACGAGTAAAGTTTATTTAAAACAACATATTTTTTTCTGAGTCGTCTACCATAAAAAAATTATTTTGACGCAAACTACATTCTTTTTTACTTTTTGTGAATGTGGTGATATTTTCAAAATCAACAAAATCAATAACGTAATTAGAACTAGCATAATAGTTCATAATATTACAGAAATTGATAATATTGCACAACGTTACCGAACGTATAGGAGCTGCTTTACATTTTTATTATTATTTCATTCCTAATATGATGTACTCCAATGTGTGTACATATTATGTAATCTCGAATTTACCTGTGGCGACTTCTAAATTTGATTATCATGACCTTATCTGATGATTTAGCGTTTATTTGGTTGGACTAGGTCAGTATTATACTGACACTAAACGAATTTGAAAACACAGAAAATGTTAATTAGGTAGTCATAACCGAGATTTATATAGGTATACTTTCATTCATAAACAAGGTCTTCATAAAAGAGTAGTTAACAACAAAACAAATAGATACTAGAGGTAGATCTTTTTGAAAGCTGTACACTTTTTTGCACATTTTGACAACACCGTTTTATTTATTGACAACACTGTTTAAAAATCGTTCGGAATAATTATCTCGCCGCGCAGCGGCTACTAATAGCAATAGCTCTATATAATACGAGTTATATATTATACTTCTCAGCGGTGACAACCTACAAAATTGTGATAAAAAGTGTTCCTTCATAACAACTTTAATCCAATTCCGGAGGGTACTATTATCCACGCAGTAAAATTGGTAAATACTTGCTATAATGAATTCCAAAGAGTTAGTTTTAGAGTTGCTGAAACAAATTGCTGAACGAGAAAAATTTATTAAATTCACTATAGATATCAAATTAGCAGACTTGAAAGGTGAGGGATTTACTAGTGAAATAGTATTCGCTTCCATAACAAGTGAGTTCAATGAACATTTAAACCTAGTTGTAAAACAATGCATTAGCAATGAAAAGATACAAGACGAGTTTCAGTTTATTGAGGCATATGACAACGAGATAATTTTTTATACTGAAATCTACCCGCAAATACAGAAATTCCAGGAAAGTTATGGAGTTTATAAACCATTACTGGCAGTTCCAAAATATTATGGAAACTTATCTAGACCAAATGAGAGACTTGTAGCCTTGGAAAATCTCAGAAAACGAGGTTTCATTAATTTTGATAAAAGGAATTTGATAGACAAAACACATGCAGTTTCAATATTGCAACAATATGGAAGGACTCATGGTGCATTTCTGGCTTACAAATGTAAATTTCCCGAGAAGTTTTTGGACATTAAGAGCAAAATAAAATGGTCGACTCAAATATTTGTTAAACATCCCGCCATTTATAAAATGTTTAAAGTCGTATTTGATGAAGTTGTGGAATTTCTGGAAGGTTCAGATATCAAAAAGGAAATTTTGGACCGCCTGAAGCTATATGAGCATTATCAAGACCTTCTGGAAGAACCTGCGCAGTATAAAGACAAATATGAATGTATTCTACATGGTGATTGTTTAACCACTAATATGTTGTTCAGATATTCGGTAAGTAAGTACCTAACTTATCCAGGTGTAACAATAATATAATTATGTATATATTTTTTTATTTAAAAATATTTTTAGAGCGTGTCAGAGGAGCAAAAATTAGAAGAAGTATATTTCTTAGACTGGCAGATTATGAATGTTGGTACTCCAGTATTTGACTTGGCATATTTTCTTTTTTCTGGTGCTTCAAAAGAAATTTTTGACAACTTCGACCAGTTTCTTCGAATTTACTACGACAGTCTATCAGCAACTGTCAGAATATTCGGGTTGGATCCAAATGAAGTGTATCCTTTCTCGGCTCTTCAGACGGAGTGGAAAATTCATGCAAAAGCTGTTTTCGTTGTACCATTTTTTCAGCATAAGATGAGACTTATGGACAAAGATGATGTTGCTAGTGATCAAGACATTCAAAATACTGGAGATGATCACGTCACCCACACCTTGAAGAAAGGAGTTACAAATAAACAAGTGATGCTCGAGAGGATAAGAAATCTAGTTGAGTTCGCATACGAAACAGGTGCCCTTTGAGATTGTGAAGGAAATAAAATGTACCTATAGTTTTACTGAATCTGTGAGAATATAAATAAAACTATTTTTATCTGTCAGTTGTTTTACTTGTGTAAAAGCGTTTGAGGCTGTTCAGGCCATGTCGTGATAGGTATATTATTTTGGGTTCGAAGTCGGGTGGATTATATCATTCGTATCCTCCATGGGATTTAGTACCATATTTGCTCTTACTCGACACAGTTTGAACAGGTTTATTTACGCAGACATCGTATGTTACTCCATTAGCGAGATTGACAGTTACTTCACTTTATTGAAGCACTACAGAAGATCAATATAATTTTTTTTTCATGGCCTCGTATCAGGTGATTTTGTGCAATTTTGTATAATGCTATGCATGCGTTTTTAGAACCAAATCTTTCTAAAATCGCCATGCAACCGATCATCCTTACAGATGATGGAACCTTCATAACAGACGTTTCCTAGATTATGGTTTAAAAATTGACTCTCTGGTCTTCCCAAGACCGTATGTTTATGTTGATGGGTTTTAAATTTTTATATAGTAAAGGCTATTTTTTTGCGATGTTCTTGGGGAAAAATCCCTTCGCATACCATATTACAAACTAACTGGCTGGTTGTTTGTTTTCTGACTAAATGGTCCAATCGGAGCTGATTGGATCGTAATTCAATATATCTTACTTTTGGTGGATATCCTGCTGTCAAACTTATTAGTCTGTTCTCCGCTGGCTGAAAAACTTTGCTTACACAACAATTGTCCGATAAGGATTTTTTTGAAGAAAATAAGAGCAACTGGCTCTGTTTCTTCTCCAAATTCTTCTCCAAAATGTCTCCTAACTCTTTTGTCAAGCATTCGCCACCACAACATCAACCATAACAAAAAACTCGGTGACTGTTTGACGATATCAAGGTAAGTGATTTCTTTTCTTTCATTATTGGAAATAATTATTTTACTTTGATTATTGGCTCTATGCCGCAGTAATCTGAAATCAGTGATAGAATATTATCATCATACCATTGTACAGAATGTTGGCCATTTTTTGGCTCAAGACACATAATCTGGCAACAAATGTGAACCTAAAAACTCAACAATTTGTTAATATCTTCTTGTGTCAATTTTTTCATTTCAGTGGTTCTTTTTTATTTAGTTTTTCTGAGTTTTCTGTCTGGAAATTTGCTAAGGGCACAGAATCATCATCAAAATGACAAAACGGTCTTCATACCTACTGCTCTTGTATATATTCCACGTATATACGACATTCCACGTCTGGGAGTTCAGAATCTGAACTTCCAACAGGAATTTTCCTATGTTTACAGGGTGCTTATATCTTCGTTATAAAATTTATCTTTCAGAGAAAACATGTTTTTTTGAAAAAAAAATCTCACACGTAGGTACACGTCAACTTTCTTGACGTGTATTATTATCAATTTTCTTGATTATCAATAATTTTAGTTATTTTCCAATATTTTCCAAAGAAATTTCTCTAACTTCTAAACTATGAGAGTTTAGAAAGTTCAAAAAGGAGACCTTATAATAGGTTGAAGGAGAACTTCAATACCTAATTGATGACATGATAATATACAGGGTGTTGTATTTAAAATAAACAAGAAAAATCGATTCGAAATCTTCAAAGTTTGTAGCTGGCTTTTGAACACCCTGTATAAAAATTAAACATCCCAATAGATATTTAAACACCTTCATTTGTATCCTTGTAGGTGCATGATGCGATAATTTCTAATAATGAAAAACGAAATTGATTTTATTAGTTTTCTGGCCGGCTACATTAAATAATTGATATAGCGCATAAACCGGGAGAGGTGGTGAAGACAACATTATGTAATTTTACTCAGAAATTAGGTCTCAATCTAAAACTTGAAAAAAAAGTACCCTCGTATTTGAAAATTAAATAACAAAGTTGATGTAGTGATTTTATAAAAGGACCACCTGTATATTACAAAAATATTTTTAAAAAGTGGGTAAAATCATACTTGGTGGAGCGGCATATGAGTTTTTTTAGAATTATTTAGAATTCTAGTATAAAAGCTACTTTGCCGCACTAATGAGAAACCCTGTATAAGCTTATTTTCATGTAAAAAACGGAGCCTCTACAGGGTTATGCAAATTTCATGGTGCCAGTATTGGGATATACTAAACCATAAGAGATACAGGGTTGCTTAAATTAGAGAAAAGTTGCGCTATTTTGTGGCCATTTCGAATCCGTCAAAACATGCAAGTTATCTGGGACCGTTCCTGAAATATCCTGAAAAAACTGAAAAATCGAGAAATCTTATTTTTGCCATATCTTCCTTACAATTGGAAATTAATAAATAATTTTTCGTAGGTTTACATAAGCCGTTATGAGCTATTCATTTGGCGTTTCAAAAATTTTCAAAGCCTACTAGATCTTAGAGTTTTCATAGTCAACTTTCGTTTTTCTTATGGCCACCATATTGTTTTTTTATGTCGTTCGATGAGAAAAAAATAATAAAAACCAAAAACTAATAAACTTTGAAAAATAAATTTAAAAAATTTTTGTTCTTCTTTTTTTTAACGCAAGCAGTATGACTCCATATTGACCTATTTCAGCGAAAAACTTTCTGTTTTTCTTTGAAAAAAGAAGAAAAACATTTTCCAATTTTTTTTTCTGAAATTTATTAATTTTTGCTTTTCAGTATTTTTTTCATATCGAACGACATCAAAAAATAATATGGCGGCCATAAGAAAAACGAAAGTTGACCTTGAAAACTCTGGGATCTAGTCGGCTTTGAAAATTTTTGAAACGTCAGATGAATAGCTCATAACGGCTTATGTAAGCCTACGAAAAATAATTTATTAATTTCTAATTGTAAGAAAGATATGGTAAAAATAAGATTTCTCGATTTTTCAGTTTTTTCAGGATATTTCAGGAACGGTCACAGATAACTTGCATGTTTTGACGGATTCGAGATGGCCACAAAATAGCGCAACTTTTCTCTAATTTAACCGACCTCGTATCTTCAATGGTTTAGGATATCCCAATACTGGCACCATGAAATTTGCATAACCCTGTATATGTTTAATAATTATATGACGTACAGGTCGACACATCTAAGGTGGCCGCTGAGAGGCGCAGATCGAGAAGCGAGAGGTTTTTAGAAAGAAAGCGACATTATTCAAACCATGCCTGTGGTCGGTACACTGAGTATCAAACTTCTTGACTAAAAATGAATTTTCTGTAATTAATGTTAAAATACGGAATTGTGACTTGCGTGGCCTAGCGGTACTCCGCTGGCTCACGAAGCCATAGATCGCGGGTTCGAAACTCACCTCGGCCCGCTTTACTTTTCAGATTCATTTTCGAATGTCTGTGAAAAGTAAAACAAGCGATCGAACGTTTAAAAGGCAAATATAATTTAAAAGTGTGTGTGGCTAAAGAGTTCGTCTCAAAACCAAATTACCAGAGTGAAGCGACTATGTCTTACCTACACAGTTAAGACCGATGCTCCCTCTTTAAAAAAAAATAAAAAAAAAAAATACGGAATTTTATTACTTCAGTAACGACTTTTGTATCACGACTTTGGCCAAAAAGTATTTTATTTTTTATATATGAAGATGCGGTCACCATAATTCACAACTCACGAGCACGAGGTTTAGCTCAATATTTTTGAACCACGCCGCACTATTTGAATAGTAAATGCTGGGTTGTCAAGTTGACAGTACGGTCCGATTTTACATTTAAATAAAACCAAAAAGATAAAATTATTATCGAACGCTCCCTTCGCTCTCTTCGCTAGTCCACATTGACTTGACGAGTACTGACATACCTATTTAATTAATAAATAAGCGGATTGGAAAAGACGGCGATTTAAATTATTTGATTGACTTACCGTAATAATGACTCAAAAACACCTATATTAATGAATTTATAAACAATACGTTTTTTATGTGCTGATAAGATAAGACAGTACCGAAATTACTATTATCTGGTGCTTTTTAGTTTTTTTGTCATTTCAATTGACTTTGCATAAAGTCTTAACCTGTCTGCATGGATAGTAAAATTCGTTAAATCTGACAAACTTGAAAATTAAGCCACTCCCCAAAGGCTACTGCGCCACTGGCCACCTTACGTGTGTCAAGCTGTAGCGGTTTTGCAAAGACAATGTTTATTTTATATTAAAGTATTATTTTTGTAACTGCAACTTTTATCTTTTTTATCTTTCAATGGGTTTTAAGCAGCTGATTAACTTTTCATTTTTATGTACTCACAGATAATAAAGGTAAAAACGTTATCAATAAAAATATATTTGACGACAGCTATTTAGAAACGCGAGTGTAATTATAGTCCGAATAAAACAATAATTATTAAATTAATGTTAATTACTTGATATACATAAAAATTAAAAGTATTATTTACAATGAATCCCAGAGAGTCAGTGCTTCAGTTGTTGCAACAAATCGCCGAGAGAGAAAAACTCATCAACTTCAAAATTGAGGTAAATTCGAGTAATTTGAAAGGAGATGGATTTACTAGTGAGATATTATTTGCCACTATAACAAGTGAGTTTAATGAAAAAATTGATATAGTTATTAAACAAAGTATCAAAAATGACACCGTAAAACAATTGGAATTTAAAGATGTATTCGACAACGAAATAAAATTTTACGACTATATCAATGAGCTAATTCAAAAATTCCAGGAAAGTTATGAAGTTTACAAGCCACTCTTGGCGGTTCCTAAATATTACGGAAAATTCGTTGCAGAAAATGAGAGACTTCTCGCTTTAGAAAACCTCAAGGAGCGGGGATTCGTTCTTTACGATAAAGTAAATCTGACAGATGAGGTGCACACAACTGCTGTATTGCAACAATATGGAAGAACTCACGGTGTTTTCTTTGCGTACAAAGCAAAATTTCCTGAAAAATTTTTAAAGCTGAAGGAAAAAGTGAACTGGACGATCAACCTGATAGTGCGAAGTCCAGCTATTGGTAATATGTTTAAGGCTGTATTCAGTGAAGTTGTAGAGCAATTGGAAAATTCTGATATAAGGAAAGATATCCTAGATCGTCTCAAAAAATATGAAAATTTTCACGATCTCATTGAAGAACCTTCTAAATATAAGGGAAAATATGAGTGCATCCTGCATGGTGACTGTTGGACCAACAATATGATGTTCAGATACTCGGTAAGCCACTTTTTAAGCTTTTATAATTTAAGATTTCTTACCTTCGCTGTTCGATTTTCAGAAAAATAATGAACAGAAAAAATTGGAAGAGGTATATTTCCTAGACTGGCAATTATTGAGTATTGGGACTCCAGTATTCGATTTAGCATATTTCCTTTATTCAAGTGCTTCTAAAGAAATCTTAGACAATTTAGACCGACATCTTGGAATTTACCATGACAGTCTATCCGAAACTGTCAGGCTTTTTGGGTTGGATCCTGAAGAAGTGTATCCCTTCTCTGTTCTAAAGGAAGAATGGAAAAATCACGCCAGAGTCGCTTTCATTTTACCATTTTTGATTCATAAGATAAGACTAATGAACAGAGACGATGTTGTTGACGCCGAAGAAATTAAAAATGCAGAAGACGATCACATAACTCAAACTTTGAAAAAAGCTGTTATTAATAAGGATTTAATGTTTGAGAGAATCAGAAACTTGGTTGAGCACGTATATGATACTGGCATTCTTTAAAATTGTCTAAAGTAAAATATTACTCGTATTATCTAATGACATTTTTAAGACATTGATAATTTTATTAATTATTATGAACATAAGATAATCGTTTTTATAAATAAGAGATTTTTAATATTGTAATGTATAATTTAAAAAATAGAAAGACTATATATACTGAATTTCAATATTTAATTATTCTTAAAATAGAAGACCCTAATAATTTGCATGATGTGATTGTTATATTTTCGAACTCAAATACCATGGAGCTATAAGTATTTATTTATTAGATGAGTTCTTCTTGAACCTTCCTGTGATATTTTGAATTTTCTTTATTTATTTTTTGTGGCTTTGGTTCGTGACGATGAGGCAAACAATTAGCTTTAATTTTTTTTTCGAAACGTTTCGGGGCTGATTATTTGTTCCTTGTTTACTTTTAATTTCTTCGTTTTATGTTCGCATTTATTTTGTTTGAAATTATATGGGAACAATAACTTAAAAACTTTAAAATAAAGCATGGTTATATTTGCACGTTGGTGAGGACTTGTGGGTTGAAGGAGTAGAAAGTTACGTTTTTGTTGAATGGGGCTACATTTTGTTTGTGTTCGAAATTAGATTTTCACAGTTGATTCATTGTTTATGTAAATTTTTTATATTTTGATTTGGTGTTATAAGTATTATGTTGATTGATTGATTTGAAATAGTTTCAACATAACCAACTCTCTAGAAAATTAATGGAAGATGCTGATTGTTGTAGATTGTTTAGATTTGAAATTTGGAGGTAAATGGTGAATTAGGTTTTTTTTTCTATTATTATTTACTTGTATTCAGGTGTGTGGGTAAGTTATGTTGGATATGATGGTTTGGAAATACACTTGAAAACAAATAATTTATAAAATACTTGAACATATAAAAACAACAAAAAAAAAAAACATAATTTCCCATTTAGGTACATTGAAAATTGTAAAACTAAACAATCTACAACTCTAACCCCTTCTATAAGTATTATAAAGAGTTTTTTATAAAGAGATTCTGAAACAATTTGAAATAAATCAACCAAAATGAAAATTTCCTTTAACACCAAAATTTAAATATAAAATTCCATAAACAATACCAAAGTCAACTGACAAGCTGTTTTAACAAAAAACATAAATAATCAACCAACAAACAAGTAATGTGCTCCTGCTACAACTGACAATTTATCACCAACGACCCAGTAACAATACTTTTGATATTTCATTTCAAATTTTAATTTTTGAAAAATAAGTTGAATTTTACTTTTTGAAAAGTAGTAAGAATTATTAAGGGTTAGAACTATTTATTGGGCGATATACTCGTATATTTACAGGGATATCTTAAACCAAGTAGAGGTATTAGGCGACAATTTATTTTTAAATATTCTAAAAACTGGAAAAACGAGAATACTTATTTTCATTATGTCTATTTTTATTATTGAAAATTATTTAAATATTTTTGTAGGCTAGCATACATCGTCAAAAGCCATCAGACATTAAAAAAAAAATGTTCAAAGTCGACTAGATCCCAGAGCTTTCATAATCAACTTTTGTTTTCCTAATGGTTGCCATATTATTTTTTTATGTCGTTTGCTATACAAAAATCATGTACCGGGTGGGCATTTAAGAATGAACAGCGGCCATATCTTGGGAAATATTGATCCTACAGTTTCGAAATGAAAATTTTCCTGACATAAGTGACTATGCGAAATGCAATGAAAATATTTTCAAGATGGTCGCACTTCCGGAAATAGGTACCGGAAGTTGACACCTACTTCGTTATTTTAACGGGGACACCCTTTATATTATGGTAGTTTTAAATTGCCTGGCAAAATCGAATACAGGTGGTTTTCACAATTGGAATTTAGGTTGAGTAGTTTATGAGTTATAAACAAGTGAAAATCGCAATTTTCCAACTTCAAAGCAGTGTAGAACTAGAACGGCTCAATATATCTAAAAACGGCTTACATGTCCCTATCTTAACTTTTTACAAGGTATTATATTATGTAGTTTAGATTTTTCTACAGGGTGATGAAAAATCTGGTAATTTTCATCACCCTGTATAAAAATTCAAACCACATTATACAGGGTGTCCCATAATATGTGGGCAATCTCCCGGATTTGGGTAAATTTCGTAAAAATAAATGGAAAAATAGCTATAAAATTAATTCCTCAGAGACACCCCTACAAAGATATTAGCTGTTGAAGTTGAAGGTTGGAAATCAATTTTTTGCAATAACTTTTTTATTTCTTGAACGATTTTGATAATTTTTGGTTTTATTTTGTATTATTTGGGACTGTTTAGAATAGTGTTTCATAATCTTTGGTAGCACATACATAGACCTCGGGATGGCACAACCCCCTCATTCACTTGAAAGAAAACAATAAAAATAATAATTTTACAGTTTTTTCAGGTTAATTTTCTTTTTATTTGATGTTTTTAACATAAAAAATGTATCTTTATTTATTTCGATAGAGCGAACCGTTATCGAGATAAACGTCCTTCTAATAGGTGATGCGTCGCAGGAACTTTCTAAATTTCAAGTAAATTTTAACAAGATGGCTGACCTTTGACAGTAAATTGAGCAGGAAACAAAACAATAACTTAATTAATTACACGTCAAATAGTGTCAAAGATTTCATTTCATGCAGATTCAATTCTAACTGATTTTAAAATGAGTTACACAAACGCTGAATACGCAGAAAATCAGTTAGATTTGAATCTGCTTGAAATGAAATTTTTGACATTGACGTGTATTTAATTAAGTTATTGTTTTGTTTCCTGCTCAATTTACTGTCAAAGGTCAGCCATATTGTTAAAATTTACTTGAAATTTAGAAAGTTCCTTCGACGCATCACCTATTAGAAGGACGTTTATCTCGATAACGGCTCCCTCTACCGAAATAAATAAGAATACATTTTTTACGTAAAAAATATCAAATAAATAGAAAATTAACCTTGAAAAACTGTAAAATTATTATTTTTATTGTTTTCTTTCAAGTGAATGAGGGGGTTATGCCATCCCGAGATCTATGTATGTGCTACCAAAGATTATGAAACGCTATTCTAAACAGTCCAAAATAATACAAAATAAAACCAAAAATTATCAAAATCGGCCAAGAAATAAAAAAGTTATTGCAAAAAATTGATTTTCAACCCTCAACTTCAACAGCTAATATCTTTGTAGGGGTGTCTCTGAGGAATTAATTTTATAGCTATTATTTCATTTATTTTTACGAAATTTACCCAAATCCGGGAGATTGCCCACATATCATGGGACACCCTGTATACAGGGTTATTCACGGTATACGCCACGGAAGATTATGGCCGTGTCTTTGGATTTTAGGTTCTTTTTATTTTTGGAGTGGATAGAGACCCGGCAGAGGTACGTTTTAAAATTATATTCATAATGTACAGGGTGTTCCAAAAGCATGAAACATATCAAAGTTATGTTTTTTTAAATGGAATGCTCCTATGTTATTGCATTTTTAGATTGTCTGAGAAGAGAAAATAAGATTGGTTTTTACAGTTGGTGTTTAAATTCAGACGTTATTGAGTTATGAACAAGTGAAAATCGTCATTTTTCAAGTTCAAGGCCCTGTACAAGGAAAACGGTTCAAGATAGAGAAAAACGGCTTACATGTCCCTATATTAACTTTTTATATACTATCCTATGGTATAGAAACATTTGTGCTTTCTTTGATTTTTTTATTTGGGGACACGTGGAGAAATCTCAGAATTTTTAAAATTTTTTATCACCCTGTATAAACATTTCATCTACCTCATTGGATAGTACATGAAAAATTAAAATAGGGACATGTAAGCCGTTTTTCTCTATCTTGAACCGTTTTCGTTGTACAGGGCCTTGAACTTGAAAAATGACGATTTTCACTTGTTTATAACTCAAAAACTTCTGAAATTAAACACCAACTGTAAAAGCCAATCTTATTCTCTCTTCCCAGGCAATCTAAAAATGCAATAACATAGGAGCATTCCATTTAAAAAAACATAACTTTGATATGTTTCATGCTTTTGGGACAACCTGTACATTATGAATATAATTTTAAAACGTACCTCTGCCGGGTCTCTATCCACTCCAAAAATAAAAAGATCCTAAAATCCAGAGACACGGCCATAATCTTCCGTGGCGTATACCGTGAATAACCCTGTATATGATACCTTGTAAAAAGTTAAGATAGGGACATGTAAGCCGTTTTTAGATATATTGAGCCGTTCTAGGTCTACACTGCTTTGAAGTTGGAAAATTGCGATTTTCATTGTTTATAACTCATAAACCGCTCAATCTAAATTCCTGTGGTGAAAACCACCTGTATTCGATTTCTTCAGACATTTAAAAAATATAATATTTTACTGGGTGTCCCCGTTAAAATAACGAAGTAGGTGTCAACTTCCGGTATTTCCGGAAGTGCGACCATCTTGAAAATATTTTCATTGCATTTCGCATAGTCACTTATGTTAGGAAAATTTTCATTTTGAAACTGTAGGATCAATATTTCCCAAGATATGGCCGCTGTTCATTCTTAAATGCCCACCCGGTAC
Organism: Malachius bipustulatus; assembly: GCA_910589415.1. Taxonomy (NCBI): domain Eukaryota; kingdom Metazoa; phylum Arthropoda; class Insecta; order Coleoptera; family Melyridae; genus Malachius; species Malachius bipustulatus. Next base: position 41,485,722 of record OU342632.1, on the reverse strand, counting down.
ATAAACCAAAGATTTATAGAACAAAAAAAAATAAAAAAAATTCTTTTTTTTTCAAAATATAAAATCAACTACCTACATATTTTTCGATCAAAATATACAGTGTGTGTCACAGGCATGGTACACCCCCTTATTTTTCTTTATTTTTGGAGATAATTTTTTGAAATTTGGTACGCATACTATAATTGAGAAATAAAAAATTAAATAAAAACAAATTTGACAGTTAAAATGGTACTTATGTAGTATTGTTAGATTCGTAAAAATATATAGAATCCAAAAATACAATAATATATAGGGTGTCCCTTTTAAAAATAAAAAGTTGGTAACATTTCCGGAAAAACCGGATGTGGGAAAAAATTAAATTTTCTGCTAAAAAATGCGCTCTATCGAGAATATGCGACATACCAAATTTCTAAAAATTATCTTCAAAAAAAAAGAAAAAAAAGGGGGTGTACTATGCCTTGACACACACTGTATGGAGAAATTAAAAAACCCTAAGATAAGCAGTATGACTTCAAATTAACGTAATTCGGTAAAACAATTTTTTTTATTTTTTTTAAGCTTATTAATTTTTGGTTTCCATGAATTTTTTTATGCCGAATGACATAAAAACAAATAGGCGGCATAAGAAACACAAGAGTTGACTATGAAAACGATGGGATCTAGTCGGCTTTGAAGATTTTTGGCGAACTAATTACTCTTGGCGACTTATGCTTAACCTTAAAAAAATAAAAAAAAGATAATATAATGAAATAAGGATTCTCGTTTTTTTTTAGTTTTTTCAGGAAATACTGGAGATATTTCAAATATTTTTTTCGCAAAATACCCGATCATGGATTTTCAAAGGTTTTTAAGATATCCCTGTAGCCTGTATAGTCGCCCATTAAATAGTTTATTTCATAATACATTATAACTAGATAAACGCTTGGTTATAATATATCTTATATTATATATCTATCGTAACTATAAACATATTCATAACTCCCTTGGGACTGTTATGAATCCATAACTCCCTCTATTATTACTATTTGTTTAATTCTGGTAACCATTGGATGTTGGTTTTGTTATTGCATTGTTGGTTGAATATTTGGATGATTTCATATGTCATTTTCTATAAACTTTTCAGTTGATATATCCATGGTAATCAATAATCATGCTTACTCAATTATTAAAAACATTCGTTTAATTTTAAAAATCAACAGATTTGGTTTTTATATTTCATTTAGTATGAAATAAAATAAATTATGTATCACGTGAGTTATTGGATGTTAATAACCTCGGGCAACTTAACAATCCCTCGGGACAAACGTCCCTCGGAATTGCAATATGTTGCCCTCTGTAATTAACATCCTCATAACTCCCTTGATACATAAATAGACCAATAATGCTATAAAATAAATATTTTAGAAGACATTACACCAACAAAATGTATAATGCAGAACGATAAAAGACATTTTGTTTTTGAATTATTTTCTAAGATACCTCTAGGTAGTAGTCAACCTCAACGTTCGTGATGATTATGACATTATTTGCGCGATTGAATTCGAAATATTGGATTTGAAATAAAATGTTAATTTTATATTTTCATTAAATTAAATGGAATTGTCAACAATGACGTTGCATTTTACGCGCACTTTTCCTTCACATTCAATAATATTCATATTGACGCGTAATCTTATACAACATATCAAGGTATCGATAGTCCATCAGCCTATCTCTATGAGTTCGATTCAGCAATTAAATTGAAATATTTACCTGTTTCTGCATTTTTTTTTTAAACTTAAAATTGAAGCATTTATTGGACAGTTCCAGGACTTTTCCAACACCCTAAATACTACCCACCTTAATACAGTCGCTTTCCCCTCAGAAAAGCTTAAACCTTCATCGATTTGCGTGAACATTCGTAAGTAGTTAGAGGGTGCCTTAAATAACAAAAGTGACATAGTGCCGACTTGCGCTTTTATCCTGGGGGTGGATGTTACCTACCCCTTCTCGGGAGTTAAAATTAATTTAAATATCCTCGGTAATCGATAAAGGAACTAGTTCTAAGAAGAATGCATTCTATAAAGTTTTCTCGATAAATATTTTGAATTATTAATGATTGGAAATGTTAATTCAAAATCTTACAGAATATTTATTCCGGTTAACTAAGATTTTTCACAAATTGAATTGCTTTAATTTGCATTTTTTCAATATTTTGCAAAAGAGGTGAATATCACCCCAAAAATGCAAAAGCGTAAGTCGAGCTCATGTCACTTTCGAAGTTAAGGGCAATATAAGCTTGTTCCCAAATTTTTATGAAAATCGATGGAGGTTCAAAGAACTTTAAGATAATAGCCTATTTTCACCTTCAGTGACTATGTACTAATATAACAGTAAGCTGAATACGTTAAGATATTTAATTTTCCTTGCTAATGCGGTTTTCTAATTCCGATTGTTGGAACAAGCATTAATAGATTGCTTATTGTTAATCATAGAAAACAATATCTGTTTTATTTTTATTAAACAGAAGAGATAATAAATAATCAATCCTCAAATTCAAGATTATATTACGTAACAAAATAAATATAAATTGTCCTTGTCTATAAAATTCAATGTGAGTGCATATTATTCATAAATAAAGTGGTTAAATAACTAAATTGATCTCCTTCATATAATACAGTGAGTGAATAGTTCGTTATTTGCATCGAGAAGTAACAATAATGAATAAAGAGACCATAGTGAAGTGTTTGGAACAAATTGCAAAAAGAGAAAAACTGATTAAATTCAACATCGATATAAATTCAGGAGGTCTAAAAAATGATGGCTTAACAAGTGAAATATTCTTTTCTACGATAACAAGTGAATTCGGTGAAAGATTGAACTTGGTGGTGAAGCAGTGCGTGCAGAATGAAATTTTGTTTAATGAAATGCCATATGGAGATATGTTCGAAAACGAGATATTTTTTTATGGAGAAATATATCCAGAACTACAAAGATTTCAGGAGAAGTATGGTGTTTACAAACCACTTTTATCAGTCCCAAAATATTACGGAAACTTCATTGGAGAAAATAAAATACTTATCACCTTAGAAAATCTTAGAGAACGAGGATTTGTTAATTATGACATAAGAAATCTTCTAGATGAAGTGCATGTAACCAAAATATTGCAAGAATACGGAAACACACATGGTATTTTCTTCGCTTATAAAAATAAACACCCCGAAAATTTTTTCAGCATGAAGACTAAAACAAAATGGTCAGTTCACTATAGTAATAACAATAAAATGATTCGTAATATGTTTAAAACTGTGTTTGATGAAGTCGTGGAATATCTAGAAATATGCGATATTCAAAAAGACATTCTAGATAGATTTAGAAAATATGAAAATTATCCAGATCTTTTAGAAGAACCCTCTAAATATAAGGGAAAATATGAATGCATTCTACATGGTGATGGTTGGAGTAATAACATAATGGCCAGATTTTCTGTAAGTAATTTTTCTAATTTATTGCGAACCATTATAATTTATCTAAGTACCTATGTTAATAAATAATTTCAGAAACATGGAGAACAAAAACTATTGGAAGAAGTGTACTTGTTAGACTGGCAGCTTATGAATGTCGGAACTCCAGTTTTTGATTTGGCATACTTTTTGTACTCAAGCACTTCTAAGGAAATTTTTGACAGATTAGAATACTTTCTCCGAATTTATCATGACAGTTTATCACAGACTCTAAAGACATTTGGTTTGGATTCCAGTGAAGTGTATCCTTTCTCGGCCCTCCAGTCGGAGTGGAAAATAAACGCCAAAGCAGTTTTGATTATACCTTTTTTCATTCAGAAATTAAGACTTACCAAACGAGATGATATTGTGAAAGCCGGTGATGTAAAAGATAATGGAGCTGACCACGTCACCCAAACTTTAAAGAAAGGTGTCACTGAATGTGATAAAGACCTAATGTTCAAGAGAATAAGAAATTTGGTTGAACATTTGTATTATATAGACGCGCTTTAATTTATGAATACAAAAATTCCTAAGGTGACCATTAAGCTGTCAAACATGCCAAAATACCTCTTGTATCCTTTTATTTTCTGAATATACGGAATTCCCATTAAAATACCTATTGCAGTAAATGTTGGCTCTCCTAATTATTTTTCAGTAAAGTGTTATAAAGTAACACTTATTGTGAAAAAAATTGGTGCGCCTGATGAAATAATTGGGATTTGAGTTGGTTCAGCCTTTTTCGAGATAGTCAGATAATCTGGGAAAACTTCAAGTGTTTTTGTATTTTATCAAGGTGGTTTAGCTTTTGAAAAATACTTCCAATAATAATAATTAATTATTGTCGTCTTTAAAACTTCAATTATTACCTACCTATGTGAAATCAGTGTTACTTTCCAAAAAAAAAACATCTTTTGAAAATGTATTATTACAGCATAATTGAAGAAAAAGTAAAATTTATTGAATAGCACTCCTCTGGAAATTCGATTAGAAATATCAAAGATTTTACACTAGTCATCAAATCATCAAAATCAATGCTTTTTTTGACAATCTTCTTCTTCGGTATTTTTTTCAGCATTTACTATTATGATTCAATTAATTATTTGCTCGGGAATTTCTGATTTAAGCCATATTTTTCTTTTTATTAAAAATAAATAATCATTTTTTGTAGGTTTACATAAAGTCATCATGAGCTGTCACGATTAAGAAAATTTTTGAATATGTTTGATCTTTTTTTCGAAAAATTAAAAAAACAACAAATTTTTCATCAAAATTAGATGGAAGTTTCCGATATTTTAGGAGGCGAGGCCATCCTGAAAATAATATTGTCAAAAATTTTGTTTTTGGGGCCTAGGACCAATAATAGTTTCCAAGATATTAACCAAACACCCGCGGTTTTGATTAAATTTAAAATTTCACCGAAAAAATATGTTAAATAATTTTAAATGTCTTTCATTTATTATTAATTCAAATATCAGTTCATAGTATTATACTTAGTAGGTAAATATTGAAAACAATCATGTTTATCAAACATCACTATTCGATTTTCACAACTCGAAACTTTGATCTTGCTGTATACAGGGTGTTGATTTTCAAATAAGTCCACAGGGAATTAGCATAGCATTATAATAATAATTATTATTATCCATTTAACGTCGTTATTGTTTATTAGGCAAGGCATGCTGTATTTTTAATTAAACATTAAAAATTACTCGAATTTTTAAAAAAGAATTTTGGAAAATAATGTAGAATTCAACTACTTTCTCACATCAAGCGCTATGCTCAATAGTTTTAACTTTATTTTGACGCCAAAACCAATTCTGTCAGTTTAAACGTCAAGGTAATCCTTAAAAACTACTTTATCAATACTATAATTCCATATGACCCGCTTTGAAAATAAACACGCTGTATGTGTGAGCTTATGTAATAGTGATATCAAATTAGTCTAATATTACATGTCATTGCGATACTGAAGTATGAGTGTTTGAAAAAAAAGTAAACATATCAATAGTTTAAGATTATCTTTTAAGTGGTTCGCTGGGAAGCGTTGTACTAAAAATAGTAGGTGGGCACCTACTCCAAAATTGCCAGTGATCTTAGTATTTTTTATTAACTTGACAGTATCAGAAGTATTGTCCAAAATGAATATCAGAGATACAGTTATTCAGTTGTTAAAACGGATTGCTGAGAGAGAAAAGTTAATTAACTTCAACATAGACGTTAACACAGGAGATTTGAAAGGAGAGGGATTTACTAGTGAAATATTATTTGCCTCCATAACGAGTGAGTTTAATGAAAAAATTGATATTGTTGTGAAACAATGTATTGAAAATGAAATTTCATTTCAATCCGACATAAATAAAATAATGGAGAATGAAATATTTTTTTACGACACAATCAATCCGTTGATGCAAAAATTCCAGGAAAGTTGTGGAGTTTATAAGCCATTGTTGGCCGTCCCAAAATATTATGGAAACGTAATTGGGGAAAAGGAAATACTTCTGGCCTTAGAAAATCTGAAGAAGCGAGGTTTCGTTCTATTTGATAAAACAAATCTTACTGATGAAATACATACAACTACTGTGTTACAACAATACGGAAGAACACATGGTGTCTTCTTTGCGTACAAAGCAAAGTGCCTTCAAAGTTTTCTGGATCTCAAGAGTAAAATAACTTGGTCGATAGATTTTATTCTAACGAATTCATCGTTCAATAATATGTTTAAAGCTGTATTTGGTGACGTTGTAGAACAATTGGAAAATTCTGATATGAGGAAAGATATTCTAGAGCGTCTCAAAAAATATGAGAATTATCAAGAGATTTTAAAAGCATATGTACAATATAAAGGAAAATACGAGTGCATTCTACATGGAGATGGATGGACTAATAATATGATGTTTAGATACTCGGTGAGTGGGTTATTTTGAAAAAATTTTTTTTTTAACTCTTAGGTTTTCAGAACACAAACAAGGAGAACAAGAAATTAGAGGAGGTATATTTCTTAGACTGGCAAATAATGAATGTTGGGACACCAGTTTTTGATTTAGCATATTTCCTTTATACAAGTGCTTCTAAAGAAATTTTAGACAACCTAGACCAATATCTTAGAATTTACTATGACAGCTTGTCTGAAACTGTAAAGATGTTTGGGTTGGATCCTAAAGAAGTGTATCCTTTTTCTGCTCTTAAGGAAGAATGGAAGATCTATGCAAAAGTAGTATTAATTACACCTTTCATTGTTCATAAGATAAGGTTAACGAGCAGAGAGGATGTTGTTAAAGCTGATGAAATTAATAACACTGGAGACGATCACGTTACCCAAACTTTGAAGAAAGAAGTTAGTAATAAGCAGTTGTTTATTAAGAGAATAAGAGATTTGGTTGAGCATGTCTACGAAATAGGCGTTCTTTAAAATTCTTTGGGAATAGGGTACTAATTAAATGTAATGTAAAGCAGAATTCTGATTTATAAAATATGAAGTTTGCTCTTTTGATTTGCTGTATTTTAATCAACTACTTGCCCTTTACATATCCTGTTTCTACCTTCCAGAATAGTAGCATTACGTCTAGGTATAAATATCTGCTTAGGATCTCTGATGAACGCATGATATCGGTAAATCGTCATGTCATTGTTAATGATTTGATTCATCGTGCCTTGTATATCGTAATACCTTCTACTCAGGAATCAATGAGTTTCTTTCTGATGGGTAACACCAGATGGCCAGACAGATGAATTCCCAAACCTGAACAAGAGGAAACCATCAATGTGGCACCTCACTTGTGCCGATACCTTTGCTGCTAGTTACGTCATCACAACTTCAATCTAACTTTGATGGTCTTCTCAATTAACATAATTAATATGCAGGGTGTTTAATTATAATCAGTATACAGAAAATACTATTGAAGATTCCATGGAAAATTTGGAAAACACCCCTGTAGTTAAATTTTTCAAGATTATTTACAAAATCTTACACTCTCTTATGATGAAGAGCTTCGAATTTTCGTTAAAAAAATTATTAGTGTCGCGTACTTTTACAGGTGTCCTTTTAAATATAGAAAAAAAGCGTTCTTGTCACACCATTCCAGGTCGCAGGTTTCATTTGGCTCTGAATTTCATTTGAGCACAATCGAGTCGTTTCAAAATGGCAGCCACTTGAATGAATTCTCGTTAAAATTTCTATTCATTGTAATATAAAAGATGGAAAAAAACTTTCAACATTAAATTAACAGCATGGGCAGAACTTTTGCAGAATTTTACGCTAGTGTGAAAAAAATTCATTTTTATGAGCTTTATTATTTGTATGCTATACTTACATATTAACCTTTAATAGCTACGCATATTAGATTTAGAATTACTAATTTATGGTTATTTAATAATTACTACTTTATGGGACAAATAATTTTCACTATGGCGCTGGCAAAATTGAACAATTGCAACAAATTGAACATTTGGTACCCAATCGCGTTTACCGAGCATCGCGGCGAAATTATTATTATTATTATTATTATTACAATTTGAAAAGAGTCAAGAAACAATTCTATGTGACTCAATGAAAAACAAAAGAAAATACCACATATATACCTAACAATGTTTTTCACACAAGTAAAATGCACAAAAATATACAGAGAAACAAGAGGGAAAAAGTAAAGTTGAACATGAATTACCCAATCTAACCGAAGGCAGCCAACCACGCAACACAGCTCCTATCCAGATGATAGGCCAAAGTCGTCCAAGCGACGCTTAACGGCACCTACGCTTGGAGCGCCGACAACCTCCGGAGGTAGTCGATTCCAAATTTCAAAAACTCGATTTGGCAAGAATTCTTGTCTGAGTCGGGATCTAAAACTCTCCTTAGCAAGCTTAAATTGATGCCCCCGAAGCCCCGTTTCGCTGAGGGGGAACATAAACGAGAGGTCAACACCGAAGAGTCCGCGAATCGCCCTGAAAGTCGTAATTAGATCTCCACGAGTCCTCCGGTCAGCAAAAGAAGGAAGACCCAGGATCGCCAGACGTTCGGGGTAGCCAGGACGTATGTATCCAAAAGGAATTCTAGTAGCCAGTCTCTGAGTTGACTCCAGCAGTTCCCCGTCCCTGACAAGTTGGGGATACCATACCTGGCCGGCGTGCTCCAAGATCGGTCGAACATATGTTTTGTAAAGAGTAACGAAAGTTTTGGGGGAGCAGCCGTGGAACGCTTTCATCCGTGGAACGCTTTGCCCATTAAATAAAGCAGTCTGTTACATCTTCGGGAAACGGATAAAATATGTTGAGACCAGGACAGATTGTTAGACACCAGGAGACCGAGATCGTTATGAACAGTAACACTGGTGAATAAACGGCCACTGACTGTGTAGTCGCTTAGAGGATTGTCAGGTCCAATATGCAGCACGCAGCATTTCTGGAGGTTCAGAGGCAGAAGCCATTTGCGACACCAGTCGGAGATCACAGTCAAATCATTAACAATAATTTGCGTGTCCGAAAGAGGATTGCCGTACAACTTCAAATCATCTGCAAAAAAAGCATGTTTAGACCTAATAGAGGTTGACAGGTCAGAAATATACAAAATAAAGAGAATTGGTCCCAGGACAGAGCCCTGCGGAACCCCGCTAACCGACTGTCTGATGGAGGAAAGATCAGATCCAACCCTTACAGAAAAAGTTCTGGATGTTAAGAAATCCTCCAGCCATTTCAGTGATAAACCGCGCACACCGAGATGGTCCAGCTTGTGAACAAGTCTACGCACTGGCACCCTATCGAAGGCTTTTGAAAAGTCTAGGTATAGGACATCGACGGGTTGCCTGTCATCGATGGCACGAGTCCAGTCGTTCACGCATTTCATCAGGTTGGTAAGAACATATCGACCAGGCATGAAACCATGTTGCTCGGAAGATATCAAGTTGTCAGTAACAATTGAAAGAAGTCTGGATACGAAGACCCTTTCAGCCAGCTTGGCTACTACGGAGACAAGGCTAATTGGCCTGTAATTGTCAGGGTCTCCCTTGTCGCCCTTCTTGAATATTGGGGTTACTAAGAATGTCGCCACGGTGTCGGGATCCTGCCATCATCAAAGGATCTCTAAAACACGGAACACAGGGGAGCCGAAATAGAAGTGGAGCACTTCTTAAGAATGAGAGTGGTTATTCCGTCATCTCCGGGAGATGAGTTAACAGGCAGCCTGGAGATTAGTGATTCAATTTCGTCCACTGAAACCGTAATATCCGAAAGGAGTGGTGGCTTTCTTGGAGCATTAATAGTCGGGCAGGAACCAGATGGCTCAAGGGAAAATACGGAACAAAATTTGTCCGCCAATATCTCCGCCGATTCAAGATACGAATCAGTCAGCTCTCCTGAGGGCTTCCTCAAGAGAGGCAATGACACCCTAGAGCCGAGCGTAGAGCGAACGTGTTTATAAAATCTAAGGCTGGAATTTGAATTAGCTATGTTTTCCTCGTAGACCCGCTTGGCCTCCTGAATATCAGTTGAAAGTAAGTTGGAATAACGTCTGTGGTCGCAATAATCTGCCTCAGAGCGCGTTCTCTTGAATCTCTGCCAGAGTGCCCTTTTTTTCGTATGCGCGACATAAGGACTGAAGAAATCCAGGGCTTACTGGGACTCATCTTAACAGTCTTGTAGGTCGTGTGTGTCGATCTTAGCTGCTCAAGGATTCCAACAAAAGAAGACCACATTGAATCCACAGTATCACCGTTCAAACACTCGTTCCATTTCACTATTGAGAGAGATTCCCTCAGACCCTCATAATTAATAATCTTAATGGACTTGGACACATGTCTCGGTGAAACAGTGAGAGAGAGTTGTATATTTGCCAACAAGCATACATGGTCATATTTGCCTAGAGGGGGGTCGTAGGAGACGTTTAGGATCAGTTCAGGATCATTACATAATAATAGGTCCAAAGTAGACGGTTCCTGCCCCGATCGATAACGGGTGGGCTCGGTAATGAGCTGAGTTAAACCGCAATCAAACAACATCCGAGCGAATTGTGAATGGAAACTGGTGCCGCCGGGTGCGACAGACAAGGGCCAGCTAAGATCGGGCAAATTAAAGTCGCCAGTAATGACTAAATTTTTTTGGTGCTTGGCTAGACGTTGGAGTTGGAGTAAGAGTTCTGGGTCGCTGTCCGAAGCCCGCGGCCTGTATATACAGCCGACAGTGAACGAAAGTTGTGCCGATTTGAAGGATAAAAATAAAGTATTAATAAGGGGAAGATTAAGAGTAAAATCTGCGATCTTAAAAGTGCTCAGTAGATCGCTGTGCACGTACAGACAGACACCACCGTAACCCCTGTCGTCCGGACTGTCAGATCTGTAAAGATGATAATTGGGGAGCTCGCATAGGCTGTCTGGAATCGACACTAGTGGATCTTCTCTTAAGCTCCTCCCTTAGCCGGCTCAAGGTCCGCAACTCAGCGAATGTCTTGTCATCAGTGATAATAACGTAACGGAAAGCACTACTGGAGACAGCCGTTTTGTTTCTGAGTACCAACCTCGGAACCTGTGGATTATTGAATACAACTCTAACAGGTCTAATGGCAAGGTTAGTCGATCCGATTCGCTGGATGCTCACAACAGACGAAAAATGGTCCTGTCGAAAAGCTTGTAGGATGGACTTCACACTCTCCTCGTCGTTGCCATTGGGAAGTTTTTTTATTATTATGTTATGTGACTTCAGCATTTTTTCGGTAGCTTGACTTACCGCGTTATCAAGAAGCGTCGCGGAGTCGCTGCCAATATCCGCCCCAGAGGCGCCCAAGTGTGAACCTTCCAGGGCCTCTATTCTAGCAGACATAATTTCCGTTTTCCGCTTTATTTCCCCGTGGGCAGATGAAATTTCCTGAACCGACTCACGACAGCGAGCAACAGCAGAGGTGTTCGCCTGTATTTCCGATTCATGCCCAGCTAGAGTAGATTTACATTGGGCTAGATCGTTTTGTATAATGATCTGCGCCTTTTTAATTTCAGCGACGTCACCGGCTATATTCTTAAGGGAATCTTTGAAATCTTTGGAAAGCCTCTCGATGGATGACATCAGTTGATCGAAGTGGTGCAGATTCAAGGTCTTAGGTTCATTCTGCTGTTCTTTGGGTTGAGGCATCTTAACCGATCTTAACTGATGTCCTGCGGAGTCTTCTAGTTCCCTGGACACACTGGTCGCACGACCATGATTTAGGATTCTTCTCTATGAATACAACATCCTGGCTTCAAGGTTGAGACACGAAGGGTGATACTGGAGAGAGCAGGAATTGCATTTAATTAAATTACCGCCTCTGGTGTGGGGGCATTTACCACATTCTTTAGACATTATTTGAAGTTATGGGGAGAAGGTATTTTCGAGGTACCTATATGTCACCGTAAAGACGTGAAAACCTTGTATAATTTGGCAAAGCGGCAACTATGGATATTTTAAAACGCCAGGACGGTGCCGGCCAGGGCGATATCAGAGAAATGATAACTGCAGGTAAAATTGATTTCCAGCGTTAATAAAAAAAGATACAGCACCAACACTTCAATGAATTAAACTAGTCTTTTGCACTATTAGGATTATAGATACAACTTTGAAATTCAGCAAAGTGTGTAGATTATTTAAGAGTATGTATTTCCGATTCATGCCCAGCTAGAGTAGATTTACATTGGGCTAGATCGTTTTGTATAATGATCTGCGCCTTTTTAATTTCAGCGACGTCACCGGCTATATTCTTAAGGGAATCTTTGAAATCTTTGGAAAGCCTCTCGATGGATGACATCAGTTGATCGAAGTGGTGCAGATTCAAGGTCTTAGGTTCATTCTGCTGTTCTTTGGGTTGAGGCATCTTAACCGATCTTAACTGATGTCCTGCGGAGTCTTCTAGTTCCCTGGACACACTGGTCGCACGACCATGATTTAGGATTCTTCTCTATGAATACAACATCCTGGCTTCAAGGTTGAGACACGAAGGGTGATACTGGAGAAAGCAGGAATTGCATTTAATTAAATTACCGCCTCTGGTGTGGGGGCATTTACCACATTCTTTAGACATTATTTGAAGTTATGGGGAGAAGGTATTTTCGAGGTACCTATATGTCACCGTAAAGACGTGAAAACCTTGTATAATTTGGCAAAGCGGCAACTATGGATATTTTAAAACGCCAGGACGGTGCCGGCCAGGGCGATATCAGAGAAATGATAACTGCAGGTAAAATTGATTTCCAGCGTTAATAAAAAAAGATACAGCACCAACTCTTCAATAAATTAAACTAGTCTTTTGCACTATTAGGATTATAGATACAACTTTGAAATTCAGCAAAGTGTGTAGATTATTTAAGAGTGAATTGTTTGATACCAGAAAAAGTAATTGTTCACTTGATTTGCTTGGCGAAAAGGTAAATAAACAGTACACCACATCGACACACCGCCGGTATATTGCAGGTAAAAATATAATATCCAATTACAAGAATTACGTAAATGTCCAGAAAATGTGGGATGCGTTCATTGGCGAAAATAAGAAACTTGAATTTTTCAGTTTTTCAGGGTATTTCAGGAACGGTCACAGATATATTGATGTCCGTGACGTATTGACGGATTCAAGATGGCCAAAAAAAGGGCATCTTTTCTCTAATTTAACCAATCCTGTATCTCTTAGCTTTCAGGCTATAGCAATATAGAGAAGGATATATGGTGCACCCTGTATAATAATGATCTAATATTACATCTAATTGTAATTTAGAAGTATGACTCGATGATAACAAGAAGGCAAACACATCAATTAAAAGATTATTTTCTAATAAGTGGTTCTCATTGGGAACCGGTTATACCTTAGTGAAAATAGTGTTTCGAATTTACCAGTGATCACAGGATTTCTTATTCACCTGCTAGTATCAGAAGTATTAACCAAAATGAATATCAGTGACACAGTTATCCGGTTGTTGCAACGAATTGCTGAGAGAGAGAAGTTAATTCATTTCAACATAGACGCTAACACAGGAGATTTGAAAGGAGAGGGATTTACTAGTGAAATATTATTTGCCTCCATAACAAGTGAGTTTAATGAAAAAATTGATATTGTTGTTAAACAATGTGTTGATAATGAAACCTCACTTCAATCGGTCATAAATAGAGCAATGCACAATGAAATATTTTTTTACGACGAAATCAATCCGTTAATCCAAAAATTCCAGGAAAGTTTTGGAGTTTATAAGCCATTGTTGGCCGTCCCAAAATATTATGGAAACGTAATTGGGAAAAAAGAAATAATTTTGGCCTTGGAAAATCTCAAGAAACGAGGCTTCGTTCTATTTGATAAAAAAAATCTTACAGATGAAATACATACAACTTCTATATTAAAACAATACGGAAGAACACATGGTGTCTTCTTTGCTTACAAAGCAAAATATCTTCAAAATTTTCTGCATCTCAAGAAGAAAATAACTTGGTCCATGGATTTTGTTGTGACAAACACCACTATCAATAATATGTTTGAAACTGTATTTGGTGAAGTTGTAGAGCAATTAGAAAATTCTGATATAAGGAAAGATATTCTAGATCGTCTAAGAAAATATGAGAATTATCAAGATATTCTCAAAGAATATGTCCAATATAAAGGAAAATATGAGTGCATTCTACACGGAGATGGATGGACTAATAATATGATGTTCAGATACTCGGTGAGTGAGTTTTTTTTTTCAATAATTGCTTTGTATAAAACTGTTTGATTTTCAGAACACAAAGGAGCACAAGAAATTAGAGGAGGTATATTTCTTAGACTGGCAAACAATGAATGTTGGGACACCAGTTTTTGATTTAGCATATTTCATCTATTCAAGTGCTTCAAAAGATATTTTAGATAACCTGGACCAATATCTTAGAATCTACTATGACAGCTTGTCTGAAACTGTAAAGATGTTTGGGTTGGATCCTAAAGAAGTGTATCCTTTCTGTGCTCTTCGGGAAGAATGGAAGATATACGCCAAAGTAGTATTCATTATACCATTCTGTGGTCATAAGATGAGATTAACGAGCAGAGAGGATATTGTTAGAGCTGATGAAATTAATAACACTGGAGACGATCACGTTACCCAAACTTTGAAGAAAGAAGTTAGTGATAAGCAGCTGTTGTTGAAGAGAATAAGAGATTTGGTTGAGCATGTCTACGAAACAGGCGTTCTTTAAGATTGTTTGAGAGTATATGTACTAATAAAATGTTATCAATAGAAGAATTGTGATTTAAAAATATAAAGTTGGGGATTTTGATTGGCTTTTTTATGAACTACTAGGCAGAACACGCGGTGAATGCAAGATATTGATAAGTCGCTATGTCACAGTGAATTATTTGATTCATCTTCCCTTTTCTATATTGCCGTAATACCTAGTACTCAGGAGCCAACGCGTTGCTCTCTTCCTGATGGGTAATACCAGATAATACCAGCAAAACCATCAATTTGGAATCTCACTTGTGTCGATACCTTTGCCGTTAGTTACATTCACATAACTTCATTCGAACACTGGTGTTCCTAATTAATATTACAGGGTGTTTAATTAATCAGTATACAGAAAATACTATAGTGAAGATTCGATGGAAAATCTGGGAAACGGCCCTGTGGCCTAATTTTTCAAGATCATTGATTTAAATTTTGCACTCTTGTTAAACTTATGGGGTACTTCAGATTATCGTCTTAATGTTGCGTGACTTCTACAGGGTATCCTTTAAAATTATAGAAAAAAAAAGTTCTTCTTACGCCATTTCAGCTCGCAGTTTTCACTCTAGGGCACAATTTTTTGTGGGAGTAAGATATCCATAAGGAATGGTATGCTAAAGATGGATATAAATGGATATAAAATATAAAGATGGAAAAAACTTTTGCCTAGGAATATGTAAAAAAAAAATAATTTTTTCCTTTAATGGAATAAGTAAGTTTAAGTTTAAAATAAGGGGCGTGGGTGGGAAAAGGTTAAAAAATGCTAAACTTCTACAACCATTTACCAGCTCCTTTTTATTAAAGCAACTATTAAAAGGAAATTTAAAAAGAAATTACACTAATGTATAGCCTTTGGCTCTGGAAAATTTCAGAAAGAATAATATATTATTAAAGTGACGGCGAAATCCAATATTTTTCATGCCTATTTCACCAAATTTTTTAATTTTCGATTTTTAAACCTTTCAAAGTTTAGGTAAACTGGGGCAACTGGGCCCAGGGGGTAAGTGGGCCATGGGTCTTTCCTTTTTTTAATCTAATAATAATAATAATAATAATAATTTTATAATAATAATAATAATTTTATTAATAGGACTTGCCTATAAAACCCTCATACAAAATAATACAACAAAAAATAACATACAAAATATACCTGCCGTCACTATAGCACAATATCATCCGGCAATTCTACATCATACCATATACGATATCTATCTACATTCGAAAACTACTCTAATACTCTCACCCAACCCCACAACAGGCACACAGCCTCCCATCCCCTTATACCCGTATACAAAACTTACATCTAGATACATTAAATTATCCATCACATGTTATCTGCTCTCAAGTAGCTGTTTACTTTCGCTCTAAAGAGTCGAATATTCTCTACGTTTTTAATGTTTTCAGGCAAAGCATTATAAAGTCTCACGCCCTCATAAAACAAGCTCTTCTGCAGAGAGGCAGTCCTAACATACCGAATACTAAGTTCATGACCAGCTCGAATATTGTACCCGTGCATATCCGCTCGTTTTTGGAGAAAAACACGGAGATACACAGGCAGCTGTCCCCGTTCAATTTTAAAGATCAATTCCATGTTAGCCCTTACTATAATCTGTTCGACAGTTAGCCACCTCAATTTATTGAGCATCTCCTTTATGGGAGTATATCTGCTACAGTTTAAGATTATGCGCATTGCTTTACTCTGCTGTACCTGAAGTTTTCCAATTTTTTCTTTGGTACAAGCTATCAATAATGATGAACAATAACTAAAATGAGGCAAGATAATCTGCCGCCACGAAATATTCAAACAGTTGGCTACGGTGTATCAGCCTGTTGTGACTTGTCAGAACAATGAATATCACTTCAGTCTTCCATGTGACATGCACGTGAGTGTCTTCTGAATTTTAGGCAAATATTTTGCTTTAACAACGTACTGCAGTAGTACATTTGTGTCGTCCTGATTTGTAAGGACTTAAGTATTGATGAATCCACTTATAGTTGTGTAACGTTTGGTTTTCACCTACGTCACGTAAAACCATACAATTAAGTATACAAATCAAGAAAATAATTAGAGCTCAGAGACTCTTAAGTAATATAGGGTAACGCCCCGATTACGGCAGGCCACGATATCGTCTGTCCTGCCAAACGAAAACAAAAAAAACGACAAAGAAGAGAAAACAAGAGCTAGTTTATTATCTTAGTTTAGGTTATATATTCTAAAATTTATATTCTCCCTTTATTTATCACTGGTTCAATTTATAATCCATGAACGTTATGATATAAAACAAAACTATACAATTCGGTTGTTTATTAATACCTCCGGAGCAGCGCTACCTCGATGGTTTACAACATTGAGTAGGTATCTACCTACCTAGGTATATCAGCCTAATTGAAATGATAGAATAACCGGTAAGTACTTATAAACTAATAAATAATATCAAACATTAGGAAAATCAAGTTCATCACTGACGTCGGAATTCTTCCCGAGGCTAGTATGGTCCCAATGACTGTAGTCCGTGTATGACTGGATAGTTTTTAACGTCGTACTTTCAGTGGCAGAATTGACGGTGGTTAAATAATTGGAACGTTCCTACCTTGAACGACTGGACCGCTTACGAACAAGACTTCTAGGGAAGCGGTGGCCTGGGGCGCAGTTGATGTGGCCCGGACCAACTATCTGCCGACAAGGAGTAGCCCCTTCTGTGAAGACGAGGTCGATACCAGGAGGTTGGACAGGTACCAGGTGTTCGGTCCCGAGTAGTATCACCGAAGCTCGAGATGAGGTAAGACAGCTCCCCAAAATTCAACGAAAAGGAAAAACAAAACTCTACAAGAACAAATTAGAATATTAGACAGTGGTCTGTAATGGAGATTTTGCTCAATCGACTTACCCCTAGTCCCTAGGGAGTTTTGTTTAGGCACTTTAGGTGGTGTAAGAAGACACAAACAACAGCTTTTCTATCCCTGTACAGGAATGGTTCCCTTAAACTATCCTTAAAACAACCAAGGATACCTGATGAACCAATTCTCGTGTGGGCCTACTAAATCCCCGAAGGTACAATTGAAACAAAATTGTTACACAAGGCCAACACTAGCTGCTCTGGTCTCTTATGCCCTCAGTAATTAGCCAATAATTATTGAGGATTGAAAAATCTCCAAAAATGAATATATCCAATTAGTATAATAATTATTAATTCCAACTATCTCTTGCAGATAACACTGATAAAGAGAAATCTGAATACGGAGGTGAGCATGGACTGTCCAACAAGAGAGAAACTGAATGAAAAGCAAGACAGAAAGAAAATACAACAATTGCTATACTATCCAGGAGGTGATATGCAGGATGGTCCTAAACCCTAGGCTTGACTCTAATATCAATTAACAAAACATAAATAAAATAAATCACAGAAAGGACACATAAATAATGCTTCCTTTTTTTTCAGTCCTTATTATAATTTTACAAGTGTTACAGTTGTAATAATAAAATACTTATAAAACAAGTGATTACCGTGTGTTTTTGACAAAAAAATTTCTTATTTCAATTCAAGCGTGGGTGGCCCAGTAACCCCCGCATATTTTGTGGAAATAGGGTAACTGGGTCATGCCTTGGGGGTATCTGGATCTTTGGGGTCCAGTTACCCCAAAAGATAAGGTTCCTTTCCGATTGTATGTTGGAAGAATCCAAGAAGCTGATACCAATGGTTATGAAGTGAAATTTATCAAAAGAAATGGCCGCAGTATGCAATTTACTGAAACAGATGAAGAGTCATTATGTTAAACGGAGTGAACTTTTTCGAAGATTATCAGAGCCTCTAAAACATACCTCATCGCGCTACAGTAATATGTTGCATTTTGTTGGCACTTATGATGATTTGTTTTAAGGAGAAGACAATCGCTATGTTAAAAACTCAGAACAAGAAATGCTACTTACATGCACTTTAGTTTCAAAACAATTTATGTGTCTCAAGTTTTTATTTTGAAGTTTATAAGTTAATAAAGCATTTTATAATCCTTTTTGTTATATTTTTTAGTTACCAAATGATCGTTGTCTATTTGCAACACCTCTAAGTAGAGTAAATTGAAACAAAATCTGAAATCTTTGACATGGTACCAAACATAGACACAGCCAAAAACAGGCCCAGATATCTTAGATTGAATTCAATTATCTTGCCTACAAAATAGACAAAGGAGGTTCAGTTGCCCACTCTACTGAGGTAACTGGACCCAGAAGCGCCAAAAAAATAAAAAAATTATTTTACTTATTACCATATTGCATTATAAATTTAAGGTACGCGTATCTCTTACAGGTAGACTTGTTTAAGATCCCTACACATTCAGAAGTTCATTTTAACTAATCTTATTAGAATTAAATAAGTTCAAATTCATCAACCACATTAGCTGTTGTAAAATCATGACCCAGTTGCCCCAGCTTACTGTACAAACTATTAAACTCTTGTGAAACATAAGGAGGAGTGTGGATTTTTGCTAGAAAAGATTTCTAGAAACACGTTGTTTGTACAGGTTGTCCTTCAAATTTTCCCCATAAACGCGTTTTCCTGTAGGTAGTAGTTTTCAGTCCAACTGAAATACGTGAATAGTGAGATGTCTAGAAGGGGTAGAAAATCGTTCAAAATCGCTAATTTTCTCGATCCATTTTAGGACGCTGTATAAAGGAATTGAACTGAAATTCTTCCAGTAAACAGTAAAAAACTAAGAATACTAATTTGATGGGACCATGAGAGGTGTCTAGAATCGAAAACGGCGAAGTTTATTTTCATAATTTTTCAAGAGAAGCAAAAGACTGTTTTAAGCAAACTATTTTGTTATCAGTTGCACACACATGAATTAAATGTTGCCTAATAACCAATGATGTGAGAATCTCTGAGAGTTTTCAATATTAAGTCACCTGCCTTTGAACTATTTCACTATTAATTTTGGATGTTGCCGTGCTTGATCCTGAAATGTGGAAAAACCGGGGTTGAAACTATAAACTGTACCGGGTGGCATCTAAGAATGAACAGCGGCCATATCTCGGGATATATTGATCCTACAGTTTAAAAAAAAATTTCCTGACACAAATGACTATGCGAAATGCAATGAAAATATTTTCAAGATGGCCGCACTTCCGGAAATACCGGAAGTTTACACCTACTTCGTTATTTTAACGGGGACACCCTTTATATTATTGTATTTTTAAATTGCCTGGCAAAATCGAATACAGGTGGTTTTCACAATTTGAATTTAGGTTGAGTAGTTTATGAGTTATAAACAAGTGAAAATCGCAATTTTAAATTTTCAAAGGATATCACATTGAAAACGGCTCAAGATATTTAAAAACGGCTTACATGTCCCTATCTTAACTTTTTTCAAGGTATCCTACCATGTGGTTTAAATTTTTATACAGGGTGATGAAAATTAAAAGATTTTTCATCACCCTGTAGAAAAATCTAAACTACGTGGTAGGATACCTTGAAAAAAGTTAAGATAGGGACATGTAAGCCGTTTTCAATGTGATATCCTTTGAAAATTGAAAATTGCGATTTTCACTTGTTTATAACTCATAACCTACTCAACCTAAATTCCAATTGTGAAAACCACCTGTAATCGATTTTGCCAGGCAATTTGAAAATACAATAATATAAAGAGTGTCCCCGTTAAAATAACGAAGTAGGTGTCAACTTCCGGTATTTCCGGAAGTACGGCCATCTTGAAAATATTTTCATTGAATTTCTCGTGATCACTTTATGTCTGGAAATTTTTTTTTTTAAACTGTAGGATCAATATTTCCCAAGATATGGCCGCTGTTCATTCTTAGATGCCCACCCGGTACAAAATATTATAGAAATGAATAATTTTAATTCAATTATTTAGCAGTTAAATAATAAATTTTTGACTTGAAACCCAATTATAATTAAATTTTAAATAAAACTAAAATCGAAGGTATCTTTGGGTGCAACTCTCGTAGTCGCTATCCTTATTTGCTTGAGATTTTCGTCTAGGAGTCAAGTCATGTGATAATTTGCTAATTATTGCTGATTGGCTGAATTGGATACAACCGCATTTGATTTATTTGCTCCGCTGGATATTTCCAGCTTTGAAACTAAGGGCCGACTTCTTCCTTGAATTTACACTGGATTAAGCCTGATTTGCTACAAGTCACCTCATTAGAGATTAAAAATAGGAACGAAATGACGTATTCATCTCAATTTCCAAAAAAATCGGTTTAGCCGGTTTTGATTCTAGATACCTCTAAATTTCACCAACAAAATTTCCAAATGGCGAAAATTTTCATAAATGATTTATCGCAAAAAAATACACATCGCGATTAATGCACAAGAAGGTTTATTGACAACTGTGACATTTGAGTTTTTTTGTGCTGTTTTTCTATTAATTAGTCTAATATATAAGCGATAATTACGTGTGTGTAATTTGAACCAGGAACGTACGGTAGATAGGGGTTGAACTTATTTATCCCCCAATTTTGACGCCACTGGATAAATTTTGGCTTTGACCTATTTTTTCAAAACCTAAACATTTCTAGGTAAATTCTCAACAGTTTTTGAGATATGTACGATTTAGACATTCGAGAAGGAAAAAAAATACAGGTTTTTCGGTAATGTTTTTCTACTGAAATATTTTCCGCTATTGGAAAAATGTTCACAGTTGACGTGAGGCTTCTTCTTTCTAGATCCCCCGACCACTAAAAAATTCCATACAGTTTTCCCAGTGCTATGAGCTGAACTTTTTTTTATGTATTAATTTAATTTTTCATTTTTATATTAAGATATGTAAATATTAAGTAGTTACTGTACTTTTACCTATTCAATTGTCTATACATCTCAAAAGCTGTTGAGAATTTTTTTGTAGCAGAATTTTTTTTTAAATAGGTATGTCAAAAGCAAATTTATTCAGTGGTGTAAAAATTGGGTGGTAAAAAGTTCAACCCCTATCTACCTTACGTCCGTGTATGTTTCAAATTATTAAATACGTAACTATCGCTGTTATATTGAACTAATTAATAGAAAAACAACACCAAAAATTCATAAAAAAATATTCAGTCATTTAACATTTTGGAGAAAAATGTGGGGACGGTGCATTATAACTCACTCCGATTTTTGGATTTTTTTTGCATGAGTCGTTAATTTACGCTCAATTTAGATGATATCTTGAAAAAAAATTGCGAACCGTTAATAAAATATCGAGAAAATTGAGTTTGAAATATCGCAAAATTGCCCAAAAATTACACTTCATGTCCAGTTAAATTCACTAAACTGACAGATTCGTAGAACTGAGAATGATCATGTTGTGCAGCGTTGTCATATCTAATATTTATTACTAACATCTTGTGAAATAAAAATATTTGGTACAATTTGCGAAGGTTATTGTTTTAATTTTAAAATTTCAAATATTTCTATTCAGAAATACATCAAAAGTTATAAATGGTCCATGCGAGAGGGCAAGGAAAATATCACAGAGGCCGTCAAATAGATAATGGCCCATAAGACTGGTTATTAAAGTTATGTTTGAATATTTTCAGACTGATAATGTACCAATTCATAATTAACTAAATAAAACACATTTTTGATTTTGATTTATTTCCTCTTATAAAAAATCACATCATAAAACATGAGTTTTTAATTTTAAAATAATATATTATTGACCATAACAACGTGACAACGTCGCAAAACAATATATTTTATTGAAGTGTCCATGAATGGCATTGTTGACATTTCGATTATTGCCTCACGGCTTTATTGTGAATTATTCAACTCATTAAAGGTTATGTCAGTTTAATTAATTATCATCGAAAATTAAAAACCATTTTTAGAAGTTATCCTACACATTTAAGAAATGTTAAAACAAGTTCAGGGAATGTATTCTAGTTACTTATTTAAGGAGTGTTGACAGTGCAACGTTATATTTTGCCTAGAAAATCGTGATAAACGATCATCAATTTGGACCAAAAGTTGAGCTTTAAAGTGTTTTTTTTTGTAAACTTATGGACCGTTCGCAATTTTTTTTGCTTATATCGTCTATTTTTAAGGTAATCTTGCCCCCTATATAGAAATTTTCCCAAAAATCAGAGTGAGTGATAATGCACCACAACCATGTATTTTTTTTTTGGAACATCGAACACCCTATAACTTCGTTAATTCTCAGTTTAGAGGGTGGGTTCATTAAGACTTTTTGTCTTAAAATAAACTAAAAATTCTACCTTAGAAGTTTGTCCCCTTTATTCTGGGACACTGTATGTATCCTGAAACGCAATATTATGCAAGTGTGGCTCGTAGTGAGGCGCGTTCGAGGGCGCGGTGCTTCCAATAAGTAAGTATATAAGTACATCTATTATGCCTGCCTATTTGCATCTTAATCATCATACTGGCATATTAATAGCGTTCATTATACGCTTGTTGCATAATATGCAATTGAATAATTTTAAAAATGTTTAATTTATCAACAATTTATTCATGTTTATATAAAAATCATTACCTATTAATATTATATTAGAAGCTTTGATCTTGCAGTATCTAAGCTTAAGTAATAGTGATATCTATTAGTTGAATGCTACATGTCATTGAAATTCAAAGTGTAATCTTGATTTCCTTATTTACAATTGACTGCATGCAACAAGAAGCAGGTAAACACATATCATTTTAAATTAATTCTGAAGTGGTTCGTTAGGAAGTGCTGTATATACCTACCGTATTCAAAATAGTGCTTCAAAATTGCTATTGATTGCAGTATTTTTTATTCCCCTGGCAGTATCAAGAAAGATTGTTCAAAATGAGTGTCAAAGATACAGTTGTTATAGAGTTGTTAAAAAGAATAGCTGAGAGAGAAAAGGTAATTCATGTCAACATAAACGTTAATACAGGAGATCTGAAAGGGGATGGATTTATGAGCGAAATATTATTTGCCTCAATAACAAGTGCGTCGTCTAACGAAAAAGTTGATGTAGTTGTTAAACAATGTGTTGATAATGATGTCCCACTTCAATCGGTCATAAATAAAATAATGGAGAACGAAATATTTTTTTACGACGAAATCTATCCATTGATGCAAAAATTCCAGGAAAGCTGTGGAGTTTGTAGACCATTGTTGTGCGTCCCAAAATATTATGGAAAAGTAATTGAAGAAAAAGAAAGACTTCTGGCCTTAGAAGATTTGAAGAAGCGAGGTTTCGTTTTATTTGATAAAATAAATCTGACAGATGAAATACATACAACTGCTATATTAAAACAATATGGAAGAATACATGGTGTTTTCTTTGCTTACAAAGCAAAATGTCCTCAAAATTTTCTGGTTCTCAAGAGTAAATTAACTTGGTCGATGGAGGATACGATGTTAAATCCACATGTCAATAACATGTTTGAAGCTGTATTTGGTGAAGTTGTAGAACAATTAGAAAATTCTGATATAAGGAAAGATATCCTAGATCGTTTCAAAAAATATGAGAACTATCAATATATTATAAAAAATTATGTTCAATATAAAGGAAAATATGAGTGCATTCTACATGGAGATGGATGGACTAATAATATGATGTTCAGATACTCGGTGAGTAAGTTGTTTTGAAGAAATAATTTTTATTCAACATTTTGGTTTTCAGAACCCGAAGGAGAACAAAAAATTAAAGGAAGTGTATTTCATAGACTGGCAATTAATGAATGTTGGGACACCAGTATTTGATTTGGCATATTTCCTTTATTCAAGTGCGTCTAAGGAAATTTTAGATAACCTGGACCGATATCTTCGAATTTACTACAACAGCTTATCTGAAACTCTCAGGATGTTTGGGATAGATCCTAACGATACGTATCCTTTCTCCGCTCTTCAGGAAGAATGGAAGACCTACGCGAATGTGGTGTTCGCTTTACCTTTCGTTATTCATAAGCTAAGATTAACGAACAAAGACGATGTTGTCAAAGCTGAAGAATTTAACACTGGAGATGATCACCTTACAAAAACTTTGAAGAAGGAAGTTAGTGATAAGCAGCTGTTGCTTAAGAGACTAAGAGATTTGATTGAGCATGTCTACGAAACAGGGGTTTTATAAGTTTTCTTGAAAAGAGTTAGTAATATGCAGCTGTTTTTTTAGGGGAATACAAGATTGGGTTGACCATGTCTACGAAACAGATGCTCTTTATTAAGATTACTTGGGGTTAGGTAGGTACTAATAATGTAAAAGTAATGTAAAATTAATGTAAAAATAACATGAAAGTAAGAATTCCGATTTAAAATATCATGTTTTGCTGTATTTTCATTCACTACTAGGCTTTCACCTATCCGATTTTTACCCTCAAGACACAGTACCAGTACGTCTAGGTATAAATATCTGCTTAGGATACTTCTGTGGTGAATGAGAACTAATGTTTTGTTAGAAAAGCTTCTAAAAAAAGTTGTTTGTACGCTTGTTCCCTTTGTTCCTTTTTTTTTTCTTAGGTTAATTAGGCTGCATCAACCGCAGGGTTATTAGCAGCCGGAACGGTGAGTTAAATCAGGTCATAAAAACCTGCTTCTTTAAGGAAGCAACGTAGAGAGATGAAGACACACGGACTAGTAAGAATGGCATTGATGGTAACTATATTGTGTTTAGAACGGAGAAGTTGGAGAGCTTGGAATTCGAAAAGAATGTGGGGGATACTCAGTCTAGTGCAGCAAGAGGGTAAGTCTGATGTGGCCAAGTCGGAGTCTGCTTAATTTGATTTGTCTGGTCTGGAGGGAGGGAGAGGTAGGCAGTCAGCAACCGAGGTTTGGATGGATTTGAGAAAGGAATCATTGAGGTTCCAGTTATCTTGCCAAAGTTTCATAATTTTAGATTTGTAGGGTGTCTGTAGGTCGTTGGACAGGTGGATTGGTGTGATGATGATGTTATCCGTAGAGGCAGTTCTTTTAGCTAAGGAGTCAGCTGCTTCGTTTCCTGGGATGCCTATATGGGAGGGGTATGCAAGACGATGAATCTAGAAGGGTGGTCGGCAAGTTGCGTTTCAATTAGTTTGGCAAGTGGATTGGTGGGGTAAATTTGTTTAATCGAGAGAAGAGCTTACAAGTTCGATTGCCCCAAGAATAGCTTAGAGCTCTGCGGTGAAAATACTGCACGAACTAGGCAGTCGAATTCCCAGTTCGAGGGTTGGAGTGTAAACTGCGCAGGCCACTTTGTCATCAACCGTCAGTGTTGGAGCCGTCAGTGAATACTGGAATAAAACTGGGAAAGTGAGAGATTATCCTTTAAATTGTTGTACGAGGGAGGAGTTGCTATTTTTGTTGACTGCACAAAGTGAGGTGATGACAAGGGGTTGCGATGACGACCAGGGGGATGAAAAGAGAGATGGCGGTGTCAATGCTCGGGGGATTGTAATGTTGAGTAGCGTTTCCAGTTGATGGATTCTAATGTGGAGGGGGGAGTGAGATGGGGTTTAGAGACGGAGAGAGGTGCAAAGTTGCGAGAAGTAACGAAAGAAAAGTTGAGGCTGTTTGAATTTAGAGTAGTGTGAACGGCATGCGATATGAGTCTGTCACGGAGGTCGAAGGGTAGTTCACCAGTGAGAGCAAACAAGCAAACAAGAACGAGAATGCAGCAATGCCATAGTCGAGCTTAGTTTGTTCTTTTTGTGGAGGCTGTCCCTTCAAATATCCCAAAAACCCGTTCATACGAGTAGCTTATAGTTTTCAATCCAAGAAACTGAAATGTTTGAAAAGTGAGATGTCTGGACGAAGTTATCTGATTGTTATTTCCTTTGATAAATTTGGGCTTCGCAGTCATTAGTTTACCAGTTGTAGAAAGTGGTAAAAAGTAGAAAGTTTACCATTGGTATTATAGTATGTGGTATTATTATTCTATTCAGAGGAGGAGGAGACTCCATTCTTGACAAAAAAGGGGGTTGCTATTTAGAAAAAAATGATGACGCCACAGCTCAAAAATGTGACTTGATAAAAAAATATGTTAAGATATATATAAAATAATTTTTTTATGTTGATAAATGCTTTATTTATAAATGAAATCCACCTGTTTCGGGATTAGAAAAAAATATTTAATAAATGAGTTATGAATATTAAGGGGAACTTTATCATCACGCTGTATAAGCTTACCCAGATAATAATAGCGATATCTAATTAGTCGAATGTTACATGTCATTGTAATTTAGAAGTATAATCTTGATTTCCTTATTTAAAATTGACTGAATGAAACAAGAAGGTAAACACATCAATTTAAATTAACTTTAAAGTGGTTATTCATTGGGAAGTGTTGGGAACTTGTTCAAAATTGTGCTCCAAAAGTGCCAGTGATTCTATCACTTTTTATTCACCTCACAGTATCAGCAGTGTTGTCCAAAATGAATACCAGAGATAAAGTTATCCAGTTGTTAAAACAAATTGCTGAGAGAAAAAATCTAATTCATTTCAACATTGACGTGAATACAGGAGATCTGAAAGGGGATGGATTTACGAGTGAAATATTATTTGCTTCTATAACAAGTGAGTTTAATGAAAAAATTGATATTGTTGTCAAGCAATGTATTGGTAATGAAACCTCATTTCAATCGGAAATAAATAAAGTAATGGAGAATGAAATATTTTTTTACGACAAAATCAATCCGTTGATGCAAAAATTCCAGGAAAGTTGTGGAGTTTATAAGCCATTGTTGGCCGTCCCAAAATATTATGGAAACGTAATTGGGGGAAAAGAAAGACTTCTTGCCTTAGAAAATCTCAAGAAGCGAGGTTTCATTTTATTTGATAAAATAAATCTCACCGATGAAATACATACAACGACAGTGTTACAACAATACGGAAGAACACATGGCGTCTTCTTTGCTTACAAAGCAAAATGTCCTCAAAATTTTCTGAATCTCAAGAGTAAATTAACTTGGTCGATCGATTATATGTTAAGAGATCAACATGTCAATAACATGTTTAAAACTGTATTTGGAGAAGTTGTAGAACAATTAGAAAATTCTGATATGAGGAAAGATATACTAAACCGTTTCAAAAAATATGAGAATTATCAAGAGATTTTAAAAGAAGATGTACAATATAAAGGAGAATACGAATGCATTCTACACGGAGATGGATGGACTAATAATATGATGTTTAGATACTCGGTGAGTGAGTTATTATTTTGAAAAAAAAATTTTTTTTGAAAATGAGATGAATGACATATTGCAAAACAATATGCCATTCACTGATGTCGCGCTGTGAGTTAGGGGTGGAAAGTTTAGTGAAATCATAATTGATTTCGGGCTGTTGTATCGTGGTCCACGGAGATTTCATCCTAAGGTTTCGTCTAAACATCATCAACAAACGTGTATACAAACGTGTACGCAAGCGATGCTTTCACTACTAACTCGTGTTTACTGATAACTGATTGGACAGTTGAGAGAGCACTCCTCTGATTGAACAGCAGGGAGAGCGTTCGTATTTATAGGGCGATGGTCTGGTGACGTCATACCCCCTGCACAAGCTATCTACACCGTACGGTGCACAACGGCCGGTCTCTCCAATGATGACGTAATAACTGGTGGATTAAACAACGAGTGGAGGGCAATGACGTCACCAGACCATCGTCCTATAAATAGGAGCGCTCGCCCAGCTGACCAGTCAGTTATCAGTGAATACGATGAGAGGGAAGCATCGCTTGCACACAGGTAACCGCTGATGATGTCTACCGCAGCTGTAGACGAAACGTTCGAAGCAAATATTCATGAACCACGTCACAACAGCCTGGGAATCAATCCCGATTTCAATGGAAGCCGACCGTGAAAGCCTACACATATCAATTATTGTAGACACGTATTTCGTCCTAATTGGGACTTTTCAGTACCTAGGTATATGGTATCTTACTAACACACAACACAACACGATCAATAAATCTTAGACGACAATGACGACATCAATGAAAGTCTTTTATTTCTAAACTAAACTAAGTTGCTTAAAGAAAATACCATGAGTCCGCAGGACGAGTCTGCTCAAGCACCTGATGAGCAGCTAAGTTTTGTAAGTAGTAAATCGACGGACTCATCGCGAAAAGTCAGTCACTTGTAACATTATAGGTACTCTGATAACACAATTATTTGTCTTTCATGTGTGATTGGTGAGATTATATGAAAATTTCAAGATTCGTAACGACGTAAACATGGATACGGATCGTGAATATTTGCTCGTGAAAGAGTTTATTAAAATTCCACAAGTGATTTAATTTTCGCGATATTTCTGTCAATTTATTTCAAACTCAACTGAGGTGCTTGAAGTAAACCCCAGGAAGAGTCTATAGGACGAGTTGGTTCCTAGCTGAGTTGAGTTTAGAAATAAACAGGACACATGGTGTTTTCTTTAAGCAACTCAGTTGAGTTTATCAAAAAATCGACAGAAGTTTCGCGATAATTCAATCACTTGTTGTTCTACTACTGAAAATATTACTTATATTTAACTTATTGGTTTTCAGGACACGAAGGATAACAAAAAATTAGAGGAGGTTTATTTCTTAGATTGGCAACTAATGAATATTGGGACCCCAGTTTTTGATTTGGCATATTTCCTTTATTCAAGTGCTTCTAAGGGAATTTTAGATAACCTGGATCGATATCTGCGAATTTACTACAACAGCTTATGTGAAACTCTCATGATGTTTGAGTTGGATCCCAACGAAGTGTATCCTTTCTCTGCTCTTCAAGAAGAATGGAAGACCTACGCAAAAGTGGTATTCCCTGTACCTTTCTTTATTCATAAGCTAAAATTAACGAACAGAGACGATGTTGTCAATACTGAAGAAATTAATAACACTGAAGATGATCACGTTACCCAAACTTTGAAGAAAGAAGTTAGTAATAAGCAGTTGTTTTTTAAGAGAATAAGAGATTTGATTGAGCATGTCTACGAAACAGGTGTTCTATAAGTTTTTTTGATAGTTTCTATTGATAAAAATAAAATGTAGTGTAAAGAGTAATTGTGATTTATAAATAATAAGTTTTCTGTTTTGAATTGTTTTATTGTCATCAACTACCTACTATCAGCAACATTACATATACGTATAAATACAGGTGTACCAGCTCGATTTAGACAACGGTAAGGGCCGTGTAGATCTCGTCAAGACGAAACGTTTTTTTATTTGAAGTTTTTGGATTTGGACCTTCGTTGCGGAAATATGGCCGACTTCCGGTTTTTAGTTTTTTGGCTCCAGTTTCGGCATTTTTAGGTTCTCGCCCAAACTGAAACTAGTTTTGGAAACTCCTTAGCTTCAGTTACAACTTTCATATTGAAGTCAAGGTTCTATCTCTGTTGGATTCAAAATCTTAATTTTTCAATTTGATTCAATTTGAATTGATTCAAAGACTTAAAATTTAAAGTCTTGGGCATGTCGCCATTTTGAATCCAAGAGAGATAGAACCTTGACTTCAATATGAAAGTTGTAACTGAAGCTAAGGAGTTTCCAAAACTAGTTTCAGTTTGGGCGAGAACTTAAAAATGCCGAAACTGGAACCAAAAAACTAAAAAACCGGAAGTCGGCCATATTTCCGCAACGAAGGTCCAAATCCAAAAACTTCAAATAAAAAAAACGTTTCGTCTTGACGAGACCTACACGGCCTTTACCGTTGTCTAAATCGAGCTGGTACACCCTGTATATGTTTAGAATAGTTCTGTCGTGGACCTAGGGTATCGGTAAATTATCGCGAGCCTTGAAGGTATCCATATAGTTAAAAGGCTGGTCGAGTTCCTCCAAGGATCCCAAGAGGCACTACAGGAATTTTTTCACCATATCAAGAGTATTCATTCCCTCAGCCAATTCACAGTGGAAACAGAAAAAGAAGGAAAAAGAAGGAAAATAACCATTTCTGGATGCCCTCGTTAACAGGACTAAAAATGGCACCTTGGCGCACAGGGTCTACCGAAAACCAACACATCCAGGCCGGTAACCCAAAGTCCCACGATACCAAGCAAACAACCATCAAGAGTTTTGGGAGCTGCATTTCTCCCTTACCTTAAGAACATCACCGATCGAATCGGTAAAATTTTACAGCACCACGGCAAGAACCTACACACACGTTTGCACGAATCTCCGTTTAGCTAAAGATTCCATTGCTCCATTTTCTTCTGCTGGAGAACACAGTGCTTGTGTGGTGTTGTAAACATCGGGACCACGAAACGCAGTGTCAACACCCGCGTGACTGAACATAAGAGAAACTGTCGCCTAGGCCAGAAAGACAAGTCAGCTGTCGCGAAGCACGCCGTGCTTCAGGATCACCATGCCATATATGATTTGAAGAAACGAAAATCCCTTCCACTACTTCTCAGTACTAGTACTAGTACAGTTTACATCGTGAAGCAATTGAAGTTTACAAACGTTCAAATAATTTCTTCATACAGAAGGAAGGAATGAACCCAGATGACGTCCTCAACCCATCACCCTATAAATAGGAGCGCTCTTCCAGCCATGCAGTCAATTATCAGTGAACAGGAGAAATAGAAGCATCGCCTTCGCATACGAAACCGCTAACGTTCGGAACAAATCTCTAGGGACCACGGCAAAACACCCCGGAATCAACTCTGATTTCAAGTAGAAGCTTTGATGGATTTCTGTTGTTGACGGTGACGATTGAGGCGAAGTTCATTGGATTCCAAGGCTGCGTGGAGCTGAATCGGAAAGCAACGAGGAATATGCGTAGTGTGGTTATGGGACAGGAATACTACTTGACTACTGCAGTAAAGCGTGAGTCGAACGAAGGCCTTGTAGTTTGCAAGCAAGAGTTCTTCTGTGAGACTGTGGTGATGTGTGATGTGATAGACAGTTGCATTTTGCTTGTTGTCAGTAAAGTCCCCAGATGTGGAACTTGAGTGTAAAGTCGATTGAATTTGCTAATTTTG
Source organism: Malachius bipustulatus (assembly GCA_910589415.1). Lineage (NCBI taxonomy): Eukaryota > Metazoa > Arthropoda > Insecta > Coleoptera > Melyridae > Malachius > Malachius bipustulatus. The sequence goes on along the minus strand of OU342632.1, from coordinate 41,454,194 downwards.
GATCTAAAAGAGGATAACGTTGAGCCTGTCTTTATTGTTCACTGACTAACAATTTATCTACGGCATTTGGGAGTACCAAGTATTATATGTATATGGATATGGTTGCTGTGTTCTTTCCGTTGCTTTGTGTAGCTTACATCGATGATGACGCGAAGAGATAATGTCGTGCTGAGCATTGATCCTTGAGGAAAATAGTTTTCATCTGAGTTTGCATTCGACATTTTTCCATTAATGAGTAGCTTGAAAGATTGGTCAGTTGGCGAGTTGCTTATTGTAAATTCTCGCAGATTTCCTGTTCTGTTAGGTTAAGGTTGTTGAGTTATTTTTTGAGAAAATTCGATCGCTATGTTGTATCATGTTATTTCGATGTGGAAAACGACTGCAATTACTTTCTGTTTTTCTGCTGTGGCGTTAGATATTTCGGTCTGGAGGGAGACAAAATTGTCTGTGGTGCTTCTGCAGGATTGAAACCTTATTTAGTGAAAGCGCTTCACCAAGAGTGTTATTTGTTTCAAAGGACAATCATACCCAAGCAGCATTTTTAGGCACAATAATTAAGAGACATTTTCGTAACAATTGTTTCGGTACCAGACACAAATATGAAACACTTAGCCACATGTATCCGTTCGTTTCGAAACTTGTTACGAACCATGTGCATTATAGTAAATGGGCGAATTGCATGTGTTTCAGTGCGTTGGCACTAGAGCGTTTCGAATGTTGTTCTGAAAAAGGATCGAAACATGTTTCGCTACTTATAACGAAACAGTTCTGAAACAGTTTCGACACAAGTGGATCTTCAAGCATATTCACGTCTGCGCAGATGTACATGAACTATTCATTTCATTATGATTTTACTTCTTGGTGTTGGTGCTGTAGATTATTATTTCAGTGAAGACGGTTCATGGCCGATGCTGTTTAGAACGGTGTTTGAAAAATGGTGTCGTTTCCCGTGACTTTGGCGGCGTATTGTGCGTTGCTCTATGGAATATTTTTCAAACGACGACCATAGTGTACCGAGTGAATTTTAATAAATCTTCCAGAAGTTTAAGGGGCTGCCTCGATTATAATATTTTACATTATTAGCAAAAAAAAATTAGTAGGTAATTAAGAGAAAGCAATTGTAAGATGCATTTTTTGACGCAAATATTAGTTATAGAGCAGATATCGGTAATTATAGTTAACAAAGTAGGTATGCTATACAGATTTATATTTATTTTTAAAAGTTTCGATCACAAATTTACTTAACCTCCAAATCACGCTCAAAATATATACGCAATTAAACATGGCGTATATAATATATAACATAATACTTTTATTATCAAGTCTTTTCTATTATCAAACCCACCAAATTTCATTTGCGTATTTCGACCGGTTTCAGATCAAATAAATAAATCGTCAGTTTTTAAGAAAATCTATAACACCCCGTATCTGGAAAACGCTGCAATTGTTTCAAAATATTTTCGTATTTGTTGCAAAACAATTGGTTCGATCAAAATATGTAACCGTTGCTTTGAAACTCTACCGAAACATTTGTTTCAGAACAAAAATTGTCACAATTGTTTCGTTTTTGTTACGAAACGTTGGATCCGAGTCATAATTGACACAGTTGTTACGAAAAAGTGTAGAAACAATTGTTTTGAATCATACTGTATTGAACTTGTTTCGAAAATGTTTCAAAACTTTTTTAACAGACACGAGCAGCTTAAAATTATTCGGTTATGCTTCGGTTTGTTTCGAAACGTCCAGTTTGTGTCTATTTGTTGCCTAAAAATGTGCCTAAAAATGCTGCTTGGGTAGACTTTTGTTCAACATTTTATGGGGACTTGCAGAGATAGGTTAGTGAAATCGCCTTGTAGAGTGTTGAAATCGTGTGGGGATGAGTTATTTAAGAAGTAAGTGGAGTTTGAATGAGGAATTTTTATTGATTTCTATTTGGCAACTAGCTGTTTAAAATTTTGGTATCATTGGTTGCGGAACCCCGTACCTACCTATAAGCGGTTTTGAATTAGAAGGCTATATGTATATATTATTATTATCGTATAATTATAGTATAATTATCTTATCGGTAATATCACTAAAAAACGCAAGTTGATTGCGTGTTCTGACATCACCAATAATATCCCGATTGCGTAACGTGTTACTTGGGTGTCTATGAGCTCTAACTCGACAGACTTCGCGTAGAGCAAACTATACTTACCTAATAGTAAACTAATGAAAGGAATAATAGAGATCAAGGCAACTCTTTTTGGCTGAAAGTGGAGTACAGTTTCACTGGTGATGTTTAATCGTAAAGAAATATGTATGTATACTTACGTTTTACGTATAAACAACGTATCTAAACTTCTAAATCAGTTTTAATAAAATCGTATATTTTAGTGGATCAATTGCAAGCGTTGAAGCAACCGAACTTAAGATTAAACTAATACTACCTACAATAAATATTATTATTGATCAGTGCAGTGCTAATTATTCGGCAGAAAGTGAAGGTGTCAACAATATTGTCCAAAATGAATATTATTAGAGATACAGTTGTTTTTCAGTTGTTGAAACGAATTGCTGAGAGAGAAAAGCTAATTCGCTTCAACATAGACGTGAATACAGGAGATTTGAAAGGAGAGGGATTTACTAGTGAAATATTATTTGCCTCCATAACAAGTGAATTTAAGGAGAAAATTGATATTGTTGTTAAGCAATGTATTGATAATGAAACCTCACTTCAATCGGACATAAATAGAGCAACGCAGAATGAAATATTTTTTTACGACGAAATCTATCCATTGATGCAGAAATTCCAGGAAAGTTTTGGAGTTTATAAACCTTTTTTGGCCGTCCCAAAATATTATGGACACGTAATTGGGGAAAAAGAAATACTTCTAGCCTTAGATAATCTGGGGAAGCAAGGTTTCGTTCTATTTGATAAAATAAATCTTACAGATGAAATGCATACAACTGCTGTATTACAACAGTATGGAAGAACACATGGTGTCTCATTTGCGTACAAAGCAAAGTGTCTTCAAAATTTCCTGGATCTCAAGAGTAAAATAATTTGGTCCATCAATTTTATTGTAACAAATACATCTATCAATAATATGTTTAAAGCTGTGTTTGGTGAAGCTGTAGGATATTTAGAACGTTCTGACATCGAAAAAGATATCCTCGATCGTCTCAAAAAGTATGAAAATTATCAAGATCTTCTAAGAGAATTTGTTCCATATAAAGGAAAGTATGAATGCATTCTACATGGAGATGGATGGACTGGTAATATGATGTTTAGATACAGGGTGAGTAAGTCATTTGAGAAATATTATTCATAATAATTGACTATTCGATTTTCAGAAAACGGAGGAGAATAAGAAATTAGAGGAGGTGTATTTCATAGACTGGCAATGTATGAATGTTGGGACCCCAGTTTTTGATTTGGCGTATTTCCTTTACTCAAGCGCTTCTAAAGAAGTTTTAGACAACTTAGACCGATATCTTCGAATTTACTACGACAGCTTATCTGAAACTGTCAAGTTGTTTGGGCTGGATCCTAATGAAGTGTATCCTTTCACTGCCCTGCAGGAAGAATGGAAGACCTACGGTAAAGTAGTATTCATTATACCGTTAATTATTCAAAAAGTAAAATTAACAAACAGAGACGATGTTGTGAAAGCTGAAGAAGTTAAAGATGCTGGAGATGATCATCTTACACAAACTTTGAAGAAAGAAGTTAGTAATAAGGAATTGCTTTTCAAGAGAATAAGAGATTTGGTTGAGCATGTCTACAAAACAGGTGTACTTTGAGGTTTTTTGAGAGTACAAATAAAATATAATGCAACGAGTAATTCTTATTTAATAAAATAAAACATAATAATGTTGAATTTTAAGATTATTGTAATTGAGATTACTGAACTGTATGTATTTCCAAGCTTTCAAAAGGCATGTTTTTTTATTTATTTTCTTTATTTATTCCATACGTCAGTCCACAGCTAAAAGGCCAGCTATGGGTGAGAAAAAGAAGTACAAGATAAAACATCGACACACAACATACACTAAAACATAATACGAAGCATAATTATTATAATCATAACAAATAAGTAATACTAAAGTCAATCAACTTAATTTGAGACGGCGAAGCATTAAAAATATCCAGATTCTGCTGATTATGATATCCACAGATCATGCTAATCAGTGACTGATTAATTTGGGATTCCCTATAAAAATTCAAAGATTACTATAGAAATTTCATAAAAATTTTATTGTTTTATTTGGTTTCCATTTTACAAATACCTAATTCATCACTGATGAAGATAGGTGGAGCACTATACAGGGTGTTGATTTTCAAAGCGGGCCATAGGGGATTAGCATTGCGAAAGTGGTTTTTGAGGATTCCTGCTCGCCGTTTAAACTGACAGAAATGGTTTTGGTATCAAAATGAAGCTAAAATTATTGCGCATACCGCTTGACATCAGAAATTAATTTAATTTCACGTTGTTTTCTAAAATTCTTCGATAAAAATTCAAGTAATGTTTAATCACAAAATAGCATGCCTTTCCTAAACAATAATGACGTTTCTACGTTTCGACAATCCAATAATAAAACTTTATAAGTCAGTAGGTAATAATAAAGTCTGGTTCTAGGTATTTCTATTTAAAAATGGGTTATACAAACCAAGAAAGAGTCTTTATGGTGAGAACTTACTACAGTGTAGCCAGTTACAGGAGGGTTAAATAGAACCAGACTTTATTATTACCTACTGACTTAGGCAAGGCATGCTATTTTGTGATTAAACATTAACGATTACTTGAATTTATACTGAAGAATTTTAGAAAACAACGTGAAATTAAATCAATTTCTGATGTCAAGCGTTATGCGCAATAATTTTAGCTTCATTTTGATACCAAAACCATTTCTGTCAGTTTAAACGGCGAGCAGGAATCCTCAAAAACCACTTTCGCAATGCTAATCCCCTATGGCCCGCTTTGAAAATCAACACCCTGTATATACAGAATGATTTTTAGGTCACCATCAAATTGTGACCAATGAAAGGTGATGTAGTTTGAAGAAAGAACTTCAAAGTTACAGGACCTAAAAGTTTTTGAATAAAGAGCAAATTTAAGAATATTAATTTAACTTTATCTTGATTTTACCTTTGTAATGAAGTCGTGAATTTTCGACTTCATTTTAGTCAACTGTCTCTAGTAATATTTTTCATTAATTTTAAAATCATCAGCAGGATCAATTTATGCATTCCATAACTAGTAGAACTATAATAATAATTATTAAACTTTCTCAAACGCATTTATTTCCGATTATTTTTCAAATCATTGAACGTTTTTTATGAACAGACCAAATTTTAAGCGAGCTGAATCGAGGCAGTTGACTACAAATTCGGAAGCCACATCGCTGATACCAGCGCTATCACCGTAGGTAAAAACTGAATAAACCTTTTTTATACACCGCATCCAAAATGAAAAACGGCATATAGTTAATCCAGAAGATATGGCAAAAATATAAAATCACGGGCATTTGGCTTGAAAATTCACTTCCGATTCGGGGTTCTTACGACGAGTATATAGTAAGTGAAGAGACTTCCGAGCGAGTGTTATCAGCGTTATTGGCAGTAGTGAGATATAGTAATAGTAGATTCGAACCGATTCATAGATCGGCCGTCCATGTTCCGCGTTCCGGGATAGTTGTTTTAAACCGTTGGAAACCCATCCGGACACCGAGTTCGCGCCGTTCCCGGTCTACCACGACTAGAGTCGACCACCCTCCAACTCCGTGTCAAGGTAGGTGATAATTCATACCAGCCGTAATTTTTCTCTTATATTTGGTTGTGTCACGATCGCCCCTGACCATCTTTTAACCGTCCTTTCTCTCTGTTCATTCCCGGACCCCGTTGTAGCAACAAAGACCCCGTTCTTGTCATGAGATTGCTCACCCAGCTCTTACTCGTCCAAACAGCACGCCGATCCTCAGCCCCTCCAGTACGACGCGACACCCAGCGGCTTCACCGCGACGACCCGATTTCGACCCTCGCACATGAAATAGGTACTAACTCTCATACCTAAGCCGTCTCCGTGGACCGCACCTCGCTTCCTGCCACTTTGCTTCGCAACCCAATAGTTAAACGACCGCTAAAGTCAGTCATTTTGTATTTGTTCATTTATCGAAGTCTTGAGATATCCTCGTTCATTTTCTTTGAGTGTGAACAGTTATTTTTAATTATAATAAACCTGCTAATAATATAGTCCACGATTCTCATTTTTACCACCACCGACCGTGAACCTCAAGCTACTCGCAAAACAGCTTGGCTCAACGGGAGTGCCACAGAAAACGCGGGGAGCGCCTAAAGACCGCTCCTCCGCGTCTTTTTTTTGCGTGATAACCTCATCTGACCCCTGACATTTTCCGTCTTCTCCATTGAGTTGCCCTGGGACAAGGGTACGATTAACGTACCAACTGTGTGATAACTCAGGTAATTGTGAAAAGATAGCGAGTCCATTTTCGGGGGAGTAAACCCTCTGCAAAAATCTGGTGCCCGTGCAATCCGTCCGATTCCAGCCAGTTTCCCGGATAGCCGGGGTTGTCATCACACCTTTTAAAATAAGTGCTGCCACGAAGAAGTAGTAGTTCTTTTAATGGGTATATTTTTTTGTTGAGCATAAAGAAATATCTGAAACTTACTACGTTATCATAGTAACATAATATCGTACTGGTGTTATCAGAATTTTTCTAGGATTACTTGATTTTACAGGTCGTGTCATGTCATTCGGTCATTCTGTATAAAAAAAATGAAGGAAATCCATCACACATTCAGAATTTTTTTTTCAAGAACATAATTCTAATATTATTGCATAAAAATAATATTTTTTACCGAATTTCATAACGACCATAAGGCAAGAAGAATAACGGTATACTGACATTAATTGGTGAAGAAAATGTTTTTTTTTTAAGATGAAAACCTTACCGTGTAAAAAAATCTAAATGCGATAAATGTTCCCTTTTTTTGATTTTTTTAGCAGTAACAGGGGGACAAGGATGAAATTAGCAAGGAAAAAAATTGAAAAAGTTCAATATTCGACAATGAGAATATAATATGAGTTAAACATACGAAAATGCAAATTAAAAAATGATCGCTCCAAATTTATTTCCCGTTGCCCTCTTGAGTTTATAAGAAACTGCTTTCTGGATTTGTTTTCTAATTTTTAAGCGGCTGTTGATACTCCTTGTAACTTGAATTTTGAAAAATATTTCCTTATCGAACGCCTACACTCTAAAACGAATCTGTGTAGGTATGACAAATAATTCAGCTTTCTGTGACAAGCAGTTCGAGCTATAGAGCTTGACCTGAACCACAATTTTGCGCTGCAATTCATCGCAGTTTCAAGAAAGGCCTTAGGAGAATACACACCGGTTCCAGGGATAGTCTTGCGGGGTAAACAAAACCTTATTGTTTTAGCAATGTATTTATTAAATAAATAATAAATAAAAAAATAAAATTTAATTATTTACAACAAATACATAAGAATTACATTATAATATATTAAAATCACTTCACAATAATAACAGCGTAATAATTATCTAAAAATGACAGACACGAGTAGTTACTTTAGAGATAAATATAGGTACTCGTCTAGCAGGATAATATACTCTCATACCAGGGATAATAATCCAGTTTTTCCGGAAAGAACAATTGGTAATAATTAAACTTTTGTTCTGCTTGTCCTTAGAACAACTATGATTATGTGTTTATTCAATTATTAACACTAGAACGAGGGAGTAAATAATTATTATATAATACTTTATTTTATCGCCGTGGCTCTCATAATAACCTCACTGAAAAAATCTACTTATAAGTATACTTAATAACGAGTCACCACTGTTATGTAATGATAGCACCTCCGGCACCCTAATTATTTTATCTACCAGATTACAGCCTATAAATATTATAGTGCAGATTTATCTCAAGGACATTTACATACTTAATTATATTTAGGTATTATTTAATACAATAATTCATCAAATTGTCATGCAGTCATTATTACTAATTTAACAATAATGATGCAGGGCAAAGGTTGCCATATATTTGATTGCCATACATTGCCATATAATTGATAATTTTTAACTAAATACAACGAAGTCTCTCATCATTTTTATTATCAATTTTTAATTCTACATTCAGCGTACAATAATAATTATTACTACCAAGGTTAAATAGATAATTAATGTTAATCGCAATATAATTTGATTCAATGGTTCCTCTGTTGTGTAAGCAATAATAATTTACGGCATTTAGGAGTTGCGATGTATCTTTAAAAAGTTGAATTTATATACAGTCGGATCGTAAATGAAGCGAAGCAACAAAAACCGTTCAAAAATATGCCTTTTGCGTAGTAAGAACTTATTCGCCTTCCTATAATAACTGGACTGTATATCTGCCTTTATTATCAAGTCAATATTTTATTCACACTGGAAATGTTTGTCTGTTATGATTCCCAAATATTAAACACAGATTTAAGTGTCATTTTAAAGTTATGTTTATGATACTTAAAGGAGTTTTATCGTTGTGGTCTACGTCTTCTAAATTGTAAAAGTAAAAGAAGAGCAATCCACGTGGTCTAAAGCTTTGATTTGAAAAGATCAATCAAAGACTCGTCACCAAATCGGTTTTATACTGTGTTTATTAATTTGTTAATAAAAATGTAGCACTCTCGTTATCACTGGTCTCGAATTATGATAGCACTCAGCTCTTCAGTGGTGAAATTGCTCGTTGATCGATGAGTTGTTGCTTGCTAAGAGTGGCAACTTCTGTTTCTGATGGTTCCTAAGATATAGATCACACATGTAGAGTGAGTTGTCTGTATTTAGCTGATCATAAGCTGATGAGACCGTTTTAGCTAGGTGAAGCAAAATAATCAAAATAATAAATATGAAGAATATAAATGTCTAGTCCCATACGTTAATAAAAGCAATTGAGATCCAGACTAAAGATAGTAATTTTGAACACAAGTATCTTAAACTTCTCCGTGGAATGCAAAAAAATTAAAATGAAAAATTCAAAATCCAAATTCCAAGTAGTTTTCCCTTGCCGAGAAAGCAATTTTTTTCATAATCTTGCATCACTAATAAGGCCGATCAAAGCAACATGAAATAAACAATGGGTGATCTAAAATAGATTTCTGGAAGGGGGGGGGGGTGGTAGGTTGGCTACGTGGACCTTGTTTTCAAGGTTTCTGATCTGATCAATGTGTGAAAGAATCACAAATACATAAAAAATCTGCTGGAAATCCCTTGGAAATGTTGCACTATTTTCTGCACAGTCTGGATAACACAACCTTTTCATCTACCTACTTTTATACACTTACATTTTTAAAATCAAAATTAAGTTAAATTATTGCTTAAGAAACTTTAATATCTAACTATTATAAAAAAATTGATAGTAGCAATACTTCTCTATGGAACGTGTCATACTTTATATAAAGTATCAATAGAATTAAAACGACTGTAGATGATCCTATTATTACCTATTTCTTTGCGTTATTCACATTTGTATCTCTTATCTTATCTTACCTCTTTCTTTACAAGAAAATTATGACCATTATATTATAATGACAAATATATGTGTGGCTTGTAATTATTATTCTTTGGAGCTTAAATAGTTTGGTCTTTTTAATATTTCTGTTAATAATAGAGAATATAACACTCTATTTTATTCACCTATAACCCTCCAATATCATTCATGTGTCTTATAAGATCCAAAATTCTCTTTTCAAAAGTTACTTTGTCAAATCCAGTCGCAAAGAAAGCGTCATTAGAATCTTCATCGGGTTTCACATCGTGCAAATCCATGATTTCGTCGTCATTAACAAGTTTCATTCGCTGCAACATAATTCCCAACATGAATCCGAACTTGCAGTAGTCTCTCCAGTCCTCTTTTAGAGCTGAAAATGAGTACACTTTGTCAGCATCCAATCCAAAGTCCTTCAGTGTCGCTGAAAGAGAGTCGTGATAAATTCGCAAAAAGTGATCCAGTTTCTTGAATTGATCAATTGATGCACTGGAGTAGAAGAAGTAGGATAAATCGAAAATTGGAGTACCCAAGCATGTCAGTTGCCAATCCAGAAATCGGACTTCTTCTACTGTTTTGGTATTTCCATTTTTCTGCAAGATAAAAAGCAAAATTAGTTGGTTTCATTAGGTCTAATTCGAGATCGATGCAAAGTTTACAATAATCAGAATAATTTATACAAAGTGGAGAGACAAATTCGAACGTCAAGTAGAAAATTGTCTTTCAAAAATAAAAGAGAGAATAACTTTTTTCAAGATCAGGCCTTGCTTTAGGAAAGATTTCCAAAAATATAAAATTAAGACTGTTGTGAAAATGTGTTTTTCTTGAGTAACTGGACAGCCAAAATCGAGTGTCATGCATATTATCCAATTTTAAGCATTAAAGAGAGTAACTTTTTTTAAATGTCAGGCCGCGTTTACGAAATATTCCCAAAAATGTAAAATTATATGTTTTTTACATAAAATTTATCTTATAGTTCTACAAAATATGGAAATATTTCTTGATTTCCTAATTATTTTATGTTTAACATACGATTATATACATGCGACGGTCAATTTTTGGCTGTCCAGTTACCAAACACCCTGTATGAAAATATTATACAATTTTTTTTTAACTGTTGACTGTGGTAACTATGGACAGTCAAAATCAAACGTCATATACAAAATCGTATTTTAGGCATAATAAAGGGAATAACTTTTTTCAACATCAGGTCCCGTTTACAGATAAGTTTAACACGAAAATCTAATGTTGCATACAAAATCGTGTATACCTATTCGATATAGAAAAATGTTATCCTTTTTTTTAGGCTTAAATGCGATTTTATATGTAACATTCGATTTTTGCTGTCAACTTACTGAAGAAAAAAATATTTTCCTAGCAACCTTACAAGGCGTGATCTTGAAAACGCTATACCTACTTCTTTTTATGCCTTTATATGATTTTGTATATTATGTCGTTTGATTTTGGCTGTCCAATTACCAAACAGTCCAAACACCCTGTGTAGGTAATCGTTATGAAAGCCTAAAAAAATTAAACTATTGAAATGAAATGAATGGTTGTTTCCATTACCCGATCCTAATAAAATAACAAAGCGTTACATGTCATAAAATGGATTGTCAGACATGTACAAAACAATGGTAATGAGTTAGATACATAATTATGACATATAAACTCAAGTAAATATTGATTGGCATTATACCTTCGAGGAATTTTATGATAATTTTTACGATTACATTGCAAGTGCATTTCCAACAACTATAATTAAAGCTTATGTAAAAAAGAAATTAATAGCTACTGATTGATGAAAATAAAACGGAATGTTTTAAAATGCTAGTTTAATTGTTGGATATCAACAGCAATCTTAGAACCCAGAAATTTATATTATCAAGAAATAACAATAGTAAATTATTATCTCATTAATAATATCATTAATACTTTTATACATTAATAATATTATCTTATAAAACATTAATAGATCACTTATTACTCAAAAAAAAAAACACCAAATAACCATAAGCCTCATTTTTTCTAAACAAAGCAATGAAATCAGAAAATTTTCATCACCAACTTACTATAGAAATATTTCAACACAAATATCCGAGATAATTTCTCATGCCATTACATTATTCAATATTTCATTAAATCTTTTATGAGCACTGATTCTATGTTGCTGAATGCGACATATAAGTTCTTCTTCTCATATAAGTTACAAAACTTACAATTTAGCTATTAAACTGTTCTAATGATTGTAATTTAGTTTACATAAAATCAACTTGTATAAACCTAGAAAGTAGATACAATGAACATCTATATCAATATTGAATATTAAATTATCTCAAATCTCTAGAAATCCAGATGAATTTACATAATCAACAATACACAGTCATAAATCAACAGCTCGCCATTGCTTGATTGTCTCCCTGATATCACCAAACGAGAAGATTCGGGAGAAATTGTATTATGATGTAGTTAGTATATTTGAAATTTATTTAAATTTAGTTGTTTTATTACAATTATTATTATAGGTATACAAAACAGGAATATCCGTTTGATTTGATCCAGTCACAGAAGACAAAAAATTACGAATTTTTCACTTTTTTAATCAGACTGTATCTCAAATAGTTTATTTGAATCTTTCGTTTTTGGACGTTTGAAGACTGAGGTTTTTTGATTTGATTTTGTCATGCAAGAAATGAAGAAAACAGTTCGAGAGATGTCCAGGTAATAATAATTATGAAGATAATTCCGAGATAATTTTATTTATGTGTTCATAAAATTTATGTTTTCAACCCTTACTTTGTAGAATCTCTGCATACCCATGGATGATTAATAAAACACTAATGTTTTAAAAAATTCTACTATACAGGGTTAAAACTATTAAAAGGGCCACTACAGGGATATCCTAAACCATTGAAGATACGAGGTCGGTTAAATCAGAGATAAGGTGCGCTATTTTGTAGCCATCTCGAATCTGTCAAAACATGCAAGATATCTGTGACCGTTCCTGAAATATCCTGAAAAAACTGAAAAATCGAGAAATCTTATTTTTGCCATATCTTTCTTACAATTGGAAATTAATAAATTATTTTTCGTAGGCCGTGTAAGCCGTTATGAGCTATGCATCTGACGTTTCAAAAATTTTCCAAGCCGACTAGATTCCAGAGTTTTCATAGGCAGCTTTCGTTTTTCTTATGGCCACCATATTATTTTTTTATGTCGTCCGATAAGAAAAAAATAATGGAAACCAAAAATTTATAAATTTTAGAGAAAAAATGGGAAAATTTTTCTTCTTTTTTCAAAGTGATACTGCCTGCCTTATAGTTTTTTAATTTCTCTATGATCTTCGGTCTAAAAAGTTGTCTTTTTTTAAGAAAAAAAAAGAACAATAGTTTTTTTAAATTTATTTTTCGAAGTTTATTAGTTTTTAGTTTCCATTATTTTTTTCATACCGAAAGAAATAAAAAACTAATATGGCGGCCATAAGAAAAACGAAAGTTGACAATGAAAACTCTAAGATCTAGTAGGCTTTGAAAATTTTTGAATAAGCCTACGAAAAATTATTTATTAATTTCCAATTGTAAGAAAGATATGGCAAAAATAAGATTTCCCGATTTTTCAGTTTTTTTTCAGGATATTTCAGGAACGGTCACAGATATCTTGCATGTTTTGACGGATTCGAGATGGCCACAAAATAGCGCAACTTTTCTCTGATTTAACCGACCTCGTATCTTTGATGGTTTAGGATATCCCTGTAGTGGCCCTTTAAATAGTTCTAACCCTGTATATTTTGAAACACGTGTAACGTTTATATTTCCAACAATATACAGTGGAATTTTTTTAAACATTATAGTGTTTCATTAATCATCCATCATAATTATGTGTTTATGTATCTTGCTAATAAAATCTTTTCAATTCCTCCTTAAAATACCTACCTGTAATTATAATAAACTGCTAGCAAGTTCGCAAAAACTTTCACCTTTGTCCACGTTTTTTTTTTAAAGTATTGCTGTTTGATTTATGCAGACATAGGGTAGAAGCACCGTTTGTGGCCACTGACCCTTTTGTGGCCACTTCGCAGGAAAATACTAAATATTAAGACATTTATTACATATTGCAATAATGCGCATATGTCAACTCCCAATCCAATATGTCTAGTGTCATTTGCTTCAAATTGTATAACCCTAAAGTGAGATAGTTCATAGTTAAACGTCAACAAGACAGCACGTGGTTTCTCGTTGTCGCAAACTTAATCGTATTGTTAAGGATTACCATGTAAGTTAAGCTTTAATATTTAAAAAATATATTTGGATATACCTTTTTCGATATACTTTTCTTAACTGTTATATAATTATAAATAAATTACATAGTTTAGAATTCAAAACATAATAAACTCTCGAGAATTATTGAGGTGGCCACAAGTAGAACAATTTTTTCTTTGTTTTTGCCAGTTGTGGACACCAAGTGGCTAGAAACGGGTCAGATAAAGACCACTTCTGGCCACATAGTTATTTAACAGTATTTTATCATATTTTACGCCTCATTGGTACTAGATACTTTTTTTCTAGTGTTAAACATGGCTTCCGGAAAAAAAGTCCTGTTCAAGAATTCTGAAGAATGTATGCAATCTGCTCTTCACGCCATTAGGGAAGAAAATATGGCGGTTTCAACCGCTTGCAAATTATTTAAAGTGCCAAGAACCTCAGTTAGAAATAGGCTCTCTGGGAAAACATTCGACAATTGCCGTCACGTGGGGCCTGAGTCCTGCCTTGGATCGAAATATGAGGAAAAGTTGGTAAAATGGTTATTAGAGTCAGCATCCAGAGGGTTTCCTATAAATCGAGAAGGACTTTTGTATTCTGTTCAAAAGCTTGTAGAAGAATTTCAAATCCAAACACCCTTTGCTAACAACGTTCCAGGAAGAAAGTGGTTTGACGCCTTTTTAAGAAGAAATCCCGTTGTGAGTCGGAAACATTCCGAATATATCAACAAAGCAAGGGCAGCAGTAACAGAAAGAAGCATCAAACTGTGGTTTTCTGAAACAAGGGAGTTGTTAGGGCCAGATATTGAAATACTGAGTAATCCAAATAGAATTTTCAATATGGATGAAACCGCCATCTTTTTATCTCCAAAAGGTAATCTAGTTCTTGGTGAAAAAGGCAAAGGTGTATATGATATAACTTCAACGTCAGAAAAAGATAATGTTACAACATTGATTGTCGCCAATGCCAGTGGACAGCTTGCTCCTTCCCTCACACTATTCAAGTTTCAACGACTTCCAAAAGCTTATCTTGCAGCAGCTCCTAAAAACTGGGTAATTGGTATTTCTGAAACAGGATGGATGCAAAGCAAACAATTTTATGAATACTTTGCAAACATTTTTAAAAAATTTTTAGTAGATCAAAATATTCAGCTACCAGTCATTGTTTTTATGGATGGCCACGCGTCACAATCTTTGAATTTGAGCAATTTTTGTCGATCTAATGGAATCATATTAATTTGTCTTCCCCGCAACACCACACAATATATTCTACAGCCACTTGACGTATCTTTTTCCTTTCCTTTGAAAGCAGCATGGAAGAAACTAGCAAAGAAATGGCAGTTAGAAAATGGTGGTAAAACTATTCAGAAAAAGGATGTACCGGCCGCCATAAACTCGATTTTTATGCACAAAGACTTTTCTGAATCCATTCAATCAGGTTTCAGAGCGTGTGGGTTATATCCGTTTGATGAAAACGCGCCAAACTATGACAAATGTGTCAGGCATCAAAATGCAAATACTCCGGTTGATGAGGAATTAACACAGAAACAGACACAAGATAAGGAGCATCTGAAGATTCTTGAAAATCATTTGAAACCTGAAGTTTTGTTAGAATTTGAAAGAACATTTTCCAACTGGGGTAATTGGATTGGAGAAGAAAAGTATTTAGAACTGTACAATGTGTGGAAGAGCGCAAAGGAAAAAACAGTAAAAATCAATACATTTTCAGATGTTTCGTTGGATGAAATTTCTACAGAAGAAACCGGATTTAACTTGATTTTAGAGGATGATGCATTAATTTTTGATTTTCCAGAATTATCTTCCAATGTGGAAACATGTTTCAATCAGACAACTTCAAAAATAAATATATTACAAAATACAGTAATTAAACCTTCAATGTTACAAAATAAAAATGAAGTCGATATTTTTAATCTTGAATTTAGTACGAACGAATTCTACAATTCAGAAGAGAGTATCATCAATCAAGGGGAAGAAATAGAACAGAACAACTATTGTGAAAACAACGAAACCGAATCAGAAACGAAAAATAATGAGGAGACAGTAGCAGAGCAACAAGAAGAATGCCTTGAAACAGAAGAAAATAAGGAAAATGTTGCGAAGACAAATAGAGAAGAAGATAAGAATGAGAAAACAATAGTAGAAAAAGACGAACGCCACGACATAGAAATGAGCGAGGAAACGTTAGAAGCAATGAAAAAACATCCCGAAATCGAAATTAAACAGAATGGAGGCAAACTAGCAGATAAAAAAGAAGAGATCTCAGAATTAGAGCAGAAAGAGGAAACAACAGTAGGGAAGAAAAATGTAGGAACAGAAAAGAATGAAGAAGCAATAGTAGAAAACGAAGGATGTCCCGACATAGAAATAAACAAAGAAAATACCAATCAAGATATTAGATTTTTAAAAAAGAGATCTGTCAGCGAGGTTTTGAAAGACCTTTCAATTTATCCTGAAGATACATTCAATGCCCAAATACCCAAAAGAAAAAAAATACGCCTCCCCTCAGTCATGACACATGATAAATGGATTGAGCTGATGGAGGCTAAAGAGAAAAATAAAAAACCAAAGAATGAGAAAAGAAAACTTGAAATAAAAAATACTAAAGAAAAGAAAGCTGAAGCCAGAATTGATAAACGTAAAAAAGACCCTAGAAAAGACCAAAGAGATATAAAAGAAAAACAACAGCAAACATGTGAAACTTTAACTGCACTGACCGTAGGAACATTTATTATTTTGAAATATGAAAAGGAAGTTTATCCTGCAAAAATCGTTCAAATTGAAAACAATGAATATTATTGTTGTGCAATGACCAAGAGTATTGGGAACTGGAAGTGGCCTGGAAAAAATGACTTACTCTGGTATAAATTAGAGGATATTTTGATGAGAATAGCGGAACCAAAGCAAATTAATACAAGAGGAGTATATGCGGTTCCTGAATTATTAATGTTAGTTTCTTCCAATAATTGAGTTTTTAAGAGTTTATTTTGTTCTATATTCTTAATTTAAAATATTTTTGTGTTAAATTTTTGTTTATTTTTCGATGTTATAATATAAATTCGGTAAAATATTTGTTTTATCTTAGGGTATATCTAAACCTATTTTTCCGTTCCTAATCCCAGTGGCCACAAATGGTACATCTGGTGGCCAGAACTGGCAAAATGTGGCCACAAATGGCGAAAATCGATTTAACGCGAAAATTTTGAAATATTTTATAAATAAGAGCCTGTATTCTCAAATGAAATATATTTATTTTGAGAAAAGCCACCATAAAATCGTACCTACATAATTTGAATCAATAACTGGTACAAATGTAACTTTCACAGTTTTCCAAAGTATGAAAATTACTAAAAGTGGCCACAACTGGTACTTCTACCTTACGTATTTAATTTTTTTTAATAAATATTTTTATATGAGGATTTTATGGTTTCTTTGCTTAGTTTTGCATTGGATTTTTAATTACATTTCTTTGAAATAGTCGTTTTATTATCACACTACAATGATGAAATAAATATTGAGTTTTTTACTCTCAACCTTTAACATGCAAATTAAAATTTAATTACTGTATGGTAATAAATCTCATTATGATACAAACTTCCTTAACGCACTGGAAAAACTGGCCAATATCAGTATATTACCATTTGGTAGGTACCCAGTAAGGTTTTTGGCACATTGCGAAATGACAAAAATGACGTTATGTCGTGAAATTTGGGGGTGCTTGTTGCAGCTTGTTGTATAATAGTATATTATTCAACAAGCGCATAATGATAGCTATTATCCACGAAGATGAAAATTGCAGCACGAGCCTCTGGCGAGTGCTGTAACATCTAAGTGGATAATAGCCATTATGCGCGAGTGGAATACTATACTTTATCTACGAGTATGCTTGAATAAAAATAATTTTACTTACGGTAGAATTAAATTTTTATGTGAAAAAGTTTTATGGATTGCAGTTTTATTTATTAAAAAATATGGTTCTCTTTAAGTAAATAATTTGGTTATTGAAATATTGCAAATGTACAGAAAATATTACATACTTCACTGTCGACTGAAAATTGTAAAATAACTTTAAAGGGAGAAAAATAACAAAATCAGGGTGAAAGATTTCGTCGCGCATCGTATTTCACTTTTGATTTTGCAGGCAGTAAACCATTAATTCATGCATTTGTTGCGTTTCCCCTATTCATATCAGGTGGCGTATTATTCAAGATGTTATTTTCTTCGAAGAACATCCTGTATTATTCTGTTTATAATAATTTTAAGTTTAATTTTTGTAATACAATAATTTATATTGTAAAAATTAAAACTAAACAAATGTGAATGTTAGGTTATCGTGATTATTAACTGTCACTACTGATAGTCGACTAAACCTATTGGCAGCGTTCCAAAAGGAATCAACTTTCACAGCGGTTGACTAGGGCTTTATTAACTACGCACGGATACTAAGACATGTTCATTTTAGTATTATGATAAGTAGCTTCGTATACTATAGTAGTTGAAAGATCAAAATCATCCTAATATTCTGCGACTTTCATATTTTAAAAACATTTTATTAAACGTAAAATAAACGTTTAGGGACTCTACTTTCACGTCAGTGGACCATTGACAGTAGTCAGTAGTTTGAATCTGCCAAACGTACGACAGAATAGGGCGGTAAAGTTAAATAATTGACATTAACGATTGAATAATGAGCTCATTGTTCAATCGACCTGACACTATTATTCGATAGGGCAATAGTAATGCATGCCATTACTTCGTTAAAATTAGACTAATAATTGATTTGTTATCTAATAGGAGTAGATAAAATATTATTATTCAATCAGTGAAACTATATAATTATATTGTAGTAGACATTTTTAGTGATAATAAAGAACAATTTTAATGTCTGTCGTGTCCTCTTTTTCCTTCTCCTTTGGAGGTTGAACCTGGCAATCTCCTCCTGTCATTATCCGTCTCCTTGGATGCCTTCTAAACTTATCCTTTATATCTTCAAGAAGGGCGAAAAAAATCGAGACTGCAAATTACAGAGTCATTCGCATTTTGACAAATTTTGGTAAGGCGTTTTAGGAGTCTTTACATGGTGCTATAATATCTTCATATCAGATATCTTCTATCATCCTGCAAGCATCCTTCGTGAAATATCGTCCAACAATTACAAAATATATTCATCCACTTTCACTGATTTTGCTTCAGAAATTAGAACTTCAGTTATTTCAAGTTGACGTTCGTTATACCTTTTCGAAAGCCACTGATACAGGGTTGATCTGATCATAGGCAATTATTTGCAAAGATCTCCTCTTCTCCTCGATAGCCCTGAGAGATTTCGTTTTCAGTAGCCTTATCCTTTTTTTTTCTGCTTAATTGAATCCTAACTCAAAAAATTGCAAACAAATTTTCTAGGCACAAAGGCGTGCAAAATCACTCCGCGGTTTTCGTATCCCCGTCTTAAATAAACTTTTCTTCTAAGTTCTGATAAGCAAATAAGGCTTCAGGTCAGGTCAGGTCAGGTCTCACCCCGAGACGGTTTTCAAATTTTCAATTTAACACCTTTCTTCTTGAAGGGCATACACTTTTTTCCTCCAAAATCTGAGCCTGGTTTTTTGAAAATTGAGCCTCGTGTTGAAGCTAAAACTTCCGACAAGAAAATAAAAGGACAAAAATTTACTGAGGACAAATAAATATTAAAAACAAAAGATAAAAGCAAATAAAATTACTCAAATTTACATTTCTTCTAGGAACAGGCTTTGGGAGGAAAATTGAATGAACAGACCTTCATTTGTTAACACTTTAAAAACTCTCTTGCTATCATTGATTAAAAAATGTTTATAAGAGCAGCCAAATAACATCTGCATTTTTTAGAGGAAATAAAGCAATTTTTTACCTGAGAATGGTTCGTAACCATCGTTACAAAAATTTTAAAAATTGCTAGTTCGTTTTAGTCAAGTAGGGCATTGTTGTAAGAAAATGTCTCTTCTGCTCGATCATTGTTGAAGTTGAACCTGCTATTATTTCATACTCTTGAAACATGTAGGCATATTGCAACGATAGTAAAATGTTGTGTATAATGTTTTCCCTGATAACAACGGTATGTATAAGTAATACGAGTATACATAATACCTAAATAACAATAATTATTAATGTCAGTAGGTAGGTAACTAGAAAAGAAGTGGTTTCTTAGTGGAAAAGTGGTGGTTAATAAAGGGAAATGTCACGTTGTATTACTATAATTATTGATTTTATACAGTAGTTTTTTCTCGTATAAACTTGAATTTTTATCGAAGTGAACTACCATGGTCATATTTATATGCCATGATGTCACATTGAAATTTATTGGAATTAACATACTATATACCAGTAAACTTTTAAGGCTATTCAAGAAAGTAATTTTGTAAGACTTTTTAATGAAAATAAAATAAAACAATAATGAATAGTTTGATAATAAAAATAATAGAGAAAATAATAATAAATTAATTTAATAAAATAATATTATCACCAACGTCTGTTGAACCACTACTCGTATTTTTATAATAATAATAATAATAATAATTGTACTAATAGTTACTAATTGTTATTGTCTAATCGAATCTAATTGCAGTTTTTTATTCCACCTACAAAAATTTTGATCCGACATCCATGTAAAAATTTAATGTAACCTTGAAATGCCATTCAGGTAACAAGTGGATGGTAGATTTTTTATTTTTTTTAGAATACAGCTATCAATGGAAAACGAATGTTTCATTATGTATGTAGGTACTTGTATCGTATCTGTATTTAGAGTTAATTGTTTTGATTGTAAAAATACTGATTATTGGTACCTGTACATAATAAGTTTAGATGTAAGTATATTAGAAAATTTTATATAGGTATTGAACCAATTGCCAATAATTGGTGTAAGTATATTATACTTATACCTAATTATAAAAAAATATTGTAATTTAATAATAATGTACTTATAATGTAAATGAAGGTCATTACCTGATGTGATCATAATCACACGTTAAAGGCGGATTAGTTTTAATGAACTGCAAATAAGATAAGATAATAATTATTATGAAAAGATCTCCGATATTAATGATACTACTTTGTATTTTTTTATACATCATGCAATGACTGGATATTTTTTCTAAAAAAATATCGTAAAATTATGCGTACCTATGTAGAGTAGGTATACCTAGGTATGTGAAGCAGCTATACCAGACGTACGGTAACATTACGCAATTATACTATAATATCTGAAACATTACGAACTATCATGTCAGTTCTGTTTCACTATTATTGATTTATTGATATTATTTTCAAGTTTAAAAAATTAGATCTGTTCCTTAAGGATATTAATAATTTAAGCAAAAAGTAAATAAAAACTGGTTGATTTGATATCAAAATTATTTTTTATACCGTAGACGACTAATATAAACAAAATTAGGTTGTTTTAAATAAACTTACTGACCTGAATTGAAAATAGCATAGATAATGCAGATGCTCCTAATAAGCCTCCTTGATAGCAAAAAATTATGGAATAAAAATTCAAGAAATTAAGAAACTTTTTTCTCTTGGAAAAAGACATTATTGCAGTCATTGACAAAAATTAAAATAAGACTATAAAAATTGGGAAAAATTTCAGATTTAAGTTCCACCTGTGGTGAGTACGTCCACTAAAAAGTTGTCGTGAACCACTCTGTTTTGTTGTAAAAAAAAAGAAAGTGATGAAAAAAATTTCATCACGAGTTTCGTAAAATTTTTTTTTAGGAAATCTTTCCATAACAGTATACCTTCTACCTTGTTAATATTTGAAAAATATATAGTTCCAATGTTCAAAGTTTTTCAACCAATATAGTTTGAACCTAAGCTATAAATGGCCTAAGCCACACAGATAATTTTATATTACAAAGCTGAAGTTTAAGGTATTTAGGAAATGGGAAGCGAATATTTATTTCACACAGACCATTTTAATTAATTACCGTTAATGTATAAAGAATTAATTATTCTACTGCATTCGTTATCCAGACAGAAAAAGAGAGAGAGAGAGAGAGAGAGAGAGAGAGAGAGAGAGAGAGAGAGAGATAAAGCGAGTGCCCGTTTTTAAAAGCAATAATTATTGGCTTCTTAGTTTTCCAAAAGACATTACAATAGAATGATAGATCATATTTAACATCAGTTATTATTATCCTTAGAACGTAGAATAAAGACTTAAAGACTTGAGAAGTTTGCATTTATTTCCGACATTTAGACTCTTTGAACCAATGATATGATCCTAGCTTAATTTTCGAGACTTAAGCAACAGTGCAATTCATGGAATTTTATACAAGTGTATTATTTCTGGCATAAAGGCTTAGGTACTCTCTAAATAAGCGGCTTAAGCGGCAATGGTAATTTCAAGTGAAAGCGCTTCATGTCTGAAGCGCAGAAAGACTTAGATACCACTTACAGAAATAGTTGGTAGATCTGAATTTATTAAATTATTCCTTTTACACCATTCTATTATCCATACAAAGTAATTTATAAAGGTTAGAGGACTTTATTAGAACAGAAATACAAAATTTTCAAAAGATCAACCTACCCAATTATCATTATTATTGTTCACTTTTAGAATTTTATTCGACTTTTTAGATTTGAAAATTAAAATAAACAATGTTCCGTTTTACTGCTTCATTGAAAAAATTATTTTTTTTTAGAAAATTAGGGTAGACCCTTTGTTAGTGTAAATCCAAATTTTTCAATAAAAAAAGAATATCAATTTTGTAAAGGAATTATTTTTATTTATGATTGCGACGTGAAAACCGCTAATTGATGCAAAAACTGAATAATAATAATTAGTAATATAATTCAAAATGTGTTTACGTTAAAAAGTCCAGATACACCTAACGACGTTTATTTTGATAAATAGATAGTACTAAAATAATCTTAGTATAACGTACCTACCTAATACCGCTTCATGTTTTATTTATTTATTTAAAATAATTTTAAACTCACCTTGTATTTGAACATAAAATTATTTGTCCAGCAATCTCCATGGCATATGACTTGGTGTTTCCCTTTGTATACGCTTGCGTCAATAAACAATAAATCAGATCTTTCCTTGTACTTTTTAAAATTCTCTTTTAAATCGCAATTTTCTCCATCATCTAAATGACTGACACTTTCAAAAATGGCGATGAAAGTTTTAGAAAGATCCGATTTTTCTTCTACTGCTAACATGTTCCAGACATTAATCAGAGGTTTTGCCAACTCAAAGAACTTATCTGGATGTTTTTCTTTGTAGGCAAAAGATAATCCGTGAAATTTTCCGTATTCAGTAAATATGAGAGAAACATGCTCATCGTCTACTGTTAGTTTCTTGGGGAACATTTCGAATCCATGGGATCTTATATTATCAAAAACGATAACTCTGTGTATGTCATAAAACACCGAATCGTAATATTTCGCAATGCATTTGAAAGGATGCTTTACTTTATTGTTTGTTTGAAATTCATCTAGCTCAGGAAAGATTTTATTATAAAAATAAACTTCTTGGTTATACAACTCATTAAGTCTGAGTTTATCGACGACGTGCTGTTCTGTTAGGCATTTTTTCAAGATCAAGTACAATTTTTTCTGGTTGTTTGGATCCTTCACGTCCACGAAGGTCATGTCTCCAAGAAAACCATCTCCTTTTTTCTTCCCTGAATTTATTTCCGTTTGAATATCTTCAAGTCCTTCTTTAAGAGCGATGTTTTTCACGAGGTCCTGCACTATCTCCAGGTCCATGATCACGTCTGTTTACTTAATGGATTTGCACCTTACTACACCGCAAAAACAATGTGACTGACTACACCTACTCTCGCGTGATGGACCTTCACCAACTGTATGTTGCCGACATATATCTTCATTATTAATAATAGGTTCTGGCTAAGCTACTAGTGAACTACATAATCTTATTTAGAAAACAGTGTTGTCACATGTACATTTTTTTTGCGTGTTAAACTGGTAAATCAGTTCTATATACCTGATCCTTAAAGCTTATGTTTGAGAGATAGAGATAGCAGGTATTAATTGATTTTTCTAATTCGATAAGCCTTTATGGGCACATAATATTTTTGAAAAATTAATTTATCATTTGGATATGTTTAATGGTAAGAGCCTATAAAGTTTTTACGACTTTTTGAAGATTTATTTGAATGTACTTACTCTCATAATATATTGAAAAATAAAAATGACTTTATTGTTGCATATCGTTGCCTAATCTGACACCATTTCACTTTTAATCGAATAAATTTTATCTTCTACTCAATAGATATATCAGGTAATATGGGTCTTACGAAAAAGTTTAAATGAGCAAATATGTACAATTATTTACGGGCATTTAGAATCCCGTATGAAGAAAAACAAAAAAGCGTGTAAAACTTAGAAATTTTACACAAACTGTTGTTGTTTAAATAACTTCCTATTTACAATTATGTATCATAAGTAATATCTTTTTCAAAGGTACATTTATATGTAAAATGGGCTGGAAATTGGTCTTATAATGATTAGATCAAAATCTGGTGAACTCAAATTTAAGCAATTAATAGTTAAGATTGCTTTGTGTTCCCCAGAGCCAGACTATGTTAGGTCAATTTCTTTTTATTTTGCAATAAATATTTCAAGTCGCATTATTTTTGTACCTATATACTTAAATGGTAGGTATACTTATCTATATTCATCATTTCAGTGTCCAGTGGTTCCTGAGGGTCCAATAAAGGTGTGTTTAGTTGCAATACCATAATATATGGTTTTCCCCATACGCATACTCAGCTATTAATTACTATAAATGCCACTATTGTAGAATTAACGTTTTGGACATAACATATACTTATTAGTCTGGCTCTGGGGTACAGTTTTTCAATCATCTGAAATAACTCTAAATTTCACCATTGCGAGTATAGCGTTTTTTTTGCGTTCCACCAAACGCTTTAATAATAATTATACACTATGTGTATGAAGTTTGGAACAAAATTCATAATTTCCTTTTATGACGTATCGATTTTTCATAAATGCCCTCTTCTTAAGCCCAGTCCAGACTCAGTAATATTGCTATATAACTTTGCTATACAACTCTGCTATAAAACTTTTGTTTTAAAGAACAGTCGTGTCCACACTTAGGTAGTTCAGTCAAAATAGATGCAAAAAACCAACTAGGTACTTGCAGCAGCGGTGTGCGTAATTCTGCTTACCGAGAGTAAGAAAAAAACCAAGAAAAAGCGGTTTTGGTTCGACCTACTAAAGGTCAAGAAATCCAGATAGCGGGACTCATTTTTTGGAAGACCTGAAGCGAGACGATTTCAGTTTTATCGGTTCCATCTGTTCCATCGGAATTATAAACAATAGGGGAAGCTTCAAAAACTTCTGTAGATTTACATACCGTTCGGATTTCAACAACTTGCATTTCTAAAACCTAATTCTCAAGAATGACACGAGAGATTCAGAGATGCAGTACCCGTTAATGGACGTCTAGCAGTAACTTTGCGATTTCTAGCAACTGGAGATTTATGCCAACGCTATTCAGAATTTTTTTATTCAGAATTTATTCAGAATAAAATAATTAGAATAAATAATTATAAATAATAAAACAATAAACAGTATCCAGGTATTCAGTATCCTATCTAAATAATAAAAATAAAATTAGGTAAAAATGTTACATTTGAGATTTTATCGAAAATGGTGCCTTTTATCGAAATTTTATAAGCATGATTTTTTTGTAGCAATTTAATCTGGAATTCCGAAAAAGCTATAAAAAATAATAAAAAAAAAGTTCAGAAATTTTGACGAGAAAAAAGGGGTCCTGGGAACGCGGATTCTACGCCACTGGGTGCTTCGGTTGTACGGAAAATTTTTACAAATACGAGTTTGAATAAAAATATTCTCAGTTTGCTTCATGAACTATATTCGGGTAATGCCTTCGTTAAAGAAACCACAGAAGTTTTAAGAAATAATTGCCATTTTTTTAAATGTAAAGAAATTGGCTAACTGGAATAATTATTTGAAATTTAATACAGTAGTGCCAATTGAAGCACATGAAGTGATACTCCCAAGATTCTTTAATTCAATGACGGATATCTGGATTAACATTACCTTTTTAATAAGTACTACGCCACTGAATTTAATGCAAGTATGACATTTGTGGTAGATATCTGGTGTTGTTCAGGGAAGAAAAGTCATGGTGCGTTCTTGTCGTAGGACACACTGTATCCAAAATACTTCACAATGCACGAACCCGTATTATGAGATAAAATGTCATGAAAATCAACGCTACTGAATATTTCTAGAAATTAGACATTTTTAATAATTAATCGTATTGATCGTTATTGAAGCGTGTTACAAAAAAACTTGCTTCCTACATTTTCGAATATCTTGACAACATTGTGTCCCACAACAGAAACGTTGAATGACTTATCTGCTCTAAACAATACGAGGTGTTTACCAAAAATTTCATATTTGCATTAAAGGGCAGTGGAGTAGCAATTATTAAAAAAAAAAAAATACAACGAAATATCCACATCTCCGCCACTGGATTAAATAATTATTCATTGGGAGTATGACATCATATACTGCAATTATCAGAACTCCTCTACAAAATTTCAGATTATTCCAATCAGCCAATTTTCTATACATATTTCCAAAATCCGAATTTTCTCTTAAAACTTTAACACCCTGTATAAGATTGTAACATAGCGTATCATAATTAATTATGTAACCATAATTTAGATATTTTATGATGTCAATGATACACCAGAAACTTTATAAAGTTTTATAAAGTTTATAGAATCATAAGTAATATTATTAAATATCACGCAATATTTATACAGGGTGTTTCAGAAATATAGGGTGAAATGTAAACGGGTAGTTCCTCTCATAAATATTACGTGAAAAAATAAATTTCATCTCAAAATGACGTTTCGTTTAAAAGATACAAGGTGTCAAAGTTTAAAACAATAGAGTTTTTCGTTATGACTTCTGTAAATTTAAATCGATTTAGATTATACTTAATAAGAAAAACATACCGTTTTTGAGATATTTTAAGTTTGTTGGGGCATTTACTATAATTAACCAAAATTATTGCTTTTATTAAAAGTTAAATATCTGACTAGAATTTTTATGCTAAATGATATTTTTAATGATTGGTGGCATTTCCTGAGAGAACTCCAAATATCTCAAAAACGGTGTGACGTATGAAAAAAACTTAAAAATACTTTTTTGTTCTAAAATCCATGAGCTATGAAAAAAAAAACGTTTGAGTATTTGCAATAAAGTCCGTGGCGTAACAGATAGGGAGAGAAAAGTAGAGCTTACCTCAAATATTACATTAGTGACATTTCCTGAAAAAAATTTTTGAAAAAAAAACTATATACTCTTCATTCTAAGATTGAGCAATTGGATAACGCTTTCGAACGGTTTTGTAATCTTAAGAAAGTCAGTGGCGTTAAAGATTAAGATGGAAAAGGGGCTCAAACCTTGAATAACCACGCCACTGGAAGACCTCTATAACATCTTTAATAGTCCAATAATTTGTTTGTTTATCGCTTATGCCAAGTTTCTTCAAAATCGGTTTAGATTTACACGGGTTATAACCAAAAACTATTATAAATTTTTTAAAATTTTGACACCCTTTTAAACAAAAAGTTATTTCGAGTAGATTTTTTGTTTTTTGAACTTATATTTATGAGAGGAACTACCTGTTTAAATTTGGCCCAATATCTCTGAAATACCTTGTGAGTATATTTTTATTTATTACAAAAATATAATTTTTTTATGAAATTTGGTTTCCTATAAATAAGAAGTTCTCTATTTAAATTTTCCAGGAAAACAATATCTTTGGACTCGCAATCGTGAACAGCCAGTTACATAATGCAGGAAAGACTAATAAGTATCCCAACCAATCACGTGACATACTAGGCAATGGTCAAACAGAGTTTTCCCATCCCGAGAACTATCTTTTGCTTTTAAAGAAGTGCCATAATCGATTCTAGTTAGGACAGGTGAAGACAATCCCCTCTCAGGAACAGCTTCACGACAGATCTTTTATCCAGAACGCACCTGGTATTAATTTATGCCTTCAGAGATTTTTCTAAGCTTTTTAGGGCAACCCCATATGCTTGTCGAGTCTCGAAGGTCCCAAAGCGGCCATAAATTGAGAAAGTTCCTGTACTTCCAACTTCAAGTTATACTCTGTATCTCTTATTCACCTAGACTTGTTCCCCGTCTATTTTGAGAGAGACGTGCTTCTTCTACACTTTCTCAATGTCAATGAATTGTTTATTTTTTTTTATTTAATAAATCCGCATCAACCATTTAGGTTATTAGCGGTCCCAATGTTATTACATTACATTTGCTTAATATTATTAATTAGAGGCATTATTGATATAATCAAGCGCGTATGTTGACACTAAATCTTGTTAGCTAGCCCAGTTATCTCTAGGAAGTTTAGGACATTGGTGATGTTCTTTGGGTCAAGTACGTCCTTTATATTGTGGGGGAGGTTGAGATCTCTTCTTTCTCTGTTAAATTTGTGACAGTCCAGGAGAAGGTGTTCTACTGTAATCGCTGTTAGACATGTGTCACAAATAGGTGGTTCTGATCTTTTGAGGAGGTGTTCGTGGGTGATTTTGGTGTGTCCTATTCGTAGTCTATTTGTAATGACCTGTGCTTTTCTGGTTTTAGGCTTCGGTAGAACTCTGCGGATATCTTGTTGGATTGACAGAAGTTTGTTGTGGGTTTGTTGCCATTCTCTGTTGTGGAGGTCGATAATTTTTTGCTTAAGGTGGTTTCTGATATCTGTGTGGATATGGATTGGGTTGGTTTGGTCTTCTAATAGCGCTGCTTCCCGGGCAGCTTCATCGGCCTGTTCATTACCTGATATGCCAGTGTGTGAGGGTACATAGATGAACGTGGGGTGGTTTATTTTTACGGGGTGCAGATGAATTTCTTTGTGTATCATTTGGACTATTGGATTTTGTGGATATAAGTTCTGACAGGCAATGATGGCACTTAATGAATCGCTGGCAATTACGTATTTTTGGTGAGGGTGGATACTGGTAAATTTAATTGCCTGGAGTATGGAATACATTTCTGCCGTGAAGATGCTACAGTTGTTGAGGTGGTATAGTTTGGGGCCTTCCGGTGAGACAAATGCTGATCCAACTCGGTGTTCTATTTTAGATGCGTCGGTATAGATGAACTGACACTCGGCATACTTTTCGCACATTTTATTAAATTCTGCTTTTATTATAGAAGGGTGGGTGGAAGATTTGTTATATTTGGAAAGTAGCAAATCAGTCTTAATGGGTTGAGACTTCCAGGGGAGAAAGTCATACTTGAGAGGAGAAATATTTGGGAGTTTGTAGTCGATTTCTTGGAGAATTCGATTTAATCTTTCGTAGAAGGGTACTTGATTATGGGATAGGTTTGCATATAATGTTTGGAAGCGGAGAGCAAATGTATTATTGTATGTAGGTTTTTGGGGTGTCGTGGCGACTGAGGTAGCATAGTTGAGGGCCAGTTGTTTACTTCTTAGTAGCGGTGGTAATTCGTTGGCAAGGGCGTATAAACTTTCAGTTGGGCTGGTACGGTATGCACCGAGAGCTATACGGAGAGCAGTGTTGTGGATAGTTTTGATGTGTTTTAATAGCCTCTTGCTGGCGGTAGAGTACACAAGGAGACCGTAGTCGGTCTTGGACCTGATTAGTGTTCTATACAGGCTTAACAGAACAGAGGTATCTGCTCCCCATTGGTTGCTAGCTACACATCTCATGAGACAGAGGGACTTGTTACATGATGTTTTTATGTGTTCGATGTGGTTCTTCCAAGTAAGTCTATGATCAAAGTGGATTCCCAGGTATTTGATGGATTTGTTAAATTGCAATGATTTCCCATAGAGATATATCTCAGGTATTATAGGGGATTTTTTCTTTGTAAATAAAATACATTGCGTTTTTTCAGCTGAGAATGTATATCCTGTAGATTTTGACCAGATTTGGAGGTTGCTGATTGCGTTCTGGATAAGATCTTTCATATGGTCCCGGTTCTTCCCGACTGCATATATCACAAGGTCATCTGCGTACATTATTGTTCTTATCGGACAGGTGATGTGTTCGAAGATATCGTTTATGGCAATCAGGAATAGCGTTACGCTAATGGTAGATCCTTGAGGAATTCCTGTTTCTAACTCATGTTTTGCTGATATAGTTGCGTTGGCTTTCACCCTGAATGATCGGTCACAAAGAAAGTTGTTAATATAATTCCAGATATTACCATTAAGCTTCCATTCACGAAGTTTCTTCAATATTAAGTATCGCCAAGTTCGGTCATAGGCTTTCTGTATATCAAAGAATATTGCAAGTACATCCTGCTTGTTTGCGAAAGCCTGATGAATGTCTGACTCGAGCATAACCATGCAGTCGGTGGTGGAGTGATTTTTTCTAAATCCGAATTGTGCTTTATTGAGCATGCCACCAGACTCTAGGACATGCATTAAGCGTCTGTTAATGATTTTTTCCAATAATTTCCCCATGGCGCATGTGAGTGATATGGGGCGATATGATGAGGCCTTATTTTTTGCTTTGTTGGGTTTCAAGATTGGTAAAATTAGAGATTCGGACCACTGAATTGGAAATTGGTTACTCATATAAATTTCGTTGAATAAATTGAGTAGGTAAGTTTTACCAGATTCAGGCAGATGTTGTATAAATATATAGGGTATCTGGTCAGAACCAGGGGCAGACTTTGTGCACGTTGCTAGAGTGTCTTCTAGTTCTCTTTGTGTTATTGTGTGGTTAATGGGATTTTGTTCATTGTCTGGGATTTCTGTGTTGAGTGCGGATTCCAGTTGGTTTTTCACTGTTAAGAAGTCATCGTCGTAGTTGGAATTACTTGACGCTTGATGAAATTGTGTTGCAAGGGTTTCTGCAATTTCTTCGTTGCTAGTGGCAATATGGTTTCCTGCTTGCAAGGAGGTGATTCTTCTCTGTGTTCCGGTGCCCTTTATCCTTCTTACTTTGTCCCAAACTTCAGTAAGTGGTGTTTCAGAGTTTATACTGGATACATAGTTTTCCCAAGATTCTTTTTTACTCATTCTAATTGTATATCTAGTTACCGCCCTTAATCTATTGTATTCGATGCGATTTTCAAGTGTGTTATGTTTCTTGAGTCTGTTGAAGGCTGCTTTACTTTCCCTTAAAGTTGTCTTGCACCGGCTATTCCACCATGGGACGGATTTTGATGATTTCGGATGGGTTTTGCCTATGTGTTCAGTTGCTGCTAATACAATTACAGATTCTAGATGTTTTAGGGCCGAATTAACATTGTCGTAGTCGGAGAAATTATTCAAATTTCTGGAAATAAAGTCTGAGAATTCAGTCCAGTTTGCGCAGGATATTCTCCATTTGGGAGGTATAGTTTCTGATGAGTTTGTTGATCCGCCTATATAGTTGAGTTTAATGGGGAGGTGGTCACTGTTGTATAAATATTCGTAAGGCTGCCATTGTGTTATGTACGAAGCGATTGATGCGCTGCATATAGACAAATCTATGGCTGAGAATTCACCTGTCGAGGGGTTGTATCGAGTCCCAGCTCCTGAATTAAGAAGGACGAGGTTGTTGTTGTTAATAAAAGTTTCCATTTGTTTTCCTCTTTTATCTGTGTTTTGAGAGCCCCAGAGTAAGTTGTGGGCATTAGGATCAGTTAGAATGATACACGGGTGTGGTATTTGGTCAAGGATTGCTTGAAGTCCGTCATTAGTGAGGGTTTGATTGTTTGCACTATATACGTTGATAATGGCAATTTTTTGTGGGAGATTGGTTATCACGCATATAACTTCATAGTCAGAGTTTATCGGGAACTCCTCAGATTGGTAGTCGATGCTTATATAAGTGGCGACGCCACCGCTGGCTTTTGGTGCGTTTGTCCTGTTTTGTTTGTATCCTATATAGTTCCGAAGATTGTGGCAATGGTCATTTTTAAAATGCGTCTCTTGTAAGCATATGATTGCAGGATTGTCTTGGGCAATTAGATGTTGTAGTTCCGGTAAGTGATTATAAAATCCATTTATATTCCACTGGAGAAAAAGCATTATAGATAAATATTAAAAAGAAAAGGTTGTTAATCTTTTAATAGGAAGTCACTGATGAGGCGTCAGTGTCCTCAGCGTCCTCAGTTTCATCGTTGTTTATCTTCCTTTTAATCTTTTTCGTAATTCTAGTACAGCGATTTTTTATGGATCTATGTGAGAGATAAGGGTATATAGCTGTCAGACTGTTAAGGAGTTCAACAATATCGTCGGTGTATGTTCTGGCAAGGCTCAGTGGATCTGGATTGCCATTGGCGTTGTCTAGGAAGTCAGATAAGGTTTCAAATGGAATAACGGGATTTGTTTTTAAGTAGGGGGTCTTGGCCGGTGTCATCATTTCTATTGTTGTTGGGGCGGTTTTGTTAGATGTGTCAGTTCGGGAAATTTTCGTGGGCCTTTTCAATGGATTAGGTATCAAGAATATGGGGTCCCTGGGTTTTTCTGTATCCCTAGTATCAGCTTGGGAAATTGCCAAATTTTCGGTGGAAGTAGATTCGATGGTGGTAGAGGTTCTTTTTGTAGGCCTGCTAGGTATAAAAGAATTATGTTGAGGAGGCGTAATACCTATGCTACCCGAAAAATCTTCAGTTGTCTCCTCTGTAGGTTGAATACTTTGGAAGTTATTGGAAATTTGTGTTTGTGGTAGCAATATATCGTCTTGTTGTTGTTGTTTGGGACAGTGCTTGGTTATATGCCCACTTTCCTTGCAAAGAAAGCACCTAATTTCGTCAAAAGTGATAAATATTCTATATGTCGTTTCTTCGTAATCGATAATTATTGAGGAGGGCAGTTGGGGATCTTCATCAGGCTGTATGAAGAATTGTCTGCGGAAGCTCATGATGTGGCTGTATTCTTCTGAGATAAATGTGGTCCTCAAGAATGAAATTGGTGAAACCAGTTTAGTTCCTATGTCGGTTAGGGCTCTTTCGATTATGTTGTGTGGTATACATGGACTTACATTTGATAATATGATTCGCTTTGCTGGTGTAACTAGACGACGGACATTTAGATTCAATGAATTGTTTAATATACATGCTTACAGTTTAATAGCGATGATTCTTATTGAGTTAATCATCGTATTGTTTGTTTACAGCAACCACAAAAAATTAAAATAAGAGTTTGTTTTAATTATTATTAATTTATATTTTTTAAATTTTGGCTATCTATCTAGCAGAATAAAACTATATGGTTGTAAGAAAATATTTGATAAAATATTCCTTCATCCAATTACTATAGGAAGATAGACTTCCTATAGATTTCATTTCATTTCCTTTAAACATTTTATTTTTAAATTAGAATTTTAATTAAAATTAGAAATTTTGATAATTGTATACATCCGCGGCTCCTGCGTTTCATCAATTTTTTCGGGACCGAGGAGCGAAATAGGGGTGCTGGGTGAGTAAGAAGCTAAAAACAGCCATTGCAAACTAATATCAAGGTCACCACTAAGGCCTCTTTGGCACTACGGTCGAATTTTTTTTTTTTCACTTTCAGGGCAAGGAATATCTTCGAGATTAACAATAGCACAGTTTTTATTTTGAATTTTGCATTTATTTTGCATTTATATTCCAAAATACGCGACATCGCTCGCTATTATGGTCCGACTACGTTTGAATGCGGTTCGTATATTGCGTATGTTACCAGACCGGCTCTGGTGTTGATATTACGAGTTTCCGCCGTCCACTCGACACTCTGACCTTGCATGTTTATTGTGATTTTCGCTGTTCTAAACAGGCCCGCACTCAGGAAGACCTTCTTTTGATGCCCTTTTGTTCGCTTATCTTTCATTTGCAAAGCAAATTAATACCTTCCTGGTGTTACTATAGGTGTGTCCTCCACCCCTATATAGGTGCCATAGTGAAACTGTAGGAGCCGCGGAGTAAATAATGACCGAAATTTTAATTGGAAATTTTGGATAGATTTCCTAGACTTAATTTCGATAGAAAGGAAACATTTTTAAGGAAAAAATTAGAAAATTCTACAATCTCTTGTATTTATTTATTGTAAGTATTTCTACAAATTTGTGGTTTTATTTTTCGCAAGTGTATAATGTTTAGTTCTTTCAACAGTGTCACATTTATCCAAAACATTAGTATTAAAATAATGACACATTGAAATACGAGTGTTATACAATCATTGATCACAGAATAAATTAAATTATGACGACGTAATTTTTTTTTAATTTATAAGATCAAAATTTAAGACGGGCTAATGTAAATAATAATATAGTAATTACCATGTTACTATAACAGTTCCCTAAGGTAATCAAATTACACAAATTTTTTGTTGTTAATTTGGTTTTACATAATTTGTTATTTAGAAGCTTCAATCAAGAATTATAAGATTGTACTGTGATCTTTTCCCTGATTGGTTACTGTTAGACGTAATAATAAGACGACCACTAAAATACACAGAAAACTATTTGTCTACATTTTTTTGCATACAATTAAACCATGGAAATGAGAATTTTTTTAAGAAAAATTATCTTTGGTCAACAGTAGATAACCGGTCGCTCACAATTATTAAGCAATAGAGATGGGAGATATTTTTCGAACTGCGACTTGGTCATCATCCTGAATGACCCCGAGGTTGTAAAGATTTTTAAAAGTTTTTTTGTTAATTTTTTTACAAGATTTAAAAAAGTTGTCTGTTAAAAATCAAAACTTTTAGGGTATAATTGAAATTATTTTTCCTCGGGAAAATTCGATACGAGTGGGAATTACATTCCTGCCTTGTAATAGATGACCAAGTTGTCAAGGTTAAATAGCAATAATTTTCCGTCAATTAATGGTTCATCTATTGAGAGGAAGCAGAGTAATTACTGCCTAGTAGTAATTTAATCAAGAGGAAATTAATTTGTAATAATTACACTAATTTGCGTTTTCATATAAAATCCATTTGCATATTATACTGCGACCATAATAATTATTTTTTTATGAACTAGATTAGGTATGTTTTGTTTGTACTTTGATGACATTGGCATTAATAATTATTGAAAACGGTGGATTTTAATAATTACTCTTACCTAATATTACCCAAAGACAGATTCTTGATGACTTTAATACGCAGATATGTTATGGTGAACATATTATATTATGAATTGAATTTCTTATGTTTAGTTTCTGTTCTAATATTTACAAAATTTTTTGTAATGATAGGTTATGACTAGTTAACTGAGAAGTTTAAATTTTTGAATATTATCATCGATTTTCAATAATCTTGTAACAACAATGAATAGGAGAATTAGAAATTAATACTGTTTATCATTGAATTACATAAGCACTTGTGACGGTATTAACATATAATTATTTATTCGTTAAAATTCATACTCACGTTATCGTATTATGGAAATATATTTTTTCATAATGTAAATAACTAGGTATTAGGAAGATAGATTAGATGACATACCGCGGTTTGATGTAAAATGGAGTGTCAAAACAAATACGAACAGTTGTTGTTGATAAAATCATTGGCGTCATATTATTCACACTAATTTTAAGTATTTAATAGATTGGTTGAAAAATTAATTTAAAATCGTTTTTATTTATGTAGCATTTTTGACATCCTACCACATCGTACCTCAGTAAAAGCCTCTCCTTATTAGTTTTATATTTGTACATATTACTTTTTGACATTATAATGATTATAATGATTAGAAAACATAATTATTCATTAAAATTAAGTAACAATATATTAGGCAACAGGATTTTCGCTGACTATTATCAACTGTAGGTCCCACTGAGCAGAGCAATATTGCAACAAAATTGCAGTAATAAGTTTTCGTAGTAAAGAGTTATTTGTATAGTTAGCAAAATATGCCTACGGTTATTCAGAAACAAATTAAAATAACTTCTCATAAAATTAAACAGGTATAACTAAAAAACAACACAATATAATATAGCAACCTCCAATGATGTTGATTGCAAGTAGGTAGGTACTGCTTGATTTTTATATGAAGGCGAAGGCTGGGCGTGAACTACGCATCTTGCGAGCTTTGCTCACCGCCACTAATAATTTACACGTTCGATGAACGGCGGAGATACTCTTATCAGCCTTATCTGGTTGGTTGTTTTTTTAAGGTGGACGCCGACTAACATTGTTGATATTGGACAACAAATATTTATGGAGTCGGAGACGGTACCCACCCTTTTTGCGCAGTAAGAATTTACTCGCCTTCCTATAGTAACAGGACTATACCAGCGGTTATTTATTTTATTGAGGAGGCCCGCTTCTATGTCTCGTCTTCATAAAATGTGGTATGTTTCGAGCATGTGTCTTCATGCAAATTATGTTTAGTTCTTATTGTACCTAGAATACAGGGTATGTCATTAAAATAGCGAAAAAAAAAAATTAAAGACAGATTCTTTAGTCAAAACTAATACAAAATAATTTATATTAACGTGTGTCCGGAAACGCACCGTTTTCGAGACACATGGGGATGTGAAAAAGTTAAATTTTGCAGTTTTTAGAAGTTATCTCAAGAACCATTTGAGATATAACACTCAGCTTTTGTCTTAAATGTCTTATCATTGATATAAGCTACTTTTTAATACCAGTTCAGTTTTTATTTTCATGTGCCATTTGCCGAGATCTCAGGAATGAGAGGTTTTTTTGCTATTTGTCGACACAATGTTTTGAAACATCCAAAGCGAGTTTGAATGGCCGTTCTCTTCTAAAACGACTGACGTTAGCAATTATGACCAAGAGGGTACCTTTTTTGTGTAGAAAATTTTGGCGGTTTAAAATGCGCTCTTAAAATGTCAATTTGCCCAGTGTCGTAGATATTAAGGACAAAAACACCCCACGCAACTCTGAAGTTTCAGCCACTGGCATATAAAAAAAATTGTTAGCAAAAATAAGGTAACATCAATGACAAAATCCGTACAATAGCTGAGTTCTGTATCTCTAACGGTTCCCGAGATATCTTCAAAAAACTAGAAAAACTGTATTTTTTTTTGAGGCAGTGAACTGTAAAGTCATTTCACGGATATACAGTGTGGAAAAGTCAAATGGAATAAATTCGATAATAAATCAATGGAGATGGGTGCCAAAAAACGCTCGGACACATCGATTAGTATTTTTGGTTGCGCATTTTTTTCAATGAAAACTTTTTATACAGGGTGTGTCGTGTAACAGTGCTCAATACCAACTTTCTTCTTTCAAATCAAACACCCTGTATATTATTACATTTTCAGATTGCCTGAAAAAATGTAATAATAATGCTGTTTATAATTCAAATTTGTAACGAGTGATTTTTGAGTTATAAACAAATGAAAATCGCAATTTTTAATTTTCAAAACAGTGTGTACACCGATAACGGCTCAAGATGTCGGAAAACGGCTTACATGTCCCTATCTTAACTTTTCATTTAGAGCTCTATTAGGTAGTTTAAATTTTTATACAGGGTCATGAAAATTACCAGATTTTTAATCACCCTGTATAAAAATTTCATCCACACAATAGGATACTACATGAAAAATTAGGATAGGGACATGTAAGCCGTTTTCCGACATCTTGAGCCGTTATCGGTGTACACTGTTTTGAAAATTAAAAATTGCGATTTTCATTTGTTTATAACTCAAAAATCACTCGTTACAAATTTGAATTATAAACAGCATTATTATTACATTTTTTCAGGCAATCTGAAAATGTAATAATATACAGGGTGTTTGATTTGAAAGAAGAAAGTTGGTATTGAGCACTGTTACACGACACACCCTGTATAAAAAGTTTTCATTGAAAAAAATGCGCAACTAAAAATACTAATCGACGTGTCCGAGCGTTTTTTCGCAATCATCTTCATTGATTTATTATCGAATTTATTCCATTTGGCTTTTCCACACTGTATGTATACATATGTATATTTTTAATAATATTTTTATACAATCTTCAAGCCAAGCACCAGGTTACTGGATAACACAGAAACTCACAGTCTACTGGGTATGTCCTCGAACGTAATGCCTAAGACCATCATGAACCACTCTGCTTCTAAACTCTTGCTCCCGGGAAGAGATTCATGGAAGGCTAACAGAAATAAAGTCCTAACAGCATAGTCTTCTCAAAGAGTCTTCTCGAGTCTGAGCCTTCAAGCAAAAACTTTCCAGGTAAATTATGCCATACAATTCAGTGCACAAATGAAGGCAGAAGAAG
The DNA here is from genome assembly GCA_910589415.1 of Malachius bipustulatus. Classification (NCBI taxonomy): domain Eukaryota; kingdom Metazoa; phylum Arthropoda; class Insecta; order Coleoptera; family Melyridae; genus Malachius; species Malachius bipustulatus. The sequence continues at coordinate 41,416,136 of OU342632.1, read as the reverse complement.
ATTCACTGCCAATGCAGAGTAATAAAGATATTTTTAGACAGCCAAGCGGCTTTGAAAACCCTGAGCTCCAGCCACTGCAAGCCCAAGTTGGTCTGGGACTGTCAATCAACTCTGAATGCCCTGACAAGGAGCAACCAAGTAACTCTGATCTGAATTCCGGGCCATGCTGGAAATAGAAAGAACGAACTTTTGACTCTTTGGGTAGGGAGGTGCAGAATGCGAATTTATCGGACCAGCATCAACACTTGCCATATTACCGAATATTGCCAAAACACCAATACGCAACTGGACTGAGGGGAAGTCCTCGCAAAACTGGCAAAACTTACCAAGATTGGACCATTCGAAGGCCTTTATAGGGCATGTCAAAAAAAGACCAAAGAATTATTGGAGCTTAACGGGAAAGAACTAAGAGCTCTAATATGCCTAACTGGGCACTGCAAGCTCAACCATCATCTGCACAAGATGGGCTTAGCGATCAGCGCTGAACGCCGCCTTAGCTTGGAGGATAACGAAATAGCAAAACACCTACTATTATAAGTGTCCCGCTTTCGGAAGAAGGGAAGAACCAGACTACAAACCTTCGGGAGAAACTATATTACACCGGAGCACATGGATACATTATCAATAGTCAAGATAATCAGCTTCATGGAGGATCATGGAGGAGACTGGCCTGATGGGGTTGATAAAGCATGACCAGATATCAAGCCACAATAGACCTTTGGTCGCAGTAGAGGTGTCAAAATTAACAACTCACGATAAATGTAATCTCATCTGAAGTTTGCAGTTTGCAAGTTTCCAACGTGCTGAAGCATTGCTGTTGAAACATTACTTTCTTAGCTTTCTGGACTCAAAGGATAATTTACAAGAGAGACTTTTCTGAATCCAACCTTACCGGAAGTAAGCTGTCCCATTAAAAAGTAACAGGACTTTTATTTTTCGTATGTTCAAAGCTCAAGTTTGCGATACTGTCCTGGAATAAAACATTTACATTAAAAAAAATTCAAAAACAAAATAGAAAGTTCGGTAGGTATATTTTATTTATGAAATTGTTGTTTTTTAAATTCATTAAATTAGAGGTACATGAAACATCTACAATTGTACATTATACAAGTTTAGTTAGAAGAAACAAAATAAATAAAATAATATGCATATGTATAATTATTTTTTTCTAGAGCAAACATAATATTTTGTTAAATGTTCTTCTTTATTTGGGTTTTAGGTTCGATATTAAAATATTATTTTTCAAAAATATTTTTATAAAATTGAAACGTTTCGAGACCGATTGGTCTCTTGTTCACTCATAAATAATTGTAAAAAATATGTAAAAACTTAAAAATACTTTAAAAAATCATAATTATTATATTAAAATGTCGTAAATGGTGTGTTTTTAAATTTTAGAAAAAATATAAGTAAATTAATTTTGATCTTGATTTTGACATTTTTGTAACAACTAATAAGAAGCAAGGTTCAATAAAAATAATCAAACATAATATTTTGTATAGTATAGAACGTCGTGACTTGAGTCCCTATATCCAGGGACTCTACTCATGAAATAATATAAAAGTGCAAGAGTTATACCAATAATGCTTCCTCCATACAGTACAATTTTACATAATCTTTTCCTAGTTCTGTTAGAAGTTCAAGAACTCATTTAACTTATTTCTAAATCACAAAGCATCGATCTCGTTCATATGTAAAATTACATCCCTAAATCTTTTTTCATATTCCAACTTATCATATCCTTCATGAAATTTGCTCATCGCTGAGGAATCGTCCTGGATAGTGGATAATTCCTGCAACTCCATAATGTTTTCCTCATACCTTAGTTTGAATTTGTTGACCACTATGCTCATAAGAAAGCCAAATTTTCCATATTGTTTCCATTCCCTCTTTAAGTCTTCGTACGAGAACAAAGCATCTGGGTTGCTACCTAATTGTCTTATAGAAGTAGATAGTTGATCGTGGTAAATTTTCAGATATTTATCGAGATCCTTATAAAGTTCCTTCGATCCACTTGTATAGAAGGAGTATGAAAGATCTTTCACTGGGCTGTGAAAATTGATCATTTGCCAGTCTAACAGCTTTACGTCTACTGGTTTCTTATAGTCGCCCTAAAAAGAGAAATATTTTAGTTAGCTATAAAAAAAAATTAAAATGCAGTTTGTCGACTCGGTTAAAGGACCTTCGAATCTTTACTTTAACACATAAGAACTGTATAATAAGCAGAGTAGGTATTATTTGACAGGGAACTCTAAACATTTTAGAAATGAACGCATTTTACTGTTGCGCAGAGGTAACAGTGATCATGGTTAGGTTGGAAATAATTATTTTTGTGGCTTGGTTTTGGCTCTAGAATAATAATTGAATAAACTGGATGAATCGCATTAAGATGGGAAATCAAGCCCAACATCACATTACTACCTAATCAAGGTAAGACCCATGACATGAAAAAAAAAATGCTGATTCAGTGGAGCCTTAGTCAACGGTGAAGTAAAAAACGATAAAATCTTCGGCACTTAGGCCGTAGCCAAAGGAACGATGATGTCAGATCAAGACCTGGCTAGAAAGAGAGCTATGCACTTTTGTTCGGTTTTCAATACAGCTTTTTGCGAACGTCAGAAGTGGAAGCATCGCATCGTCGAAGCATGGCAAAGAACCACGCCAGAACACGTAGAAATCACGTATGATTTAATTTGAAAAAGCCCATTGCATATGAAAAAAGTATATATTTACCACCAAATAATTTTATAAAAATATCGTTCGCTTTCGAAACGTCTAATTAATAAATTAACTCACCAAATTTTCATTTTTAAAAATCATATTGTTTGACCAAGCATCTCCATGTAATATTGCTCCATATTTTCCACTATAATATCCAAATATTTCAGTATTCTTGTCAATGTTCTCAAAGATAGATTTAAATTTTCTAAGAATATTTTCATCCCCTAACTCCTTGACTATTGGTTCCAGAATTCTGAGACTCTCCTCAAATACGAATTTAAAAAAGGTAGTAGTGGAAGTGTTACCATATACTACATGGATCTTTTCTACGAGACTCTTAAATTCTTCAGAATTTTGATCTTGGTATGCATAAGATATTGCGTGAAACTTTGCGTATGCTTTGAACAAAATTTCAAAATGTGCTCCATCAAATAATTTCTTCTTATCAAACATTTCGTAGCCAATCTTTTTAACGTTTTGCACCGCCAGAATTTCAAAATTCTCACAACACATTGATCCATAATACTTCACTAATTCTCGAAATTTATTCTCCACGGACCTTTCTGTTTGAAATTTGTTGAACAGTGGAAAAATCGTCCCATAGAAACAAATCTCATTATCAAAGAGGTCACTTACGTGAAAACGTTTTCTCGTCTCTAAATTTGTAAGTGATAATTTCACTACGAGGTCGAAGTCGTCTTTTCCTTCATAACTTTTGACGGTAACAAAAAATATTTTACCAGTATAGCCTTCGCCTTTTTGAATTAGAGGGATTATATCCAAGGAGTAGTTTCTATAACCATTTTCTGGTGCTATTTTCGCCACTAAATTTTTTACTTTAATAATGTCGTCTGCTTCACCCATTTTCACTTGGTTAAAGTTATTATTATTATTATACTCGCACTTTCCTACTGGCAGTTGTATAAACTAACAAATATTGTTCCAGGTCTAAGTTACTGGTTTACAAGCAGACAAGGAACGCAATGGAACGAATCTCCTCTGTATTATTTATAATTAGCTTGTAATTACTGTGATTTTGTTATAATCCATTATTAATTAATATAAATTGCATAATCAGAGTAGTTTGCTCATTGTATAAATATAATAGGCACTAGGCAGTATACCTTACTTAATAAGGATATGTTTTTAAATTTTTCAAACACTGGGTATTCAAATTTGTGAAAACTTAACAACATAATAGAAATAAACAGAGCTTCCTGTTTCAGATGACAACGCTGATGATGGAAAATCAAATAAACATAACAATTTAATCATTTTCATTTTCGCCAGTACCTAGGTACATACCACGACGAACATTTTTAGATTTAATTAAATCATTGTATCTGTGTAGCAAGGCAAAAGATGCTGAATAACTCGACTTTTTTTTATTTACTTATTTCAGGGTTTATTTACTTTACTTTCAGGGTGGCTTCAAGTAATCGATGTAAAATAATCTCGAGTAAAATTGTGAATATTGGAACAACTTTCAGCTAATTCTCGTAATTAGCTTTACAGGATTTAATTAAGATTTTCGTCGATGTTTATTATTGGTAACACAAAATGATAATCGCTTGATAATAATTCATTTCTTCTGTTGAAATTAACTACTCTTATCAATGTCTGTTCCCTCTTAAGTAACTTCGATTCTTCAATTTAGATTTCATTATATCTAAAATTTTTTGTAAATTCGATGCGTCACTATCAACAAACCACTGCGGATGCAGTAGAGAAATTAGAAGAAGAGTCTCATTGACTAAGCAAGCCATGACGAAGTTCACAAAGTCATGTAAAAGTCACTGGAAAAACGCTCGACTCCAAAGGTGAAATAGTTAAAAGACTGGTGTTCCCTGTCTTCCTCTACGAATCTGTATTAGTTATCGTGGACGGAGAAGAGAACGAATCGGTAAATCCTCCAACAGATCCGAATTAAGAAAAAATGGCGCACCATAGTTGCAGAAAATATTGCTAAGTTTTTCGGCCATGTTGTCAGAAGAATACATGTAAGTACGTGTCGGCCGTTTATATTGTAGATTTTCTGCGTATTTTATTTTGTTCTTATTCTGTCGGTCAACTGTCATTATTTTGGTTTACTGTTGGTTAATTTGCACACCGACTTCGAGTTGCTTCTACTCGTTGTATGAGCTCCCTCAGTTCTTTTTCAGAAGCGGCGATGAGGGTGGTATCATCAGCGTACCGCAGGCTATTAATTATTTTCCTTCGCTTGTCCTTGATATAATTACATTGTAGTTTCCGTGAAACCTACTCGCCAGCACGAACTTAGAGTAAAAAATTAAGGTGACTGTTATCTCTTATCATGATATCCTGCCGCTCTCGTATTCATTCCGTTTTTCGTGCTCGCCACCATCGGACTCATATATTAGTGACTAGTGTAAGCTAAAGTGACAGTGAAAATGCCCAAAAGGAAGCATACCAACCAAGACAGAAAAATGGAAATAAAGAAATTAAAAAAAGCAACTCAAGGAAATGAGTGATCAACTTAGAAATATTCAGTCGAGCAGATCCTCATCTTATGACATATCAGGTATGTACCTAACATAGGGTGCAATCAGGTCTTTAATGGCGGGAAGTCCTAGAATAATAATAGCTTCTCAGATCTCATCTTCAAAATAATGAGGATATACACGGGCGTGTTTTTTCCTTATCGACAATGACACATACTAGTAAATAGAAAATACAAAGAAGAGATGACGTGCGTCATTCTTTTGAAACTTTTCTCCTGTTTACTAATTTTATTTTTATTTTTTGCTTTACTTTTGGTTCAAACCCCAGGACTTTGCTCGAAGCCGGGAATAAGAATCTCAAAGTAAAATATTATTAACAAAAGGCATAACGTGCGTTATTGCCGACAAACTTTTTTAGAGTATCTACTTTAGGTGTGCACCTAATTATTAGCATGATCTATAAGATTATTGCAATATATCATAGTGCACTAAGGAGAATAACGTGCGTTATTTCCTTAAAACAAAAAACAAGCACCTACAAAATGTAATAAATTATATTATTATGTTAGATTCAAACAATTTATATTTGAATGATGAGCAATAACAGTCACCTTAATAAAAATCTGAGATAGCGAGCGTTATCACTTGAAAAGAATGAAGAAATAAAACAAGTCGGTAGGCATATATAAGACAAATAATTGCAGTCCTGCAATGCAAACTATCTATTAATTATTATGAATCTAATCTGATTGATGCTTATTATAATAAGAATATTCAGAATATCATCTGATTTCTAGTTAAAGAATAACGGGCGTTATTTCTTTTCGAATATATAAATGAAAATAATTGATTCTACCACCAATATTTTTTGGAACGGTTACAGAAATAAGTTTAACTGAGGATCTGAAAGAGGTTCAGGAGAATAACACCGAATACGATTTTAGTGCCTTAGGTGCAAGGCCAAATCAAAATAACGAAACAGGGCAACCAATTCATGAGGAAATTGTAGTGCGCTGGAACACGTACCTAACCATAGGGTGTAATCAGGTCTTTAATGGCGGGAAGTCCTAGAATAATAATATCTTCTCAGATCATCTTCAAAATAATGAGGATATACACGGGCGTGGTTTTCCTTATCGACAATGACACATACTAGTAAATAGAAAATACAAAGAAGAAATGACGTGCGTCATTCTTTTGAAACTTTTCTCCTGTTTACTAATTTTATTTTTTATTTTTTGCTTTACTTTTGGTTGAAACCCCAGGACTTTGCTCGAAGCCGGGAATAAAAATCTCAAAGTAAAATATTATTAACAAAAGGCATAACGTGCGTTATTGCCGACAAACTTTTTTTAGAATACCTACTTTAGGTGTGCACCTAATTATTAGCATGATCTATAAGATTATTGCAATATATCATATTGCACTAAGGAGAATAACGGGCGTTATTTCCTTAAAACAAACCCAAAAAATGTAATAAATTATACTATTATGTTAGATTCAAACAATTTATATTTGAATGATGAGCAATAACAACAAACACGCTAACGAACATGACAGATTCATGGTAGCTCTACAATATGGTTGTACAGCAATTGGGGGTAGTGCTAGATCAAATTCTCCCAATCCAGGAGGAATCGAGCAACCTAAAGATACTTGCTGAGGCTTGTCAGCTGTTTACTAATGTGCATCATGCAATATCAATGCACAGAAAATATAAAATAGTACCTTATTCAACCATCTACCCTGCTAAGTACATCCAGAACTCAACCAACTCAGTCTTTAAACTAACAGCGTTATCGACCCAAGGGAAGAATAAAGGAACCGAAGCGACCAATGGGTCAAGACAGGAAGATGCGGGGAAAATTTGCGAATTACCCACGCAGAGGATACAATCCTCAAGGGTAAGCCCTTATGCAGGTATACTTTCCAAATTCCTACGAGCGTGGGAAGAGTTTTTTCTCGGGACCCTGTAGTATTAAGCTGGGTAAAAGGGGTCCAAATTCCATTTGACCGAAAAACCTAGACAATTTATTGAACCCTCTGTAAAAATTCCTTCAAATCACCTTTGTGAATATCAAAAATCCATTGAAGAGTTACAAGGTATAGGTGCTATTGAAGAATGTCGCCCAATAAAGGGCCAATTTTTATCTCATTATTTCCTTATTAAGAAGAAAAACGACAAAAAAAACAGGTTCATTCCAAAAAAAAAAAAAAACTTTACAACTATATTAAGGTTCCCCACTTCAAATTGGAGGACTATAGGACAGTCCTGAAACTCTTGAGTCCAGGTTGCTATGTCTCAAATATAGATCTGAAAGACGCATATTTTTTGGTCTCAGTGAGAAAAAGGGCATCGGAAATACCTTAGATTTCGCTTTAGGAACTCTCTTTACGAATTTACTTGCCTAACATTTGGTTTAAATTTAGCCCCGTTCATATTTACTAAGTTGCTTAAGCCAGTAGAAAAAAAAAAAAAAAATTGGCACTACTGGGTATAGTATTGGTATTTTATTTGGACGACATTCTCATAATAGGTAACACCAAATCCGAATGTAGAAGAAGTACAGAAATCACTCTACGACTCCTGAGAGGCTTAGGTTTTATTGTAAATGCACAAAAAGTAACTTAACACCCCAACAACAGATAAAATACTTGGGGTTTTTTTATATAATACGGTAGATATGAGCATATCACTTCCGCTTGAGAAAATCCTGAAAATTAAAGATCTAATAAATAATCTACGCACAGATATAGGTAAAGGGCAGAAAATTAAGTCTCAGGCATTCTCAGTCGAGATTTTTTCGGATGCCTCACCAACGGGCTGGGGTGCCTTCTGTAAAGAAGCCAAGAGTCATGGTTTTTTGGGACAAACGTGAAAAACAGAGACATATATAAATTATCTAGAAATTTAAGCTGTTTTTTATGCCTTAAAGTCACTGCGCTTAAAAATAAACGACACGCTCGAATATTGCTCCGAATAGACAACAAAACGGCTATCTCATGTATAAATCGAGGGGGTAGCGTAAAATACTCTTATTTGAATAAAGCAACCGTGGAATTGTGGCGATGGTGTGAAGAAAATGAAATCATGGTTTTCGCCACCTATATTCCTTCCTCTGAAAATGAGGAGGCCGACAAGGAATCAAGGTTATTAACTATCGATACAGAATACAAAATCAATGACCTAGCATTCCGTCATATAGTAGAAAGATTTTGAGAACCTGAAATAGATTTATTTGCGACAAGAGTTAACAAGAAATGCGCTAGACATATTTCGTGTTTCCCTGATCCTGACTCCTTGTCGGTCGATGAATTTACGATAAATTGGTCGAAATACTACTTTTACGCTTTCCTCCCCCCCCCCTTCTCTATTGTTAAGAGGGTGTTATCATAGAGGAGAAATCCCGAGGAATTATGATTGTGCCTTACTGGCGTTCACAACCATGGTATCCAATTTTTACAAAATTATTAGAAAAAGATACCATTATTCTTAAACCTGACCGAACACTTCTTATGTCCCCTTTCAGAACGAGCCATCCACTATACAAAGAGATTTCCCTGGTGGTAGGGAGATTATCTGGAGGTCTTTTGTAAATAAAAGATCCATACCAAAATCTGCAGCGGAAGTTTTGATGGCATCCATAACAGAAGGAACTCTGAAACAGTATTCAGCCTGCTTAAAAAAGTAATTGGTTCTTTTGCGCAAATAAAAAAACATGACCCATTTCTCTACAACCTGGATAGGTATTTGACATTCTTAACCGAAATGTTGGACAATGGCAGTTCTTATTCCGTTCTAAATTCCTACAGATCTGCCTTGAATTTAATATTCAATCCCATCGACGCTAACGATGAAAAGATAATAAATAGATTTCTAAAAGGAGTGTCAAATATACGTCCTCCAAATCCAAAATACTCACATATCTGGAACCCCGACTCAATCCTCCAGTTTTTGGGAAGAGGGTACCCACTTGCATCCCTATCCTTAGAAAATTTAACATATAAGTTAGTAACTCTAATGGCCCTTACATCTGCAAGTAGAGTTCAAATCTTATCATTAATAAGAACAGACAAAATTTCCAAATCATTAGACAAGGTAGAAATAAAAATCCCGGATCGAATTAAAACATCAGCAGCAGGAAAAATAGAGCCAACGTTAATTTTCCCAATTTACAAAGATAAACCGTCACTATGCGTGGCGTCTACTATTGAGTTCTATTTAAAAAAGACAGCACCACTACGCAACAAAGAACAATACCTATTTATTACTCATAAAAAAACCACACCACAGAGCTTCATCGCAGACTATAAGTCGGTGGATTAAAACATCTCTCAAATTGGGTGGACTAGATACATCCCTCTTTTCAGCTCATAGTGTACGTCATGCATCAACTTCTGCCGCCCTAAGAGCAGGCGTCAGTATAAACCAGATCAAAAATACAGCTGGGTGGACAGAGTCCTCTAATAGTTTCTTCAGATTCTATAACATGCCACTCCAAGAGTCAAATGAAACATTTGCTAATGCCATTGTTATGGCAAGTATACCTACCGGATAGGCCTCAAAATTTTTCAAGAGTTAAGTACATAGGTACTTAAACTCTGAACTAAATCAATTATCCTCTTAGGTGAGGTTTCTTTTTATAATACTCATAATTAGTATTATTCGTGAAGGTATTTTTGGAATAGATGCATTAGTTTTGATTATTTATTCACTGTACTATTTGTATTATATTAATTATACCTATAACATTATAAAATATAGTTTAGAGTACCTATATATAACAATTTTTTGTTCTTGTACATTAATCAAGTTGTTATAATGATAATTCCAGGTAATCTTTAATAAGTAAAACCTTGAGTATTTAAAAAATCACTAAAGATTCTCTAAACAACTACAATGTAATTATATCAAGGACAAGCGAAGGAAAATTAAAGGATTAATTGACTTACCTAAGGAAAATTAATCCTGATTTTCCGAGCTTGTCCGAAGATATAATTACTCACCCATCCCCACGTCAGGACCCTCCCCGGGACGTGATTTTTTTTATTGTAGCACTCCAACGGAATGAATACGAGAGCGGCAGGATATCATGATAAGAGATAACAGTCACCTTAATTTTTTACTCTAAGTTCGTGCTGGCGAGTAGGTTTCACGGAAACTACAATGTAATTATATCTTCGGACAAGCTCGGAAAATCAGGATTAATTTTCCTTAGGTAAGTCAATTAATCCTTTAATTTTACCGTTTAAGGTTGTTCCTCCTTCTCATTTCTCTAGAGCGTTCCTCATGATCCATTCGCTTTTTGTTATAGATATCAAGTGATTAAGTATACTCATTGCCTCCAGGAACGCTTCATAATTTCTGCCAACGCACGCAGTCAAACGCCTTAGTATAGTCAATGTAGCATAAAGTAGGTTCATATATTGAATTCTTTGATTTTCTATATTAACTGCACTGAGAAAAATGTATTATACAAATGATTATAAATATAATACTAACTATTATATTTTCTAATTCGTATTGGGATGGCCAACTTGGATAATAAGAGTTATAATATTATTATAATGAAAGTTAGATTATAATTTCAATTATATTAGATTTTTGTTTGTGATATATCTTGTTTAATAATATTTAATAAATTTGTATAATAGAAACCATTATATTGTAAAAACTTAAATTATTAGAAGATTCTAATAAAAGCTAAAAACAATTTTTATTAGGTTTACTATATTGTTCTTATTATATTAAGTAGCTTTATAATTGTCATCTATTAGGCGTTTCTCATAATTTTTATTAAAAGTTTTTAATAAGAATAATTATTTTTCATAATAATTTTAATTATTATATTTTTCAATAATTTTTATAACATGCAGCAGGTATGTTTAAATAGGGGATATAAAGAAAACAGTGGAAATAGATTTTTCCTTTATTTAATAGCATAGAAATTCATCATGAAACAAATTTTTTTAAATGCTTAGAAATATTTCAACTGCGCTAATAAATAATAAATGCCAAAGTGTTCATAAAAGTAATTAACAGTTAACATAACGAGGATAGAAAATATAACATTTTTAAATTCGATAAGTACGAGTATGTATATGTAATAAAAAAACTTTAAGTCAGATTCCAAATTGTTCAGTAGTCTCGTCTCAGTAGTATCCGCACTTGCTGCTGTAACCGTGCTTATTAAAGCTTAATAAAGCTTCGTTTGTCATAATGTACCAGCCGTGGAAGCTTCGCTTGTCATGGGACATGGGGGGTGTCTGCATGGGCTGTCTAAAATAGGAGAACTACAAGATTAGTACAATTACCTACCTGTGAATTTTTCAATAAGTTTCGTAAATCCCGTGATTCTTCTATAGCACCATAATTAATACTTACATAATTGGAATTTCGCACTATTCAGATATCATGATTTAATTATTATTCCTCGAACTAACCATCCTATTTGTAATTGCATTGATAAATGGTAACACAATTCACTTCGCAGTTCACAAATACACAAGAAATGCCGCTCTGACCTCACTGCAGAGTTTTTCTCTTGCTTTTCCTCTTTTATCAATTCTGTTTCACTATTTGTCAAATATCCGAAATGATTTGAGAACGACATTTGAAAATGGAACAATAATCATTACACAGAACTGACAAAGGAGGATAAGCAAAAGAAAAACCCTATGTAATGTAGAAAAATAACACTCAGGGGCACACTGAAACGCACGACCGACACTTTCAAAACTTACAACATAAATGATGCATTTTCTAGATATATCGACTTTATAAGAAAATAACTCCTAACTCAATAAGAAGAGTACAATAAACTTTATTAGAATCTGTGTAATAAAATACCATACTTATTAAATTTTCAATAATGATTATTAACTTGCGAATTATTAAAGTAACATTTTATAATATTTCATAATAAATACAATTAGAAGACATTTAATACTGGCGTCTTATAATCTCCGATAGTAATACTTATTATACTTGGAGGATAAAGTATTATATCTCATAATAAAAGTGTTAGTATATATTTGTTATTATTTTCATAAAGCAATTTTGTCAAATCAAATAAAATCTATAATTGAAACAATTATACTTTCTTTATTATACACTTTTTATTATACAGTTTTCTCAGTGTGTCTCAGGTTTAAAATCTGTTCTCTTGTGCTTCTGCCACGTACAAAGCACGCCTGTTCTGGCGACAATCGAGAAAGTATGTAGTGTTTGAGTGGTTCCGCTATTATCTTCAGCATAACTTTACTGGCATGAGACATGAGCGCAATAATTGTCCAGTTGTTTTCGTAAGTGTAGTTTTCGGTCCTTTATTTGTGGATCGGAACGTATATTGAGTTGGTCCAGTTCTCAGGCCAGGTCCCATTGCTCCAGATTAGATTACAGATTTTGCGAAAGATATCAATGTCAGACATTTTCCGACAATCCACAATTTCTGCAAGAATATTGTCTGTTCTCGATGATTTGTGTGCTTTCATCCCTCTCAGTGCTGCAGCTACTTCTTCATTTAGTATATTGGCTTTGGTTTCAGGTATTTAATTTATGAGTGATTCTCTGGACTTGTATGTTTTCCAGGGCACTTTGATTTGTGTTTTGTCCGTTACCAGAGCGCCATCCTTCAGTCTTATCGCTGAATATCATGGAGTGATTTTTTAAATTTCAAATTTTCTTCTTTCAGGTGCCATAACTTCTTGAGGAAGCACTTTTGTATTAGATTTATCGTGAGTGGGCATACCTCCACTCCGATCGAAGGCCTATTGTGGCTATACTTTTGTAGTAAGGTATGTTTCGTTTAATCGCTTTTATTTGAGGTCGCAACGTTGCAGTTGAGTTGTGTCCAAATCACATCCGAAAATTCTGTATTATACTTTTAACGCATCTTTTCTTATTATAGGTGTACGTCATATGGACTGTACCATCGAAAACTAAACGAGGGTGGCTTCTCGCATATCTCGCAAAAAATGTCAAAAAACGACGACATGGCAGGTCGTCGGGTGTCGTACAAGTGGGAACCAGACTCATAAGTATATTTAGTTTGCCAAAAACGGTAAACTATCTTAAAAAACCAGGGTTGCCATGAAGTAAAAAAGAACACATCTTGACGTCGTTTCGAAATGAAAGTAGGTATGCTCTCGCGTAGCTATGGTGACAAATAATAACAAAACCCAAGTCGAAATGCCACGTTTCTAATTAAAAAGAATATCGCGGTATAATTTGACAGTAGTTTGCCAAAATTAATCCAACTTAGTGCTTAGAATGCCTGGAATTTCAAAAATCGCATATCATTGTATTCAGATCGAAGTCACAAATCCTGTCGAGCAAAAAAATAAACAGGGGTGTATTTTGAAAAAAAAACAAGCAAGAAGGGGATGGCTACTTTTGGGGGTTGAAATGCGCGTAAACGCGTAATGAAGTAATGAGGATGTAGCCGAAAAGCCTTAGGGGTACCTATATTTGAAATTTCCCAAGTATAGTATTATGATAATTTTCCTAATAGAGAATAATAATTTAATTTTTAAAAGACCTCAAGACGTGTTGTTTTTTATTCCTTGGCAACGCTGGTTCTTAAAGATGATATTTTATTGATTTTGATAACCTAAATATGGCGCAGGCGATAGCGCGATGGTTCAGGTAGCTGACTGAAATCATTGACGCTGCCACCGTCTGTGGTTCGAATCCCAGGTAGGCTTGGTTGTTTGTTTTGTCTATATAACTATATATTTCTTTACAAATGTATCTGTGGCTCTATGAGCTCGTTCTCGAAGCCAAATTAGACAGTAAAGATTGATGACCTTACTTAAAAAAAAAAACAAAATATGATTAGATTTTCAAAAATTGCATATCATTGTGTTCAGAACAAAGTCAGTAATCCTACTGAGCAAAAAAATACTCGCTGTGTAATTAAAAGAAAAACAAGTAGTGGTTGATTTCTTGGGGATTCAAAGACGTAAACTTGTGTTGAGAATGAGGCCCCGTAGCATTTGAAGTTTCCAAAATTTAAATTGTTTATGTTTTTAAATAACGCGGATATACGTTAATTAACAAAAATTAGGACACCCTGTATATTAAGCTCTTGTACAAAAAAAAAAACTCCGTACAAAATTATGCGACGTAAACAAGTGGTCTAGAGGACCTTTTTGATCTTTTTGGAGAGCGCTTTCAGATATCGATTGCCATATTCCAAAATTCGCTACAGTTTTTGAGATGTTTTGCAAGAACACCGATTTTTGTCGATGATTTCTAATTAACCTGGATTATTTCATTCTCAATTATTATAGGTGCTCACAATAATTGTGACCATTGATTTAGTCTATATTTTAGGGAAATTTAGGGGCCGCTCGTGCGTGAACATGTCGGTTATACATGTAGACTTACCTCATTTTTATATTTAAAAATCATGTTATTTGACCAAGCGTCTCCATGTAAAATTGCTCCATATTTTCCGTTATAAGAAATAAACAATTCCTTGCATTTGTCAGTTTCCTCACAAAGAGATTTGAACTTTTTATAAATATTTTCATCTCCCAAATCCGTGACAATAGATTCCATATTAATAAGGCTGTCCGTTAGCATAGTTTTAAAAAGAGCTTCCGTCTCAGGTTTGTCAAATATTACATGTATTTTTTGTAAAAGACTTTCAAATTCTTCATAATTTTGATCTCGATATGCATACGATATTGCGTGAAACTTAGCGTAGGTTTTGAACAAAACTTCGAAATGTTCTCCATCAAATAGTTTCTTCTTATCGAACATTTCGTATCCAATTTTTTTCACGTTTTGCAATGCAAGAATTTCAAAATTATCGGAACAAGTTGCTCCATAATAATCCACTAATTCTCGAAATTTATTCTCTGCAAACCGTTCGGTTTGAAATTTGTTAAACATGGGAAATATCATTTCATAGAAATATATTTCATTTTCATAAACATGGCAGATATCAAAAGTATTTCTTACACATAAATTTGTGAGTGATAATTTCACTACGATATCGAAGTCATCTTTTCCTTCATCACTTTTGATAGTGACGAAAAATATTTTTCCAGTGTAACCTTCACCTTTCTGAATAAGAGGTGTTATGTCCAACCAGTAGTCCTTGTAACCATTTTCTGGAGCAATTTTTGACACTAAATTCTTTACTTTATCAATATCGTCAGGTTCACTCATAGCACGTGATTACTCTCAACACTTTTCTGTCGCTAGCTGCTGCACCTAAATGAAAATAACAACAATCAAGTAGATTTACCTTTCGTATTCAAGCGTAGGCAAGCAAATTTTATTAATGGAATGATTCTCATGTCCTTGCTATTCCCCAGTTAAATTAAATAGCAATTACTGTTTTATTGTCGGCAGCTATTATCACTGCAGATAGTTGATATAATTATTGTATATTTAATGATAGAGGCATTTCGGGGCTCATCTTTTAAATATATGAAAATTAAATTTCATGTATAAAACCAGCTTAGAAGTTTCCTTTATCAAAATACAGCTACTTAAAAAAAAACTAGAATTTTTTTCCTATGTTCATTTTTTAACCTAACTGTAGATGATGAAGATAGATAAGGGTGATCGAAAACGAGCCCGTTTGAAGTAGGCCCTGACAACAAAGATGTTTGTCTTAACTTAATCCACTTTTTACAACTGACAGCTCTTGATTTTGTTAGGTTAGGTCTATTTATTCCATTCATATACAAGATGTCCCATTAGTGCGGGATTCTTCTCTGGCAGCTTCACTTTTGAATCTAGAAAAACGATGACGAGGGGGAAAAATTGTATGGTTTGAAGACACCTACAACCTAAAATAGTTTTCAGCGATAAAGGATAGCTCAATATCGCTGTACGCCTTACAACTTAATTTTCTTAAATAGGACACCTATATATTATTACATTTTTAGATTGTCTAAGAAAATTCAGTAAGAATGGTTGTCACAGTTCGAGTTTAAACTGAATAGCTTATGAGTTATAAACTAGTGAAAATCGCCATTTTCCATTTTCAAAGCAGCTTACAATGAAAACGGCTTACATGCTCCTATCTTAATTTTTCACGTGGTATCTTATCGTGTGGATGAAATTATTATACAGGGTGATGAAAATTATCAGATTCACCCAAAAAAAAAAAAAAAAAAAAAAACAGTTTCACCCACACAATAGGATACCATGAGAAAAATTAAGGAACAAGTGAACTGTTTTCTGCTGTCTTGAGCCGTTTTCATTGTCAGCTGCTTTGAAAATGGAAAATGGCGATTCGAATTTTTTATAACTTATAATAAGCTATTCAGTTTATACTCAAACTGTGAAAACCATTCTTACTGAATTTTTATTGTTTACTACAGTAAGCAATTGGTTTCTCGCCACACTCAGTAAGTTGAATCAAAATGCCACCAACCCCATCTCCACTTGCATCGGCTTAGACTAGGGTGGGTAGACTAAGATTGGAAATATCTAGTACAGGGGAAGAAAAAATTATTGCCTTCATTTCATTGAATACGTCAGTGTGAGCATCATTCCATTCCCACTTAGTTCCTTTGTGTAAAAGTTTTGTTAATACACTGGTTTGATGGCATTATTTTCTATAAATTTTCGAAAATAACCAATTAAACCCAAGTATTGTCGCAGCTGGTGGACAGTCTCAGGTGGCGGAAAGTTCTTAACTGTAGCTAAAAAATTCTTCGAGATATGGCTTGTAAAAGCCATTGAGCCCTTTCACCGTTGACCTTTATAAAATGAAGGGATTGAGGAATATGAAACTTACATGAGCTTATAGGCGATGAAATTCCCTACAAAATTTTAATTTTTATTTTTCTAGTCCAAAATGCAACCGAGAAAACCTAAAAAACCGAACGCATTTTTTTTTTAGGATCAGCTAGATTTTGGAGCAGAGAAATACGTATACTGAGCAAGCCGAAGCCATATTGTGTCCGTTTGTGAAATAAGAGTTTCAAGCACGTGTTTTGTGGCATCTTGAAATATATTAATATGTTTTGTAAATTTTCTTTCCTAACAATCTATTAAATAAAAATAAATATCTTATGGCTGTGGTAAAGCCCAAGTGTCAGAAGTTTTCAAGTAGCCTCAAGGGCCTCTGACGTAACTTAACGACTGCTGTGAAGCAGCCGGGACCCCCTTTTTAACGTACCTCCCGGAGCACGTTAAATTGATATGTTGATAAGTTAATTAACACAATCTATTGATAAGTTCGGTTGTTGTTTCAATTTAAAATTAAACTGCTGACTTTAATAATTTAAAATTGGCACAAATAAAGAAGGTGATTATAAAAAACATAATACTTACAAGGATTTAACATTGTATTTTTCCCCTCCCCTCTTCTTGGTGAGGGGTACTTTTTAGGGGATGCAAATTTCGAATGTTCCGAGATAATAAACTCAAAAAAATTACAATTTTTTTCTAATGAAGCATCATATATTTAAAAAAAGTTTGTTTTTTGATATTTTTGATATTTTAATGTAATGGGGGTGGTTTTTTGTGGATGAAAATTAATTATAACAATTTCCTTAAGATATACATGTCAAAAGGGGTGTTTTAAAAGAGTGTAGGGATTAAAATAGGGGTTGAGAGATCACAAATAGTTTTTAAAACTATATAACTATCATTAATCGAAAGCTTTTAACATTTTTTCATTCGTTAAATGCCTAAAATTTTTGGATTTATAAATTTTTGTCAATTAGTGGTAGTTTTCACTCGTAAGAGTCAAAAGCACACATCGGCATAGGGTAGATTTTGAAGTGGATGGTAGGTAGAGCTTAATTCCAAATTTTGAAGAAAATCCATCTTTCTCGAAAGAATTTCTAGGGTGTACCATCTTTTTACCGTCATTTACTGTACTGTATGCCTCTCATTGTAATTTTTTGTAAGTCATCTTTTAAATTGACAGTTAACTGTCTAGTTAAGTATTTTACATGAACCTGAAGGATCTTAGACTACTAGTTAGGGTGCTCAGCGGTTACAACCACCTGACCCTGAACAACCCATTGAATTTTTGCCGTATGTAATTATACCCTCTATAATAATACACTGGTAATAAATCTTAAAATAATATATAAAATATAGTAATAATAATAATAAATAAACATCTCGTCTATTAAAAAAAAAAGATTTTGTATGTCCAAGTTAAAAAGTTGTTCAGCTAAATTTCTCCAAAATATTTGCCAATAGAGATTTGCAGATATAATACAAGTGTGAATGTAATTATACTTGTCTAGTTCCTATACAACAACACCATAGGTAGGTAGGTCTTAATTAGTATAAAGACAATTAATAGCCTGTCGTAATTGGAGTCGGGTTTTAACCCATCGTCCTGACAGTTGTCAAGTCTGGAGCACCCGAGAACCCAAATAAAGAGTTTCGACTCAGACAGCAACACACATCTAACCAGACTACCAAAAGCACGGACGGCCGTTTCGGTCTCATTAGACCTCGTCAGCGTACTATATTGGAGAGTCCGGAAGGATATGAACCGCTGCATGAATCGAAAACCCTATATGAAATATAATTCAACCGGTTACCAGTGACCTCGAGACAGAGCGACATCTATCAAGAGAAACACAGGCTCCCAGTGAAACTCCAATGTGTATTATGGGTTGCAGACACTCCAGGGGCTACGAGACTGACATCAAATATGCATATTAAAAAGCCAAAGTATACTCAAAAATCACAACAACACCATAGGTAGGTAGGTCTTAATGAGTATAAAGACAATTAATAGCCTGTCGTAATTGGAATCGGGTTTTAACCCATCGTCCTGACAGTTGTCAAGTCTGGAGCGCCCGAGAACCCAAATAAAGAGTTTCGACTCAGACAGCAACACACATCCAACCAGACTACCAAAAGCACGGACGGCCGTTTCGGTCTCATTAGACCTCGTCAGCGTACTATATTGGAGAGTCCGGAAGGATATGAATCGCTGTATGAATCGAAAACCTTATATGAAATATAATTCAACCGGTTACCAGTGACCTCGAGACAGAGCGACATCTATCAAGAGAAAACACAGGCTCCCAGTGAAACTCCAATGTGTATTATGGGTTGCAGACACTCCAGGGGCTACGAGACTGACATCAAATATGCATATTATTATTAAAAAGCCAAAGTATACTCAAAAATCACAACAACACCATAGGTAGGTAGGTCTTAATGAGTATAAAGACAATTAATAGCCTGTCGTAATTGGAGTCGGGTTTTAACCCATCGTCCTGACAGTTGTCAAGTCTGGAGCGCCCGAGAACCCAAATAAAGAGTTTCGACTCAGACAGCAACACACATCCAACCAGACTACCAAAAGCACGGACGGCAGATTCGGTCTCATTAGACCTCGTCAGCGTACTATATTGGAGAGTCCGGAAGAATATGAATCGCTGTATGAATCGAAAACCTTATATGAAATATAATTCAACCGGTTACCAGTGACCTCGAGACAGAGCGACATCAATCAAGAGAAAACACAGGCTCCCAGTGAAACTCCAATGTGTATTATTATGGGTTGCAGACACTCCAGGGGCTACGAGACTGACATAAAATATGCATATTATTATTAAAAAGCCAAAGTATACTCAAAAATCACAACAACACCATAGGTAGGTAGGTCTTAATGAGTATAAAGACAATTAATAGCCTGTCGTAATTGGAGTCGGGTTTTAACCCATCGTCCTGACAGTTGTCAAGTCTGGAGCGCCCGAGAACCCAAATAAAGAGTTTCGACTCAGGCAGCAACACACATCCAACCAGACTACCAAAAGCACGGACGGCAGATTCGGTCTCATTAGACCTCGTCAGCGTACTATATTGGAGAGTGTGGAAGGATATGAATCGCTGTATGAATCAAAAACCTTATATGAAATTTGGGTTCTATTATATTATTTGGGTTCTCGGGCGCTCCAGACTTGACAACTGTCAGGACGATGGGTTGAAACCCGACTCCAATTACGACAGGCTATTAATTGTCTTTATACTCATTAAGACCTACCTACCTATGGTGTTGTTGTGATTTTTGAGTATACTTTGGCTTTTTAATATGCATAGTTCCTATACATCTAAAATTTAGAAAATAACAATAAAATAAAAATTGGTAGGTATCTTTTATTATAACATTTGAATAAAACATTTGTATACGATAAAGAGAACTAATAATGTTCAAAATAAAGAATCCGTTTAAACAGACAGTATTTGGAGTATTTGATTTCTCATAAAGATTTTATTCGAATTTAATTATTCTTCACTGCTTTGATAAGTCCATTTTTAGTTCCACATGAGCCGGCTTTGTCATCCAAATCCACGGCCCAGATTATAACGCCCGCCAGCTTCTTACTTTTAAGATATTTTACCTGAAAAAAAGTAATAAATAATGAAATAGCTGATTACATTAAAATTTATTGATTGAATGTTTAGATACTAAGGAGGTACTAATTTAGGTACTAAAATATTTAATACTAAGAGATAATCAAAATTAAGTTTCAATAGTTGAATGTAATTAGTATATAATTTTTTATTAGTATATTATTATTATTATTATTATGGTTATGCATTTTAAATAATAGTGTTGAGTGTTCAAGAGTGTTTAAAAAACGATATTTGTTAAAACTTATTAACAGAAGTGCAATAGAAGGGAGTGTTTTTAAAATCTACGAGAACACTATAGATACATTTTGTATTATAAAGAGTTCTGAGCGAAATTATTTTTTGTAAGAGGAAATATCGGTCTTAACCATGTAGATAAGACATAGTCGCTCAGTTCGTGGGAATGGAACGATCACCGGAGATTATTCTAATGCAAACTTCTCATTAGAACATTCCCCACTAAGTTGATCGTATTCTTGAACACGCGCGAACTCGAACCATCAACAAGAACATGTTCAATCGCATATCCCCTTGACATATTGAAACATTTACACTTCCCACGTAAATAAGTGGGAGAAGTTAGTTCCCGAGATCGCCGTGTGAAGTGCACGAACGACGGTTAATGGTCTTTATCTAACGGCACAGACAAGGGCCAAGTGTTCAATTTTGTTCAATTTTACTAATAAATGGATTTTGATTGGCTGCATTTATTTGATCGGACAGCGACGTTCCGTTATCGGCCCGTCAAATAAAATGCAGCCATTTAAAATCATTCCAATAATTAAAATGCAAGTCCACCCCGTGCGGTTGAGTACCCATCGGGCGCGTCCCCAGGTGGCGGATAGGGGGAAGGCCTTACAATGAGCGTAAGTGAGTAAGGTTAGCAGTGGTCATAAAGCTCGTCGGAGGTAAAATTCTAGACTGGTAGCTCAAAACCGTGCCGCGGACCACCTCCCCTAACCTGGTTGTCGTGTCGTGACTAAAGGTCTGCACTAGGGGAAACGGCGCCAGAGATGTCCGACTGTGGACTATCTGATATACCGTATCATCTGTTGTCGTGGTCACGTTCCGCGCACAGAGAGATGCGGGGGTCTCGGCTTAATCGCCGGAACCAAGAGGAGACAACCTCACTAAAAAAAACCTAAATCCTAAGGCGGGGGTCCAGGCTGATGGGATGCGTGACTGGATAGAAGACCAGTCCTACTGGATTCAACCTTGGGGCACCAGGGGGCACCCCACTGTATCAATCCCCTCACCTTTGCATGCGGGGCTCTGCATAGGTGGAACACCCATCCCTAGCTACTCGTGGGATCAACCATGGTAAGAAACAAAAAACCAAGAAATCGCGGGACATCACCGCAAAATAGACTGCTGACCGAGCGGGGCTTGTCACCCGTCATGACAGTCGGCAATCCAAACAATCCTTGAGCTCGAGACCACCTCGAACGCAAGAAGAATGCCCACTCATTGGCAAGAAAAGGAGCATCGACACCCTTCATAGAACCAGAACCATTCTGTGGCTTCGAAGATACTTTCTTCAAGCAGAATTCCAAAAGGAAGAAGAAAACTGAGAGAAACCCATTGGAGGACCTCTCGGGGTTGAGACAATCCAAAGAAGTAACTTTAACTGAGAGAATTAACAGAACACTGACGGGATTCCTAACGAGACATTGCAAGCTCAAGGAACACCTGAGGAAGTTAGGCATAGAAGAAATGGCGTCTGCAGATTCTGCGGGAAAGGAGACGAGACACCACGTCACCTGCTGCTCAACTGCGATGCGATAGAACTCAAAAGAAGTAATGTCCTGGGTCACCACCAGCTAGAGGCATGGAACTTACCCGACCTTGATCCTCTCAAAATCCTGAAGTTTCTCAAGGAAACGGACTTGGAGAGGGTGCTTCACTTAAGGGATTCCACACCAGGTAAAGCACAGTAGAGGGGATACAATAGATCTTTTAGGTCGCAGTAACTTAATCACCCTCAAAAAATGCAAATACAAATACAAATACAATGCAAGTCCACGCTGAAAACCCGGCCCATGTCCGTGCCTTTAGATGTAAATTGACCTTAAAGGATACAATTGAAATGTTTTCATGTGAACTTTCACGTGGGAATAATCGACTCCAACGAACTCGAGAATGGCCGTCCTGGTAATTTTGGCCTCGAGATCTAGCTCATAATATAGCCAGAATAGTTTTAATCATATCAATAATCATATAGAAGATCACAACAACCAATACGCGACTGGGATTTGAACTCAAGGCGGTGGCAGTGTCAACTAATTAGTAGTCTGCACTCTAATTCGCTGTATGTTAATTCACTCTAATTAATAAATGTTATTGCTCACCTTTTCTCCAATTGATTTAGGATTATCATATCCAACCCACTGGGTTCCTTTGTAAGCATAAGGAACCTTTTGCTCATCGTCCCAGACTGAAGTCCAACCATTTTTGCAGATCTTAAACAAGTTAAATGTAAATATTCTCTTAAGTACATATTCAATTATGTATGTCGTTTGAAGAAATGAAAGCGAAGCTTTAGAAAAAATTTCATGTCTGACATTGAATCTGTAAAAAAAAAACTGTAAACAACCAGAATCTTCTATCACTTAGGAGTTCTACAAATTTAATCTCATTCATGATTTTGTTTCAAAGCCTGCCTAAGTTATGTTTTCATCTATTCACACGATTTACTATTTAAATCATCTGAACTATTTATTTTTTGAAGTCATTCAATGATAGTCCCTCATAATAATTAGGCGTTATTGCTATGAAGAAGCTTTCCGAATACCTAGTTATTATTCTTAGCAATAACGACATCGTTTCTAAGTTATAACAGATTAAGCCCAAAGAATACTATCAAAATTGAAAAAACTACAGTGTATAGCTCTTTAGTAAACTAATAATCTAATATAATCATGACATAATCTTACCTGCCCATAGCTAAGTTCCCCATCTCCCTGTCCCGGTCCGGTTGTCTTCGCGCCGATTCCATGATTACTGGACTTCGCCAGCTTGAAAGAATGTCCATAGAATCCGAGCCCTAGGAGAATCTTAGAAGGAGACGCTCCAGCCTTGATCCATTCTTTGATGGAGGCGTCCACGTTCAAGCTCTTATCGTCGTCCACATGTGAGGCGTAGAGGGGAGAATTCTGACCCGTGCGTCCTTCTGAAGGGTCGTGATAGTCGTAAGTCATGACGCCGATGTAGTCCAGAACGCTGATTCGATCAAAACCGATAAAGCAGGGTTATCTTTACGTTTCATTGAGCCGATTTATGTAGGTGCTTTTTACTGATTTATTTTATGTGAGGCTGTCATAGAGCAAATAATTGAGAATGATTTATGGAAGGACTGATGTCGTAGGCCGGGATTGTGCAGGATGAGTTGGTTTTGATTTGAAAACTCAAATACACCTACCGTAAAAATGTACTTAAATACACCCACCAAGAAAACTTATCCTTATGACAAAAAATCTCCGCTTTCTTGGAAACTAAGTTTCCTCTTATTAGGCATGCCTTAGCAGAGTACTCTTATAATTAATTAATCACCAAGTTTTCAATCAAGCTGCCTGCAAAGATTTTTTTGGTTCAGAAAATAAAAAATGCCAACCCTTTGGCGGTCACTGTAATTTTTTATGTAAGCCTAATTCGCTTATTATTGGATGAAATTCAATTAAATATTTCTTATACCTATTCTACAGAAGAAATTTTGGACAACTTGAGGAGGTACTTTACAAGCAATCCATGATTAAATTTGAAACAAATGCTTAAATAAGTATCACAAAAAAGTTCCAACGGCGTTTTTACTGCAATAATTATTATATGTATAAAGTAGGTACTTATGTCTTCTTTTAGCAAAGCATCTCAATAATTAGAATTTTGCTTAAAATTCAAAAGACTTAGGGACCTTTTTGTGTATTGTATAAGATTTCAAATCAAAGAAAATAAGATTACCAAACGTAATCCTGTGTCCTCTACCGCTTAAATTACTTTCCAAACCACGTCTAGAATCCTAACTATCATTAAAATACCTATGATGATTTTTAATTGAAAATAGACTTAAAACTCACCTTAATCATTCGACATAGCTAAGTTTAATATTTAATCTAAATTATCACGTGTGGAACGTTCGATACACAAAAAATCTCTTCGAAAGACCAAAATAGATGGAGCATATCTTTTATAAGGTCCCGCTTTGCTTTCTAAAAAAATCAGGTTTTGTTCTTCGCAAGTGCAACCAAGTGCCCTTCTTCTTCTCGCCCAGTCATGTCCATCAATGAAGGTTGATAATTACATTGGAAAAATTTAGTGTGTCGTTTACAGTTCAAATGTTCCTCATCCATAACAATATCTTCCTTTCTATCCCTCGCCTTTCCTCAATCTTTCCCTTTATAATGAGCTCTGCATATCGGTATTTATCTATCCTCAGCACATGACCAAGGTCCCTCGTGTTGCGAATTTCTATCACACGATAGCTTTACCTTATTAGCCATAGCTGTTTTGAGAGTCCACGTCTCGACACCATGCAAAAGACTGGTCGAAACGTAGCACTTTCCAGTCTCAGTCGGAGATCGAGATCCAATATTTTTACATTTTTTTATTCTACAGTGTATGGGGACATTCCTGCGATTTCGGCTTGTTTTGAGATATGGGATCTTCATTCCGTACCGAGCCTGCCGAGTTTAGCCAGTCTAGGAGATTTTGGAGACCAACATCTGAGTCCGCTATCAAAACAGTGTCATCCGCGCAACACTATTGATGTTCGCTCCAATAATCTTCAGCCCGTCTGAATGTTTGGAGGACGCTAGAGCCATATTATAGCCCATCTATCTTTCAAAAACAACCTGAGGACTCAGGTTAATAAGCATAGGCGGCAACACACATCCCCGTCTTACTCTTCTATGAGTCTCTATCTTGTTGGAAATCTTTTTGTCGATCTTAATTATGACTTTCTGTTGCCAGTGTAAGTATTTCAATATTGTTAAATCTCGTTAATCGATCCCTGCATCTTCTAAGGACCTCATCAATGCGTCGAGCTTGACCATAATGTATCTACACATTTTTCCGCTGGTGGTATCATTTCTGGACCCGGACTGCGCAGACTAAAGAGACCTCTCATGTTGCCCCTGAACTCTGAACTGGTCATCCCCTACAATATGCTCATACTTGAAAATTCTATTATGTATTATTTTTAGTAGGACCTTTAACGCGTAACTCATTAAACTTATCACACTGAAATCCATGCTGTGAAGGGCAACACATTTCTTCGGAAGGGAAATGAAGGCAAAATACAACCATTCACTTGGGATTTCTCCAAATTTGTATATTTGGTTGTATAAGGTAACGAGTAGGTATAATAATAATCACGTAAAACTGCCGCTTTTGCCAAAGGATCCATGCACTAAAACATGCTAGTGCCCGTATTCACAAACGATAATTTCCTAAATAATTACGTAATTAATTAAATGAGTGAGATGGAGATATGCAGTTTTTTTGCAATAGAACGAGATGGGGATAATTGATTACGTAATTATTTAGGAAATTATCGTTTGTGAATACGGGCATAAAACTAATAAGTGGCATAAAACATTTCGTTCTTTATAATATAGATAGTAGGATATTCCTTCTATATCCTTATTTTCGCTTTCTTACTTAAAAACTGGCATTTTCTTTTCAGTAAACTTAATAAACTAATTAAATTTATGGTACGGAAAAGCGGCAGTTTTACATGAATAATAGTATACCTATATCAATGTTATTCTCGCTTATCGATTTTAGTATTTCTGGGTAAAATGTTGTCTCGGCCTGGACTTTTATTCGCTTTTTACTGTTTGATTGCATGTTCGATCTGGCTTATCATTATTGTTGAGACTAATGACCTTTCGTCAGTTTTCTGCTAATATTCTCTGATATTTTCTAAGACAGCCACGATGTATCTTTGTTTTACCTTTGCGGTGAACTCTTTCACTCTTTTGTATAGGATGAAAAAGTCATGTCTCATTAGCTGATAGGAAGGTCTTCTATTTCCCGACTCTAGGATTCCAACCATCTCTCCCAGACCTCCTTTATCTCCCTTTCCTATTCAGAAGTCTGTATACTGGTCGTCTCTACCTTTTTTCTCTTTTTCCATTTTTAGATCAAAAATGGTAAATGGGTCAGAAATAGAGAAGTATGGCCAGAAAATGAGTTACGAAATATCTCTAATATCTCTAGCAAAAACTACCCCATCAATTTTCTGAATTTCCTCCTCATGGACTAATTTCCAACTACCGATACTAATTTTTAAAGGTGAAAGTAATTGCAGAGGAACCTGAAAAGAATCTATAAAATACGTGGGTACCTATTGAAATTAAAAATTCATATAAAACACGGAAACAGACGATTTTTTTCATTTTATCAAAGAACGGAAAATTCAACGTATCTCGAAAATGGACGAAAGAAGAACCTTTTTCAATTTTCTTTTCCTTTTTTGTGCAGAAACCTAATCCCGAAATCAGCAAGGGTTGTTCAAGAAATTTATCAAAAACCCATTTGGGAGGGTACTTTACCAGTTTAGAGCCACATTTCCTCAACATTTTTGGGCAACTTATATAGCCTCACTTGCGAAGAACAAAAACCGGGTTTTCGGAAAGAGTGCCCTCGAAAATATACACTTCCAGTATGTAATTGGTTCCTTCTTCGGGGTTGTTTTTGTGTCACATTTTTATTATTTGCTTTTTGAAATTTTCCTTGGTTAACTAATATGTAACTAATACCTGTGTAAATAACACGGGCTCGAGGGAAAAAGAACTTCTACGTCACCTGGATTATAATAAGGAAATAATGTATTGGTACACTACTTATTTCTTACCTGTTCATAGATTTTACGTCATAATCACCACAATCTGGAGAAGAACAAACTGCTGCTGTTAAAATGTATCCGTGAGGATGAAGTGCGGATTTTAGTTGTTTTAACATTGTTATGTAATTTTTCTAAAAAAGAAAAGAAAAAAATTAAAATCTCGGGTTTTGTGTCTCACGACTTATAGCAAATCTAGGTAAGGTAGATCGCAGCCCCCAGTTCCAGCGAATTTTATTGTTGCCGTTACGAACGTAGAAATGGGTGTTTCTGATGTAAATAGACCCGTGTCCGGTATTATAAAAGTTAACGGCAGGTTTCTGCCACCATTTTAAAGCTAATATCGACGTCAAATTACTAGCATTACCGTTTATGAAATTACTTTTATCGCACGAGTATCTGAACTGCTACATCGTTTTCACATAGGGTTGATACCTAAATTAGAAACCGATACAGAAAAATCTCCTTAAGTTTTATAATACTGGGCACTGATCTATAGAAAGCTTCATAAACCTTTATCAACCTGAACAAAGTAAATATATTCAAGTTCTGTCGATAAGAGTCTATAGCTGTTTCTCTGGAGTTTTTGTTAAAGGGTAAAGTATTTATTTCAACACTGATCGAAAATAGATATACTTAGTACAATAGCAAAAGAAGTCAACGAAATTGTATTTTGCTTCGTAAGCCGCAAAGATTTTCATGACCTTAAATATTAGATAGCTGGATATTTATTTGTCTACATTTTTTTTAAAGGTATGAATATGTTAATAAATTATGATTGAAATGGGCTTGTTAATTTTTTAGTGTTTTAACATAACAGTAAGGTACATTTAACTATCTACTTTTTTTTTAATAACCGTATTTGAACTACCAAAATCAGAGAAAATATTTTATCAGGCATGAGCACTTTCAAAAAACGTCTCTCGACAAACCAGAGTCTGGCTATACGATATGTAATTTTTCTGATTGATTAGCCACCTCGGCGACCACTTAATCCTTTTAGTTCCTGCGCGTGCCATAAGATTAGGATTAGTCGTCCTAGAAAACGCCTATTAATTTATTGTTTTTATCCAGATGCATAATTCACAATGGGTTATAATAAGCAATGCCTGGTCGTTGTGCAGTAAATAATTGTTCAAAAAGTGAAAAAATTCAAATTAACGTGTTGTAATGAAGTCGTGAATTTTCGACTTCATTTTAGTCAACTGTCTTCATTAGTTTTAAAATCATCAGCAGGATCAATTTATGCATTTCATAAATAGTAGTATTATTATAATGCTTCCTGCCTCTTTGCTTCGCAACCCATAATAAAACGACCGCTAAAGTCAGTCATTTGCATTTGTTCATTTATTTAGGTTTTCAGATAGCCTCGTTCATTTTCTCTTGTGTAAATAGTTATTTCTGATTACAATAAACCTGTTAATAATCTAATTCCACGATTCTTAATTTTTACCACCACCGACCGTGAACCTCAAGCAACTTGGCAAAAACAACTTGGCTCAACGGGAGCACCATATAAAACGCGGAGGCGCCTAAAGACCGCCCTTCAGCGTCTATTTTTTTTTGTGATAACCTCATCTGACCCGTGGCATTTTCCGTCTTCTCCATTGAGTTGCCCTGGGACAAGGGTACGATTAACGTACTCACTGTGTGATAACTTATAGCGAATTCGAGTTACTGCACTTTTCTGCTCCGGGTGCGCACCGAGACGGAATCTCGTGTTCGATTTGTAGGACTCCGTTCCAGTGCTTTTCGTAATCGTATTCGAGTTAAAGTGAACTCTAGCGGTGCATATCGTAATTGTGTTCGAGTTACACTTGCTCTCTGGCAGTGCATAGGAAAATATGTTCGAGTCGTATGGCGGAACTGTCCCGGAGCAAAATAAACTGCACCGTCAAATTTGACGGTGCAACGGTGCACTCCCGTAAATTTAGAGGTTAGAAATAGCGGGAAAATTAAATACTGATTCCTTACTGATTCCTAGTAATTCCTTAAACCAAAAATTTGTGGATAAGTACATTTTACGTATTGTATGAATTACAACTTCTTACAATAATTAAAATGGATCACGCCTTGTAGTTCCACGACTCTGTTATAATAAGAATAACATCATAACAACAAACAACCGTGATAGGTATAGGGATAGGTAGAAGGCTATAATGAAAATGCAGACTGGAGGGAAACTGGATTGCACTGCACTGCACCGGTGCATGCGGCGCTCTGCTCTGGCTCTAGTTCTGGCCTGCCCTGACACAGTTCGGTTCCATACAGAGTCGAAATGCGAAAGTTCTTCTCCGGACTGGAGCAGAATTCTGGGCAGAACTGATTCAGAGACAGATCGATCTCGCTCCGAGCAAGTGCAGCCAACTCGAATTCGCTATTAGGTATTTGGGAAAAGGTAGAGAGTTCATTTTGGCGGAGGGGGGGGGGGGTAGGGGGGTAAGCCCTCTGCAAAAATCTGGCGCCCGAGCAATCCGTCCGATTCCAGCCAGCTTCGATTACGTCCAGTTTCCCGGATAGCCGGGGTTGTCATCACAATTGTTTAAAAGAATAGGTACGCAGTAAGTTAAATAAAGTTACAAAGTTAAACAAGAGATAACATGGAAACGATGTTAGAAGGAAATTTTACATTCTCCTAGCCTACTATCAAAATAATCACTGAAATAATATGCAAAATAGTGTTTATCTACGAGTGATTCATAAAATGCACTTTTTTTAGACGTTTCTTAGTTCATAAAATGTATGATTATCTTGAAGAGTGAAATAAAGTAGTTCGGGTGAAATAAAGTGCCGTAGCGGTTCATTATTTAACGCTAAATCTGACACGTTAATGCACGCTCGCCGAGTGGAAGTTCTAGTGAACGCTAGCGGCTCGGCTCAGTTGGCTCGATCGGGGCGTTCGCACTGCAATACGAGACGCTGAACGCTGAATTACATAGTATCCCGATGCCAACCGCTGCAAATGCTTGGTGACATCAACCTATACTAGAGAAACGTCGCAGTTTATTAGCAGTGCGCCAGATCTACGTACCTACAATTAATATTTTGTGTTTTGCGTCGTTTAGTTACCTAAAATGGATACCATTGTAGATGATTCAATGAATGAAATATCTTCTACCCCAGAAGAAATTATTTTTCAATCAAATGTGGCTATACAATTGACATATTTTATGGTTACATTTAATCATAAATGAAATATCTTCCGCACTAGAAGAAATTATTATTCAATCAAATATGGCTGCACAAAATCTGTTAGGTACCTACCTCAAAAATCTAAAGAAGCAATATGTCACCTTTATGAACTGACGTGATGAAAAAAGCCTTAATAGCTTCAAAGAAACACTTACATAAGATATCGAATGCATTGGAAAGATTTTATTTTATAATAATAACTTTTAGTTCTAATTTAAGTCACTCGTAGATAAAATTTTGTATGCAGCATATGCATAAAGTGCCTTTTTTTCACTTCTGGGATTGCCGCATTCGCCTGCGGCTCATGCGGTCAAACTTCCCAGTCGTGAAAAAAGTACCACTTTATGCACTTGTTGCATAAATAACTATTATTTTTAATGTTTTAGTGCCAAGCGCCTATCCTATCTCATAAAATGCATTTAATCGATGCAAAAGGATAAACATGGCGGCCGCCGAGCGCATGTTACTCAATTACATATATCCAGGGACTCTAATTAGAGCTAGTGGAAGCAGATAAACATGCATTATATTCCATCACATGATATTTACTCTGTAAACTCCCGCATAGTAACGACTCCAGATGCAATAGCTGAGTCTGTTTAATGTCCAAATAAAAGCACCATCTGCAGCATTTATATATCTCAAAGCTTTTATAATAATTTATCTGACCCGGAATTAGTAAACCTCCTAAATCAACTTTCCGTGCTCTTTATATTTAATTGCAGAAGCTTTAAACGCAAAAAAAAAACATAAACTGCTTCTAAAAGAAAATTTGACGGATGTCATTATTCTATGTACCATTTTGATATAAACACTTCTCCAAGAAATTAACGCATGCACCACCAAGAAATAGTCAAAAGTTTTTTTCTAGTTTTTGTCAAAATTTACTTATTTCGTCCGATTTGGACAATTATTATTTTTTTTATATCATGTTCTCTCTTTCAGAAAGTTAGTGTTTTAGTGTATTAGTATATCTATATTTTTCCATTATCTTGTTTATTAATTTACTCTATTATTTTTGCTACTGCAAGGGAAATATAATTTTATAGCATAACAAGTTTTTACTAATAATTTTAATTAGCATTATAAGCACTAAAGTAAGTAGCAGTCTAAGATAAAATAGATACTGACAGTAAATTGTCATAAGCTGTCCAAAAGCATTTGATAGAAGTGTATTTTCATTATTAGTTCTTACGTTCTTTTTGCAAAGCTCTTTATTTTCATATACCTACATGTAAATCCTGAAAATTTGAGATGGATGGTACAGTAAAAAAAACAGAAAACAAATACGGTCCTGCACAGCAGGGGCTTGTAAATTTTCGGATCCGGCCCATTTTCAATAGGTCGTATTTGGGGGTGCCGACTGCCGATCTACGTCCTTGCCAAACTCCATCCCGTTTAGTGCGACTTTCGGATACTGCAGTATTTCCTATAAGGCTATTGCCGAAAAATCCCGAAAAAATGACACTTCCCGGTACCTCTTGCCTGCAAAGGTAAAACAGTATATCTGAAAAAAGATGTGCTGTTTTGCCATGGCAATGAAGCAAGTTTAGCTTCTCATATACTCTTATCAGTGCATTATTTAGAAAACTAAATAAGATAGACACAAACTGAGAATTGCATAAGAAAGAGCGCGAAAAATTATCAAGTTTCAGCGGGAAATTCAAATATCAGTTTTTTTCACATATTATACTGTTTTACCTTTGCAGGCAAGACCTAATGG
This sequence comes from Malachius bipustulatus, assembly GCA_910589415.1. Taxonomy (NCBI): domain Eukaryota; kingdom Metazoa; phylum Arthropoda; class Insecta; order Coleoptera; family Melyridae; genus Malachius; species Malachius bipustulatus. Next base: position 41,383,836 of record OU342632.1, on the reverse strand, counting down.
ATCCCGCTCACTTTCAATAGTTATCGCGGGACCGTGCGTTCTTTGTAAAGAGTAAATTTCAACTCTCTACGACGAAAAAAGGCGGCTCTAGAGTGTTTGCTAGCGCCGCGTACAAGCAGACCGACTGACGGACACATTTGACAAATTCCTGGTTTTCAACCCAGGATCGTTTAATTTTCCAAATTTGAAAACAAAATTTAATTTTGTTAATTATATTTTAATCAAAACATGTTATGCTATAAAATTGTGTTTCTCTTGTAGTAGCGAAGATGATCAGAAGAGTAAATCAAAAACAAAATGACAAAAAGATAGGGTTATAGTTTAATTTTAACTTTAAGTTGATATTGTTATTGTTGAGCTCTACAGGGTGTTTAAAATTCAGAAAAAACGCATTGTCATTGCAACGACCTGCATTTCTAAAAATTAGGTTTCGCAACACGCTAATACACTAACTTTCTGGAAGAGAAAAGATGTCATTATACAAAAAATCCTCCAAATCGGACAAAAACAAAAAAAAACTTTTGGTTATTTCTTGGTGGTGCATTAAATTATTCGGGAAATATTATCATTCCTAGCACTGAATTGTTTGCAGCCCAAGAACAACAACTCCTTTACTCGCATGGAGAACCCTAGACAGCATGATTGACATTGTAATACATCTACCGGCTCAGTTACCATATCGAGGTGGAAAATTGGTCATACTGACCGGAGCGGTTCCTCAGTATCTACATGAGAATGAAATCAGTCAGTTGGAAGCTTCCAGAAAGCATAAAGTGCCTTTAGCAACTGTAGGTATTATTGCGAAGGTTGAAGTAGACCTCAAGTATTGTACAAGGAAGTGATACGTCTTGTTTGTAGAAATAATTTAATATGTTTTCAGCGAATTGTTTAAAATTCTAGCAGTGGATTTTTCTGTTAACAATCATGTTTAAATGATTCCACTAAAAACAGTGAAAAACTTCACCAAGCGAACTGGCGTTGTACAGTGACGTGTCCTTTTTAATTAAAAGCAGCTTTTCACAATCACTATTTTCAGTCCTTTATACTGTCAAATCAATTTGAAGCCCGTTGGAATAATTACTGCGACCTCAAATTCCCAATTTAAACTGAACTTTTATTCAGATCGTCGAGGAATAAAGAACTTTTTATATATTTATACATTTCTGAACACGAATAATCGCGTAACTGGCACCTGGAGCTAAACTGAGGAGGGTGAATTCTATTTTTTTTTAGATAAAGTTTATAAACATTCATTAATGTGACAAAATTGGAATTTCACCTAACCGAAATTTGAATTTTGAATTTCTTCCAAAACCCTTCTCATCAATGTGCATGAGGTTTTTTACGATACTTTCTAAAATTCTCGAACTGTATTTAATGGAATTTTTTTCACTTACGGTTTTTTCTCTATTGTTATTGGCCTATAACGAGATAATTATATGAGATTTAATCGGAGTAGATTTAAATACTATTGGTCATTTTGCTTAATTGAATACCTACATATAACTATACAGAGATAGCCTGCGTACTCAGATTATTAATCACATTTAAAAAGTCGATTTAGATTTCTCAAAATTATAGAAATAAGATGAATAAATTACCTTATCACTTTTAGAACCACCACGTTTACCCGGATATTCCCAGTCGATATCGATTCCGTCCAAGTTGTACTTCTTGAGATAACTAAGACAATCATCTGCCATTGCCTTTCTTGCTTTGCTACTAGCGGCAACTTTAGAGAAGCCCTTTGTACCTTCAGACCATCCGCCAACACTCAAGAGGATCTTTACTTTGGGATTTTTCTTCTTCAACGCTGCTAGCTTCTTTATATTACCTTCAAGACAAGGTATAAATGATTTAGGATACGCGATTATTTTATGTTGACACTTACCATCTCCATCGTCCAGCCTAAGAGTTCCATCCTTGTTGATTCCCATGAAAGAGAAGTTGATATGAGTGCAAGTGCTGACGTCGATATCATTTGGAGAGAAATTTTCAGCCCAGTCTTCATAGTAGCACACTACCACGTCTAAAAATATATAAACATGCGACTAAATAATTTTATTTGTGTATTATTTTTCTGTGAGAAGTTGTCAATAATATTGTTGTTGTTGTCAATCATATTGTTTTCATCTTGCTCCCATCTACATAAAATAATGAATCAAGCTGGTGAAGCCAAGCTAGTTGTCAATTTTATAGGTCCTTACAACTTCACCCAATGCCTATAAACTGGTTCCTTTAAACCCTGTAGAGAGTAAACGTTCTGGGAAATACATTCACGGTCACTAGATTTCTTCCCGGAAAACTTTCTTGTGCGATTTCAGGAAATTAAAACTTTCCCAACATAACCGACTATTTTGGAGCTTTATGCAAATGTATCTAAGAAATGAGGAAGTAAAGGTGAAAGTTTTGGGTCATGTTGCTTTAAACTTTATGATGAGTACCACTCAACCTGACAACTGAATCTGGCATAGGGTAATTAATTATTAGAATAATTCTAAGAAATCTGAAGCGTCTCTTATAGTAGGGGAGCCCACGATGCTAAATGGGGATTTACTCGAGCGTCGTGGAGACCTATTAGATTTGAGAGATTACGTGATAAAAAGAAAAAAAAGTCATATGATGTTTACCCGTTCACCGGTGGGGGGAGCGTCTACGGGGGGTCAAAGATATAAAAAAAAAACAGTCACATAGACATCTCCGAGCGCGTCAGATAATGATAGGGCGTATGCCCCACGTCTCTCTGATAATGGAGGTATGATAATCTGCCGGTTCGCATAGTGAGGGTGGCCGTACAGGGGGGTACAAAATGAGAAAAAAAAAATTCACTCGAGCGCGTCAGATTTTTAGAGGGGATGTTAAGTGACCCCGAAAGATGCTCACATTCAAAAGACTGACGATTTGGAGGTGACGCAAGCTTACGGGAGCTTTTCAAAATTGCAAAAAAAAATCGCCATTTTGATTTTCTCGAGCGCGTCAGATTAAGATATGTCCCAGATCTGATGACCAATAATCTGACGATTATCTAGAGGGGTTTTCTTAATCTGACAACTTGAAAAAAAATATATACAGGCTGTTAGTTAAGTACGGGGCCAAACTTCAAGGGGTGCTTCCTTGAGTGATTTTAAGAAGAAAAGTTCAAATAAACATGGGTCCGAAAATGCATATTTTTCAAGATACAGGGTGTCAAACTTTTATTTTTTTTTCTCGAAAACAAAGCAAGATATGAAAAAAACTCAAGAGATAAAATAGTTGTATTTCTAGTTGCTTAATTCGAAAAAAATACAAAATAAAAAAAAAAGTCAGTGGCGCCCAATTTTTTAACCAAAAATATTAGTTAGACTGTCTTCCGGGACGCCACTGGAATTAATAATTTTAATCTAATTGGGGCTAAATTACCCTCTTGTTATTACAAACAGAACTGCCAAATTTCAACAAAATTGATTGAAAGAGTTTAGAGATATTCACGAACATTCGAATTTTTTTTTTAAGTTTGACTGCCTGTATCTTGAAAAATATGCATTTTCGGACCCATGTTTATTTGAACTTTTCTTCTTAAAATCACTCAAGGAAACACCCCTTGGAGTTTGGCCCCGTACTTAACTAACACCCTGTATGAATGATTTTTTTTTGTAATTTCTGCATTTTGTTACCTAAAACATACGAAAAATAGCATGCAAATAAAAATAAATCTATTTTTTCAATTAGAATATATATTGAGATTCGAATCTTTACATAATACGCAAATTTTTTGATGATTTTTTTTTTTTTTAATCTTCATCTTCATCGTCGAATCATCTTCTTCATCTGGCGTCTGTGATGGCGTCGCGAAAGTAGCGTCTGGACGGTGCGAGAGAGAGAGAGATAAGGAAAGAGCGAAAGGGAAAGACAGGCGTGGAGTGGGGGATACATACTTTACCGCGCGTCTGCACCGTCTGCACGCACTCAACGTTATTAACGATTTTCGTTTCTTCGGCTTGTGGAAAACGGCAGATTATATTTTTCCCGATACCCTAGAATTATTTCCTTCAAATTAAAAAAAAATCAACCGCGCTCGAGCATGTCCAAGTGACGTTTTTTTTTTTGCAAGTTTGTAACCCTCCCACTCCTTAACGTCACGCTTAAATCGTCAGATTATTGAAATGTACACATTTCAGTATGTAATTAACCCACCATACCTTAATCTGACACGCTCGAATATTTCTAATGATCAATTTTTTTTTACTATTCTGATCAGCTGCCCTTGACGCGCGGCGCTGCACAGAGGTCTTATATAAGGTGGGGGTACTCAACAAGGTGCAAGGTATCCCTCCTTATATTAATCTGACGCGCTCGAGTAAATCCCGAAATCCCCTATTGGGCTCTCCTACTATTATGAATAAGTTTGCTACTCATCTAAATTCTGAGTTATTGCTCCATAATTACTCCAGAATGAGTATCTACGTTTTAGCAACATTATGTTATGGTTTCAATTATTCAAGTTCGTCATTTTGAACGTTTAATAAACTAAAGTGTGTTATTATTTGTTTACCCAGAATTTTATTACATTCAGGTGACAGTTTTTATAGCTTTTGGTCCAAAGTAAAAAAGAGCAATTTAACGAGCATGCAATTTTAAGATGGTGCTAAATAATATACTGCCCGGCACATCTCACATTTAGAATTTTAGATGGTAGAATTAAAGTTGAAAGTATGTCTTACTTTATAATAAAATTTATTTTTCAATGCTTTTCGATTGAATCGACCTACTTTGAAATTGAATGTTGTCATTAATTATTCCGAAGCAGCAGCGAAATGAAAATCTAATTGGGATAAAATTGTATAAGTTTTTGTAAATATGTATACAGATAACTGGAAGTAGTCTGTAAAACAAAATAAACCAACGAATTAGGCTTTTCCAAAGATTAAAAGCTTGGGGCAGTGAACAAATTATTATTTTTTTGTATATGATGATTTAAAGTAAGCACTAAATATGGAGCTTCATCAAGTTGCGACAAAATTCCGTATTTTCTAACTGTTTTTTAAGTCTTTAAAAGGATGTATTTTCGTAGAGTTGGAGACATTTTGAATTAGAATAAAACCAAATCGTTGCTTGTCTTCACTCGTTAATTCTCGTTTAAGATTCTGAAAACTTTCTGCATAATAATTTTTCTACGTTATAACGGTATAACTTTTTCAAGCTTGATAAAAAAAGCCGAATTAAATATACAAGATGTTGAGTAAAAAATAGGAGCAAATCTCCAACTGCGGGTTGATTAGCAAGTGAACAGAAAGTATTAAATAAAATAATATCAATTTTTTGCTAACATGATTTCCACTTAAATTAAAAAATAAGCGCCTTACTCATCTTAGATGGAAAGAGCTTAGTAACTCAATATAAGAACTGAAAGAGTTTCTTAATCTTTATTAATTTTTTATATCTCACTTGTAGTGCATCAGTACCTACTGCAGTGAAATACAATCCTTAATAAAGGAAAATCTTTCTTTTTCGAAAATTTTGAAAAAAATTTCTCTACGACTATTGAATAAAACGTTCATTATTCTGCTAGTTTTAATTTTATAACGACGTATGATATGAATTGCTCATGTGGTAAGATAATAGACGCACATTGACGGATAGGAGTCAATCACAGTTAAACTTGTGGAATAATAAACGCATAATCACCAGTTAAATCCAATAAAACCTAGACAGGTTCAGGAAATTACAAACGAAATTACATAGAGCAGATGATGATGATGATAAGACGAACTGTCACCTTTGAATAAAAAACGAAGCGGCATGATCGCATTTCATTGCGGTCTTGTTTCAACTTTTATATTTAACTGGCCGTTTATTCTACTAATTAGAGTACATGCAATTGAGCCGATGGTCCGCGATCACCACGCGAGCTATCAATAAGTATAATAATTATTAGTCGAACCAGTCGTAACATGGTATGTTAATATTATACAAGGTGTATTATAAATATACCGACAAACTTTTAAGAGTAAGTAGTGTTGGGCATCAAAACAAATATTTTTTTCTTATAAAAATTGTAAAAAAACGCATCGTTTTCGAGAGACAATATGTTAAAATTTTAAAAGCGCATATTATTACAATTTTTGATTATAAATCTTTGATTTTGTATAACTTGCCATATACAATAAACAAACAAAGATATTCACTTTAGCTGTTTCAAGTTTTGTAGATGTCTTCCAGTAGCGTAGATATTTGTTTTTTTTTCTTGTTTTTTCTATTTCCATCCATATCTCTAACGCCACCAAACGTTAATCAATATCCAATTACTTTAGAACAAAAAAATGGCGATAGTTTTTTCATATGACACACCATTTTTAAGGTATTATTTGAAGTTTTCTCTGGGAATGTTTGGGCCATTTACATTACAAAAAAATGTTGATTTGAGTTTCATTTGATTTTAATTTGAATCAGCAGTTTGATTTAATTTATAAGTTATCCGATTAGAATTTCTCAAGGAACACTTCAAATATGAAAAAACTACTTAATACTTTTTTGTTTTAAAATGCAGGGGTAATTGAATAACGTTTTTGTGTTTGCAATAATGTCAGAGGCGTAAGAGTTAGGGTGGATGAAGGAAAAAAACCCTGAATATCTACGCCACTGGAAGAAATTCACAAAACCTCAAACAGACAAATTAGAGAGTTTTGCTTGTTTATTTTTCGTGCCAAGTTTCATAAAAATCGGTTTAAATTTAAACGAGCTATAACAAAAAATTCTCATATATTTTTAACAGTATCTCGAAAACTTATTTGGACAATGTTTATCGAGAAAATATGTTTGCTTTGAGGCTCCCTACTACCCCTAAATATTTGTCGGTATATTTATGATACACCCTGTATTAAATATTATAATAGGTATTTTTAGAGCTCCATGATGATTTTCTCATCAATTCGTAGAGAAAATAGTGTCTTCTTCTCGCGGAGAATTGCTGTTATTCACTTGGATCCTCATGAATAATATAGACATTATTCTCGCTCGTTGAAGAGTATACTTTTAAAAAAAATGAAGAGTCATTGCTTGAAAGACTTGTGACGTTACAGTAACGTCGCGACGCTGGAAAGCGACGCCATAATTTGAACAAAATATTATTCCCACGGAAAACGAGAAGAAATCATGTAGGAATTATTCAAGTAGTGAATTATTAAAATTAAAGCAGGTAAATCGGCGACAACAAGATAAGGGAGGTTTTTTATATTGGTATCAGTTGTTGTTTACAGAAAGTGCCTCTAGGAAGGAACGGAAACAACATTTAATTCAGCGGGAAATATTAAAATATTAAATCCAAGCGAATAAATGCGAAGCCGATAGGAAAACAAGATAAGAAGTTGTTGTTGTTTACGTCCGGTACCTATATAAAGGGACCGAGATGGAAGGAACGGGAGCAGATGGCAGCTGGCCTTCCTAGAGAACTGATCTAGGATAGCCGGTCCGCCATCCATGGCTCACCCCCTTGCCCAGAGGCCCGAGTACTGATCGGGACTTCTCCTAGAGCGAAGAAGAAGAATTGACTCTTCCAAGCTCACACCTTAACCTACCCCAATGCGAAGCCTGGGTACTGACCAGGAGTCAAGTTGGGATATCACGAGAGAGTAGAATTGATACTCTTTCGTCACCCCCTAAAGCTTATCAGTCTCGAACGTGGACCCAGGTGAAGCGAAGAATTGATTCGCGTCCCTGGTCTAATTACTGAGAAAGCGTATAATTCCCCCAGTGACTTCCTAACGAGTCGAAGAATTGACTCGACGAGTTAGCCAGGCACGTAGAAGGTCAACCTTCGATTGCGAACGAGAATTGACCGTTACGCAATCGAAGACGAGCCCAATCACTCATCAAATGATAAAACCCGTGGTCATTTCATGTAAATAGAATTTTCCCCCGGCCTAATTTATTAATTAAATTATTCATTTAAATAAAAGGGAATTTTTCATAAATTGAGACCATAATAGATTTCATGTAAATAATATTAATCGAGAGTTTTATTCAGTTCATTTCTCATTCTTTTATCGACGCGATAAAAATAATAGTAAAATCATTCCGTTCTCGTCTCATATTGCACCACTAACATTTTATTTTCCAGTTGACTGAACTCCGCAGAAAAACTTGTCCTCCTCGACCTACTGGCGTAGTCCGACCGTCGAGCGGCAGCCGGGACACCGTTTTTACCGGGTGCTGGGCCTGGAAGATATACCGGGCGTTCACCAAGCATTGAATGATTATTTTACGTTTACCATTTTAAGGAAATAATAAATTTACGTTATTTTTTTAAAAAATGTCGTGTATCATTTGTGTAAATCCACCCAAATATCCCGTCTGAAGGCATGGGTTAAGAAATAAATTAACCCAATAATTAAGACGTCCTCTCAAAAAAAGGAGAGACGTCACAACCTAAAAGAGTGTCTTAAGCTCGGTCTTAAGTGATTTCTTTTTAAAATTAGGGCCTCAGATTCTAGATTTTGGTATTGTAGTTTAGTAAATTTCTATGTTATTTATTTTTAATTCGCATATTTATCTCTTAATCGTTATGTCTAAAAAAAAAATAGTAGAAAAGATCAAAAATACAGGCTGAATACTAAGTGAAATAAATTCTGTACTTGACTCAAACGGGTCAAATTTATTAAAAAAAATACCCTCAATACGCATTCTTTAAAACTTTCTCCATGATTCATTATGAGTTATTAATTTGTTGCTAGACATTATCCTCATTTTTAACTCAAAACTCAGCTTCCATGAAATATAAAGACGATACTTAGGTACATAATTTTTTAACCAAGTTCTTGTTATAGGTAATACGAGTATAAGTACATACTTTAAGATTTTAGTAACTTCTAAATAAGTGGACGTTATTCAATATTAATTTAAAATCAGTGAATACTCCGATTCAATAATTATTACATAAAGTATAAGGACTGAGATTTGTAATGCTCTTGTAATCCAAAGTCTAGCCGTCTTTCCTGATGAATTGCAGACCCCCATATACGCTAAGTAAGTATCGGATGTTTGCGGAGCGCGCGCCTCCTCGTGGATTTCTTTCGCACTTTTGTGCGGCTTACTAATCGTTGACAACTCGTTTTAATAAAATGAAACCTTTCTTAAAATCATTATTTGGAAGTGTATTTCTAGATTTTTGAATTAATTATGACTACACAGTTATTATTAAAAGTCATTTCTAAGCACCCAGTCTCGACTGCTTTCGTTTTAAATCGTTGAGAAATGGGCGAAATCTCATGATGAGTTTTCACATGAGCGATGTTAGAGAATATACGTTTACATGGAACTTTTCTTCAAGGAACCGCTCTTTTAGAGAGACTCCTGGTGCACATAGCACTCATAAAAATGAAAAACCTATTATTGTTTATTTATTATTAAAAAAGGTAATTGTTTACATCCGCGGCTCCTAAGTTTCATCAATTTTTTCGGGACCGAGGAGCGAAATAGGGGTGCTGGGTGGGTAAGAAGCTAAAAACAGCCAGGGCAAACTAATATCAAGGTCACCACTAAGGCCTCTTTGGCACTACGGTCGAATTTCTATTTTTTTTTCACTTTCAGGGCAAGGAATATCTTCGAGAATAACGGTAGCACGCTTTTTATTTTCAAATTTGCATTTATTTCGCATTTATACTCCAAAAATACGCGACATCGCTCGCTATTATATTCCGACTACGTTTCCATGCCGCGTATGTTGCGTCTGTTACCAGACCGGCTCTGGTGTTGTTTACGAGTTTCCGCGGTTTCCGCCGTCCTCTCGACACTCTGACCTTGCATGTTTATTATGATATTCGCTGTTCTAAACAGGCCCGCACTCAGGAAGACCTTCTTTTGATGCCGTTTTGTTCGCTTATCTTTCATTTCCCCAGCAAATGAATACCTTCCTGGTGTTACTATAGGTATGTTCTCCACCCCTATATAGGTGCCATAGTGAAACTGTAGGAGCCGCAGATGTAAATAATGACCTTAAAAAAATATCACCTTTCTTATCAACATAATAAGTTCACATTTCAGCTCATGTTTAGGGTTTTTTATTCAGCTTATGTAAAATAAGTCGAAGAGTTTTGAACATATTTTGCACCTGTAAAGCAGGAAAATGTTACCCTTCGTCTGAAATACAGCTCGAAAAAATTATAGCAGTAGTTATTATTTGTTAGTATTACTTATATGCCTTAAATTATTAACTAAAATTTTTAACTTTAATTTACTATCTAAAAAAAGATTCAAGAGTAATAAATACGTATGTAATCGCAAGCATTTAAGGTATTCGTGTACAACAAACCCTTCCCGATTTTTTTTATACCTGAACGACCTCATGTTTGCAATAACAAATACATTAAAAATTAAAATGAATAGCGGGCACGCAGGACTTGCCGCATGAAAGTGTCAAATTTGCCTACTTGGTGGCGCCACAATAGTAGTTACTTGTTTAGCCTAATATAATATTCTGGGATCTATTGTAATGGCCTAGTTTAAAATAAATAATTAAATGTACCTACCTGGTTTTGCAGCACTATTCCTGAGAAAATACACTACAACAAACAGAATAACTGAAAGAAATTTAAACATTTTGCTTTTTTTAAAGCAGCCACTTTATCTCTATAGGTACTGCTGCGGATCTGTTCTGAATCATATAGATTTTTTGCCTTTATATAAGCCAAAAACAGCGAATATGCAAAAGATAACAGTTGTTTGTGTTTGATGGTTTTTTTATGAGGAAAATCGTAAACATTATTGGTCATAAAATTTCCCACCCCACTTGAATTATCTATTAGTTAATTTTCATATCCTCTGACCCACTTGAATAAAAGGAAACTTTATTTACTTTAAGTTTATCTCTTATCTTCTAATAGGCAATTATCATTTCCAGACAATTGAAAACGACCTAACAACCTAATGGGATTCAACCAATTTTTGTCACTAATAATAGCGATAGGGGAATTTTACTTTATCAGCGATATTTAAAAAATAATAACCAGGGTAGACAACATCATTTTCGATTGAATCACTCCAGTTAAGAGCACCAATATTTTTATTTATTGAAATTATTTCCGTATTGTTGGTATATATGTATACAAATTATTTTATTTACTTGTTTATTTTTCCCATATAGTCGAGCCAAATTTGATTTCAACCTTGGAATGTGAGGGAATAAGTTGTAACATGGTATGCACCCACCTTTGTTTGGCATTTTAAAGGTCGGTAAAAATTATCAAATGCTCTCCTGTCAGCGTCGCAAGATTTTCATGGTCAAAGGTCATGAACAAAACAACAGTTCCACCAAGCGTCTCCTTTTCTATACGAAAAACCACATTTAATGGTTATTAGAAAATTTGTTGATCATAAAATTTCTAGAATATCCGTTTCAGACAGTACTTGTATCATCAATCAGAGAGATCAAACTCCAGATACACAGCGGTGTCGCTAAAAGGTACCACCAACGTGCTTTAAAAAATATGATGATTTAATCGAAATTATCTATGTCCAAAAAGGCACCCTTTTCAATCTATAGCTCTTAAAAGGGGTCCATCCAAAAACATGTTTTCAAGAATAGGTCATAAATGGATTAACTGAGAAACTTCAAAATTGCATCGCCTGATACTATTTTAACAGCAGGCTGTTCCTGTTTGTCACCTCTCACTTTTTACCCTACACCTTTTTATCTTATATTTATCTCATTATGTGAAAATCTCATTAAAAATTATAATTTTAATTTCACAGAAACGTTTTTATTCACCTTTATTGGCCTTGAAAATACCTAATGGTAGTATAGGCGGTAAAACTAAAGTTTTTATTGAATTATTTTTTACTTATTTTGGAAAACGTGTATCCATTCTATATGAAGGGTTGTATCTTGAAAAGGGGGCCATTTAAGACATAAATAATATCGGTTAAATAGCCAATTTTGTAAAGCTATGTCAGTTTATTGGTTTTACCAGTAATAGTGGGCGATGAAGTTTTAAAATTTCTCAGTTAATCAATTTTGTAATTATTCTGAAAATGTGTCTATGGTTGACCCCTTTTTATAAGCTGAATCTTGAAAACGGTTTATTTTTGGACAGATAATTTCGATTAAATTGATACATTTTTTACTAGGGAATCTATGGTATAGTGTTGGTGGTATCTTTTAGCGACACCCTGTATAGTGCGGAAAGTGGCAAGCACACACACACGGGAGCAATGATATATGGTGTTTGATAACTGGACAACCAAAATCAAACGCCGTATGCAAAATCGTATTTTAAGTATAAAAAAATAAGTTTATTTCATATTATATCGGACATCGTTTGGAAAATATTTTCTAACATGTAAAACTAAGGACGCTATGAAAATATTAAGTTTTTTTTCAGAAATTGGACAGGGAAAATCGAACTAGGTACATCTATAAAATCATATTTAAAAGATGAACAAAACAGAAAAAAAGAATAACTTTTAGCCAGATCGGGCTTCGTTAGGAAATATTACTCACTTCTGACCTCGAAATCAAGTGTTGAACTTTGAGTATAAGTCGAAGACTTATTTATTCTAGAAACGACCTTCTCCGACCTTACGTCACCCTTACTAATCTCTCTATTTACACTTCTACGTAAAAGTGATTCCTGCGCTGATGATTTTCAAAAAACAAAAACAAAACAAAAAATGTGTTGATGATATTTGATGACCGCTCTGCGAAGTGGAGTATGATTTATTACGGTATACCATTGGCCCAATTAATTTTTTCTTTATTACTATAATTTTTTTATTTTATACCATAAACAAAATTTTATTTATTATTTTAGAAGGCACTCTCTTCCTAGTTGGGGACAGTTGAAAATTATTGATATTGGCTTGTAAGTTAATAAAACTTTTATTGGAAAAAACAACAAAACCTACCTTGAGCTCACTAATAATTATCAAAATTTGTTAAGCTACACTCAATTTAACAGTTTAACGATTTAACGAATTAATAATAATAATAATAATAATAATAATAATAATAAGACTTTATTCTCTCACTTCAAATACAAATAGTACCTATATAAAACAATAGTTATCCTAAACTAGATTGTGAGTGATAAAAAAAGGCGAAGGACAGTTTGCACTTGTATAAGTACACCCTGATTACCTTAACCCGTAAATAAATAATTAGCATACTATAATCCTACCCGAGAAATCACCTAAAAAAACTTCAACACACCAATAGGTAATAAATATATTGCCCATAGGCTATGCACAGTGCACAGCACAAGTCAAAGCACCCAACTCACCCATGGCTACTGCCCTGGTCACCATAGAATACACTTTATGCCACAAGCAGCATAGAGTTGTACAATAACAAGTCAATAGAGAAAGATGAGAACATATCACAAACGCAAAGTCTGCTCGCCGAATAAAATCTGCCAATAAGATTTCCTGAAAGCCCTAACATTAAAAGATTTAAAATGATCAGGGATAAAGTTGTATACACGAGCGATTTGGTATCGGAACGAGCGCTTAAATGACTCCGTTCTGTGTCTAGGTATATTTAATTTTCCCCTGAATCTTACATGGACATTATGTACATCTGTACGATAGGTTATTAAGTCTGACAGATAAGGTGGAGTTTTATACAATATTATTTTGTGATACAGACAGGCTGCATGCAAAAGTCGTCTTGGGCCCATATCAAGCCAGCACATCTCACTAAGCTTATGCGAAATAGGATGGCGCCGACGTATGCCATAAACAAAACGCAAGCAGGAGTTTTGCAGCACCTGAATCCGTCGAACATCCTCCTTAAGAATACTCGGCCCATAGACAAAGTCACAGTAATCCAGTCGCGAGAGAACTAATATAATGAATATAATGAAAATTTTCAGATTTTTCATCACCCTGTATAAAAATTTCATCCACATCATACCACACCTTGTAAAAAGTTAAGATAGGGACATGTAAACCTTTTTCTGCTGTCTTGAGCCGTTTTCATTGTAAGCTGCTTCGAAAATGGAAAATGGCAATTTTCACTTGTTTATAACTCAAAAACTATTCACATTATACTGAAACTGTGAAAACCATTCTTACTGATTTTTTTCAGATAATCTGAAAATGTAATAATATATAGGGTGTCCTATTTAAAATAACAAAGTTGTAAGGCGTACAGCGATATTGGGCCATCCTGTATAGCTGAAAATTATTTTAGGTTGAAGGTCTCTTCAAACCATACAATTTTTCTCCTTCATCTTTTTTTATAGCTTCAAAAGTGAAGCTGCCAGAGAAGAATCCCGCACTAATGGGACACCCGGTATATACAGGGTGGCCAATTAGTGCGACAAAGGTCAATATCTCCTGTACCATTGAAGATAGCGGAAAACTTTTTCCAAGAAAGTTATTAAGGGTTAAGAGATGCATCTTTTAAAATTATTTTCGACTATACAGGGTGCTCCATAAAGGCGGGACGGTAAAAAGTTCATGTTTTTTAAATGGGACGCCCTATATTTTATTGCATTTTCAGATTGTCTGAGAAAATGTAATAACAATAATGTTTATAGTTGCATTTTAAATTGAGTAGGCTATGAGTTATAAACAAGTGAAAATCGCAATTTTCCAACTTTAAACCCATTTACCACAAAAACGGCTAAAGATATCAGAAAACGGCTTACATGACCCTATCTTAAATTTTTATCTGGTATCCTACTGTATAGTTTAAATGTTTATGCAGGGTGATGGAAAATCTGATAATTTTCACCACCTTGTATAAACATTTCAACTGCATAATTGGATGCCTTATAAAAAGTTAAGATAGGAACATGTAAGCCGTTTTTTGATATTATGGGCCGTTTTTGTGGTAAATGGGTTTAAAGTTGGAAAATTGCGATTTTCACTTGTTTATAACTCATAGCCTACTCAATTTAAAATGCAACTATAAGCAATATTGTTATTACATTTTCTCAGACAATCTGAAAATGCAATAAAATATAGGGCGTCCCATTTAAAAAACATGAACTTTTTACCGTCCCGCCTTTATGGAGCACCCTGTATAGTCGAAAATCATTTTAAAAGATGCATCTCTTAACCCTTAATAACTTTCTTGAAAAAAGTTTTCCGCTATCTTCAATGGTACAGGAGATATTGACCTTTGTCGCACTAATTGGCCACCCTGTATATATACAGGGTGAGTCAATAGTGAGAGATCGGAACATTGCTATTGAACCGTACAGGGTAAAACAAAATTTCAAACGCCATCCCAAATCGTTTGTTACTCTGCATATTTCAAAAATATTTTCACTTATACAGGGTGGACCATATTTTGCCTACATGTATCAAATTTTTTTTTTCAAATGGAACCCCCTATATTTTATGACATATTCTTATTCGACTTTGAAATAGCTTTATGTCAATACATATTGTTTGACATTTAGGTGCGGCGTTGACATTTAAAAAAATATTTTCAAAAAAATTCATCGCATGCATGTATTTACTGAAAAGAAGCCTCAGAACTTAGTTTTGGAGTTTTAAGGTTGAAATTTGATATCCACATGGAGAAAGGCCAGGTCTATCATCGCGATATAATAAGACCGAGATCTACTATACAGGTGAGACACAAATAACTGTCAAATTTTGCTTACTTCGGAAGGTCATAACTTCACTTTTTCAAATGGCACACTCGGTATTTTTTCCCACAATTAGATCCACCTCTGATCTGACTACAGTTTTTATTTGGTATGTCCTATACCTAAAATGCCCAGTTTGAGAGATATTACACATTTTCCGTTGGTCTGACTGCAGAAGATGCAAATGTCATATAAAACATGGGCCATGAAGAAAATGTGACATTTCTAGTGACATTTATCATTGCAACGTAAATAGCAACTCAAAGCTCGAGCGAAATACAATAAAAAATAAATTACAAGATATGACAATATTTTTAAATTAAAATATGTAATATCAAATCAAATCAAAAAATTTATTAATTTGCCCAAAAGAATAAATCCATTTAGAGGAAAACAACAATAAAGTGAAATACAATATGATTTAAAAAACAAACTGCAACGAAGTTGTCAAATACACACTTGCACATAAATTCTTGCCGCAAAGAGAGGATTTCTCTCACTTTCTCCCAAACAATAAGTCATGTCTACTTGCTCTTGTAAACGTAAATCCATTTACCAAAATTCTATTTAACTAACGAGAACTTGGAATTTAAACATGCAGTGACAGTGACACTAGTAAAACTAAAAATGTCATATTCTTCCATATCACTTTAAAGCGAAATGTCACATTTTTCTTCATAGCACCCTGTTTTATATGACATTTGCATCTTTTTGACATATATGACATTTGATTTGATATTATTTAATTTGAAAATTACATATTGTCATATCTTATATTTTATTTTTTATTTAATTTCGCTCGAGCTTTGAGTTGCTATTACGCTGCAATGATAAATGTCACTAGAAATGTCACATTTTTCTTCATAGCCCCGGTTTTATATGACATTTGCATCTTCTGCAGTCAGACCAACGGAAAATGTGTAATATCTCTCAAACTGTGCATTTTAGGTATAGGACATACCAAATGAAAAATGTAGTCAGATCAGAGGTGGATCTAATTATGGAAAAAATACCGAGTGTGCCATTTGAAAAAGTGAAGTTATGACCTTCGGAAGTAAGCAAAATTTGACAGTTATATGTGACTAACCTGTATAGTAGATCTCAGTCTTATTATATCGCGATGATAGACCTGGCCTTTCTCAATGTGGAGACCAAATTTCAACCTTAAAACTCCAAAACTAAGTTCTGAGGCTTCTTTTCAGTAAATACATGCATGCGATGAATTTTTTTGAAAATATTTTTTTAAATGTCAACGCCACACCTAAATGTCAAACAATATGTATTGACAGAAAGCTATTTCACAGTCGAATAAGAATATGTCATAAAATATAGGGGGTTCCATTTGAAAAAAAAAAATTGATCCATGTAGGCAAAATATGGTCCACCCTGTATAAGTGAAAATATTTTTGAAATATGCAGAGTAACAAACGATTTATGATGGCGTTTGAAATTTTGTTTTACCCTGTACGGTTCAATAGAAATGTTCCGATCTCTCACTATTGACTCACCCTGTATATATATATATCGTGGGCAGGTGAATTTTGGAAAACCACTTTTTCGTGATCTGGAGGTCATGATCGGTGGACATTTGATGAGTTTGGGTGATTTTCGAAAAGTGATGTCGTCCTCAATAGTGTATTTTTTTATAAAAAATACACTAATAAGCAGATCTCAAGCACCGTGAGATGTGAGACCTAAATCGAAGAGAGCTGTCAAGTATCAAGCCCAAGCTACCTGCCTCTGAGGAAGGAAATACAACAGTATCTCCAATATTTACAAAGAAGTTGTGAGTCAGTGCTGCTACACTAGATGGTGGACCAAATAACAATAACTTGGTTTTAGAATAATTAAGACGAAAACAATGATTCCGCGAGTAGTGAAGCAAGGCCTTTATATCCTCATCCATCCCGGCAGCAGCACTGTCGGCCTCATGCGGTGAAAAAGACCTATAGATTTGAGTATCATCTGCGTATAGGTGACTCAAACAGTGTTTAAAACAACTTGGCAGAGAAAACGTGTACAGGGAGTAGAGAAGTGGACCCATAATGGAACCTTGTGGCACCCCTCTTGTAATATTTCCAAATGAAGATTCCAAGTTCGACATCCTCACAAGTTGACGTCTACCAGAGAGATAGCTGGTCAGTAATGAACATGCAGTCTCACCAATACCAACATGGGAAGCAATAGCGACCAGAGTTATATGGTCAATGCTATCGAACGCATGACTGAAGTCAAAGAGTACCAATGCCGTCATCATACCCTCATCCCTTGCCGCAAAGATGTAATCAGTGATAGACATAATGTTTGTCCCACATGAGTGATGGGGTCGAAATCCAGATTGACACGAAGGAAGTACGTTGTTCGTCTCCAAATACGCACTCAGCTGCCGGTACATAATCTTCTCAATCACCTTTGAAAGAGCAGGCAAAATACTTATAGGACGTAGATCACTAAACTGAAGAGGTGAAGCAGACTTCGGCACCGGCACTACAACAGCCGATTTCCACGCATCAGGGAAGCTGGACTTTTCAAAACAAACATTAATTATATGTGTAATGTATGGCATTATTATATCCCCACACTGAAGTAACATACGAATACTAATACCGTCGAACCCAACCGCATCCGTCCCGATAGAATTAAAACTATTTACAATGAAAAATCTCACAATGTCCTTTGTTTAAACCTCTCTCTAGACCACTATTTATCTTTCTCTCCATCTCTTCCTTTTTCTCTCTAGAAATTCCCTTTTTCTTGTCTTTTGATCCTCTCTCACTCCGTCTCTGTCTCTCGTGATGCTTCTATTCACTGTTTCCAGATCTTCTAATTCTCTCTCTTTCTCTCTCTTGGTCCCTCGCAGCTTCTTTTCTTCTTTACAAACAATTATCTAACTTCCTTAAATCTTTCTTTCACAGAGCTTCTTCAAAATTATTTTTCTCATCTTCAGACACCTTCTCTATTCCTCTTACCTTTATAATTCAAACCTTTCTCTCGTCCTCGTAGTCTCTTTCTCCTTTTATTGCTGCTTAAATTTACATTAAAAATAAATCTTTCTTCTGTTACTTTGTTTCTGACAGACCAATGTCAAAAATCCCCCTCCTATTTTTTTTTCTGATTGCTATCTAAGCATCCACTTTTTTACCTTCATTCGTTTCTTGATTTTTTTTTAATAATCACCAAATTTTTAATTCGACATATTTCGACAAATATTCTAAGATACAGTTAGAATTCCTTTAAAATGATGTAACACGTTACATGTTCCTATTATAATAGTAAGTTTTTTTTTTTACCAAAAAGTAACGAAATTAATTTAATTCCTGGAAAACTGCTTAAAATAGGTAATAACCGGAAAACAATAGCGAATCCCAAAATGCAATAATATACAGGGTGGCTTATTTAAAATATCAATGTTTTTGCAATTTTTCGAAATAGGAGGATACGTCACAATGCCGAAAATATTTTAGATCAATAGAGCAGAGCCTAAGGTCTAACGTCTAAGGTACCATCGACTGTGAATCACCCTGTATAAGAACCTTGTAAGTTCTAGCTGCTAAACATCCTTCTGTGAATTTTGAAGTGTATATAATATGAGATATCAATGTCTCATTGAATTTTCCATTAAATTTTCGGTGGTTTTGCTAATTAGTTTGTTACTCCCACCATTCCACCATCATACTATGCATGTGGTGAATGGAGAAGTCTCATTAATATTTAATAAAGCATTTAAAGTTGTAATATGGCCCAAAGGTATAACAGGCGAATATTAAATCATCTTATCTGAATACATTGGAATAATTGTTCTTCAGAACTAATAAATTTACTTAGAGATTTTATACAGCTCTTGACTGCTCTGAAAGGGTTGCAAAGTGCATTGTCAAGTGTAATATAAAGTCTTCCACGTAATTCAATTTTCTCGCTTCGCTTGTAGAAGTTCAACTTCTCCATTGGTGATTTACATAAATGGATCAAAAACAAAAATCTGTCAAAAGTTTAAATTAGGTAGGCGTTATTGGTGATTTACTACAAATAAAATTTGTCACCCATATCTATAAATAAATATTATTACGTAATAGGTATGTCATAAAATTTAGTGTCAATTAAATTTTTTTTTTCATAAAATTCTTAATTATTTCGAGAAGCATGATCTGTTCTTATAAGACACCGTCTTCAAATGAAAAATCAAAACAAAACCTCCTGGAAGACAGCTTGAACAGTATAGAAGAAACTCTTAAAAGTATGGACACTAATCTAAATGAATCTCAAGACAACGACAAACATTTATTCACTTGTATGCATTTAGATCAAATAAAAAACCAAGGTTTAGTTAATCAGCTCGAAGAGGCAAAGAAAGAAAATAAGCAGCTATTAAATATATTGCAACAAAGATGCGGTGAAAATGATCTGTCGAAGAGAAGTTCCCAAATCGACCTTGCAACTTCGTGTTCGACAATGAGTATAGTCAATTTGCAGTACAAATACGAAGAACTGTTAGCCAGCCACAATGGACTTTTGAAAATTCTTGATATGAGAATTTCCGAAGTCCAAAAAGTACACGAAGAAAATGAGAAGTTGAAGACCGAGCTGGAAATCACGTCAGCACGAGTTAATAAATACCAAAATAGGTGTCACAAGTTACGCGAAAAAATCAGAAGAGTAAAATCAAGAAAGGACGAAATAGTATCGAAAATGCTCTCAGAAATTGATGCGCTCAAAATTGTTCATAATCAACTTGTAGATTTGCTTCACAAACAGTGCATGGAAAGAGATGCGAATTTAGCAGGTATGATTAGAAATTGCGGAAAACCCGAGAAAGCTCTCTTACTTCAAGAGATTCGAAAAAATAATTTATTGACTTATGAAAATTTCAAACTTAGACAAGAAATTGATAATATTAACTCTAGCAAGAAACTTTCTACTATTAATAATGTTGTTGCTAAAAATTCTTCGAAAATATGTGCCTAAGAATAATACATAAGAATTTTTTTAAATTTCTTAAGCCTTAATTTTACAAAAATATAAAGATAAATAAAAACAATATACAACATTTAAGATATTTGTATCATGAAACTCTTAATACTTATCAGCCTTCGATAATAGTTATTTACGATATGGGATACAGATATTGTCATTATTTCATGTGAATTTTGCATGACGAGGCCGTTAGGCCGATTCCTGTAGTCACATAATTGCGATAACAATATGTATCTCACGTATTTCGTACAAAACTTTATCTACAATCATAAGAATTTGGTATAATACCGTTTTGAAAGGAGGTGAATCAAACGACGTGCTCAGATTTGGAAAAAAATTATACGAATTCTCGAAATTTTAATTTAGCTGTAAAAATTTCAATAGGTATTTATTTCGTTAAAATTTAGTATAGGTACTGCCTTCTTGAGAGATGGCGAAACCATTTTTCATCAAACATTTGCTAATATATGATTTTTTAATTATTGGTAACCGATTATAATAATGCTTGATTAAAAAACGCATGAACCTATTTAAATCCGACTTCCAAACACACACGTGTTTTAAAGCTACCATGGGCAACATCAACGTAACGGGAGAAACGTGTCGGTCAACAATGCCTTATGTCAACTTTTTAAATATTATTGTTCTGATCGGAAGTACCAAATAAAATAATTAATGACAGAAATTTGAAAATTATAATTTAAATAATATTCAACAATTATTTATGATTTCAAAATGTACCAATAATGAAAACTAGTGTAAAGTATTTGTGTAAAAAAAAATTGTGTAAAGAAAGTGTAAAGTAAAGAGTTTGTAGGAAAAAGACGTTTTTGCTCCAACAATACAGGTCATCAAGCTCCGTCATTAAAAAAAAAAATCGATTGAAATCGATAGCAATTTACGGCGCACTCTTTTCCGCTACACAGTTTGAGATTTGGTATAATGCAGTCTTAAAAAACTCTACAGTATGATACGTTGCCAAACGCCGCATAGGGCTATTAATATATCAATGAGAAATTCTAAAATTGAAATTGTTGGCTTCCCTATATGTTTTAGGAAGGAATGTTGAACCAATGCTTTGTTAAGATTGTAAAGCTGCTTCTGTTGCTGCATGTATGTAGTTACATTTTAAATCTGTTAAGTAATTGTCATTTAATCGTCATTTATGTTATTCTTTTAGTTGTACAATCATGACCATGTTGTCACAAATTGAAATTTACTCAGGAACGGCTTAACAAATTAGCAGAAGCAGCTTTTCAATCTTAACAAATTATTAGTTTAACATTTCTGTCTAAAACAAATAGGGAAGTCAATAATTCAATCCGAAGTTTTTACCATTGAAATTCCTATGGTGCGTAGGCCAACGCAACACACTGTATACCTACTTAATTTGTGCCTATTTAATTTTTCCACTGGAACTAAGCCTAATAACCTGGAAATTTTGCTTAATTCGCTATTCGAGATACGGCCGAGGATGAGCATAGGGATTCTACTTGAATAAAATCTACGAGAGAATATTGTCCGCTGTAAGTATTCTTAATCGACATTATTTGTTTAGGTCAAACCCATTTAATTCCAAGTCCATTTTATGAGACTGGTATACCTGGAATGTAAAGAATACCGATTCTGGTCTCAAAGCTAAGAATAAAGAATCAACCACCTTAACAACAATTATAAAGTTTTTACATAATATTGATTGGACTGCGTTAGTTCAAACCTTACTTGAATTTACAAGAACGGACATTATTACTGTTTTGAAGCAGTTTCGAAACTGTATACTAGTTATCTGAAAATCTACAGCAATTCTGAGCTAATATAACACAATTATTAATATGAGATATACAATCTCCGCAGTTAGTTGGTTGCCCATCTCGTTTCGCAGAGGCAATTTAAAGTTTGCATGCGTGTTGTAATCTATTTTAAGGTCTAGGATTGTCCCATATGAAACCAGGATTTGAATCACATAAAACATAATCCTCTAGTGTTTCCGGCTATCCAACATTTTGCTGCCGTATGCTTTATCGGTTCGTTACTAATGTAACGCTTCAGTTGTTTCTGCCAGGGCCGTTTGCATGCAATTCGAATTGCGAAAATGTAGGGAAAAAGCGACAGTTCCTATAAATGAAAAATGAGTTCTTTGTATCTGGAAAAGGCGCATTCGATACAAATGAGTAAAGATAAGTGACAGATTTCTTCTATAGCAATATTCTTCCGGTTGTTATACTAACAAGTTACTTTATCATCTTACCTATGACGCTGATGTTATGGTAAAAATACATTTCCATACTTCTCTGCATAGAATTTTAAAAACTTGAAATATGAAAGCCGTTGAAACAGCTGCTACCTCCAGAAAGGCCGTTGTATATGATGATGAGCACAACATATTATTACTGCGCATCAAACTGATAATATGGCATAATAGAAGGAATGACATTGTCAAAGTCCTAAACAATAAGTATTATTGGGGGGTCCAAATTAATTAATAATAAAAAGCTTTGCTAATTATTACTGAACAACGCATATACACCTCGAATACAAGTGGCTGCACTTTTTTGTTGTATTGTTATTATCAGAAAGAGTTTAAAAAAAAAGTATAATTTTCAAAAACGTAAAAAGTCGGTCTGTCTGTTTGTGAGCAGACCAGCAGAATCACCATTTAACCGAACTCGTTCAAATTTAGCAAGTACGTGCAAAGCTATGATAGATCAGAGCCGTAATGTAAAAGTTTCTGGTAAATTAAACATCCACATGAAAACCAACAAAAAACATAACATACTGTTTATTCTTAATGCCATCAGATTTTATTGAGGTTTTCGAAAAAATCAAAAATGGGGGTACCTAATTTAAGAAAGGGATTTCAAAAATACTCCACATGCCCGATGACCCCATCATACTACAGGGTGAGGCGTGAGAACCTTAGGGCATTTTTATATGGAGAAGTACTGGGAGTAGAAGAAAGAAAAATAAAAAATTAAATAAAAACAAATTTGACATTTAAAATGGTACTTATGTGGTATTGTTGGATTCGTATAAATGTATAGAATCCAAAAATATAATAATATATAGGGTGTCCCGTTTAAAAATAAAAAGTTGGTTACATTTCCGGAAAAACCGGATGTGGGAAAAAATTCAATTTTCTGCTAAAAAGTGCGCTCTATCAAGAATATGCGACGTACCAAATTTCAAAAAATTATCTCCAAAAATAAAGAAAAAAAGGGGGTGTACCATGCCTGTGACACACACTATATAAAAAGTTAGGACAGGGACATGTAAGCCGTTTTCCGATATCTTGACCCATTTTCAAGCTAAGCTGCTTTGAAAATGGAAAATTGCAATTTTCATTTGCTTATAACTCATTAATTGGTCGTTGCAAATTTGAATTGTAAACATTATTGTTATTACTTTTTTTCAGGCAATCTGAAAATGTAATAATATACAGGGTGTCCCAACTTCCGGTATAATCGGAAATGGTGAGGGGTTGTAAATATTTTAGTTTAGCTCGTCAAAATTGAAATCATAAATGTACAAACTTTTAGACTTCTACTCTTAACACTTCTCCATATAAAAATGTCCTAAGGTTCTCGCGCCACACCCTGTATATGGGATTCATTTTTTAGGCTCCTGACCCCTCGGCCAGCAGGTCACGTCTGCACTACTACGACTCTCATTTACCATCTCGAATCCTTAGCCACTGCTGCCAGTGGCGACCAAGTGTGCAGTCTACATTTAATGCCATGTCTCTTGGTGGTCGCCGCGTCAAATAAGTCGTTAGTGCGCGGGAGAGACAATTTCCAGTTTCTCAACAAACTCTCACTTTGTTGAACTAATAGAAAATCTACTTTTACTCAAGAAATCTTGATTTAATGTGGCTTCTATTTTGAACTATGTAGAACAATAATTATTATTCGTTTATGTTGAAGGGCGTGCATGAGAATTATTAAGTTATGATTTTTCTCATTGCGACTTATCAGCACCAGGACCTACCACCATTGCTCATTTCCTTCAGGTCTCTGCTCCTATATCAACAGGTCAAGAGGAAGATATTGATGGATTATACGGCCATCTCGAAGAGATCCTGGCAACCATCCCAAGTCGTAACTTAGTAATATAATAATGGGAGACTTCAATGCCAAAGTAGGGAAACTTCCAGAGGACACAGAGCATATCATGGGACAGTTCGGACTGGGCCAAAGAAATGAGAGGGGTGATCGGCTTGTGGATTTTGTATGCATAAGAATCTTGTCGTTACCAACACACTCTTACAACACCATCCACGAAGACTTGACAGGGCGGAACCCAGACGGCCAAGACAGACAGACGGCCAAGTCAAGAACCAAATAGATATCTTGATTAAATCAAATCACGGTGGAGGTCTTCGGCCATAAACTGTAAAACCTACCCTGGAGCAGACTGTGGAAGCCATCACCAACTCTTACTCCTAACTTTCAGACTCCGCTTTAAAGTTGTATCACGGAAACAAATTAAGAGAACCATCATAATACCACATCCATCAAAAATACAGGATTTTCAGTCAGATCTTGAAAATAAACTATGCCCTGATCAAATAGAAAACGATCCTGAAAGCAGCTGGAGCTAGATCTGGCGTAGATAATGACTATAGAAGATTGTCAAAAGAGACAATGCGGCAAAGACAAAGAAAACTACATCACCCAGAAGATGTGGAGAGATAGAGGAACATGGTAACATAAATGAACTAGCGACCTACTCAGGGAAATAAAACTCCTAACAATTAAGAGGAATTCAAACCACAAAGTTGGTCTATTTTAGACAAGGAAGGACAATTAAAAACTGACATTGATGAAATCTTAGAGGCATGGAGAATTTATTGTGCTGACCTGTATAAGAATGAAGAGATTTCGACAGGGAATTTATGGCCAAATAGTTATTCCAGGGAGCCTGCGATGTTACTTTCTGAAGTAAAGAAAGCGATTCAATCGCTAAAGAAAAACAAATCACCTGGTATTGATACCATACCAAGAGAACTTTTTCAAATGTTGGGCGAGAAAGGGCTTATTGAAAGGGCTAGAGATTTCAGGCAGCCATGGTAGTATGTTTCATCGATTACCAAAGAGCTTTCGACTGTGTCATATGGAGGAAGCTTTGGACTATTTTGAGGAATATGGGTGCTCCCACTCATCTTGTCACCCTTATAAAGAACCTCTCTATGAATCAAACATAGCAATCGTCTGTGTAGGGTTCTCAAAACAATTTCGAGCGGAACGAGGAGTCAGAGGGCTGTGTGATATTACTTGACTTTTTTAATTGTATATGTCCAGTTTATCATGAGAAAGTCCCTAGACGGATAGTCTGGAGGTATACCAGTGGCCTGGAGAAGAATCTCCAACTGAAGATTTGCTGACGATACCACTGGATCGTGTCTGGAAGTGTTCCTGGAAAGAGAGCAAGAAGTAAATCGCCAACCAGATGGACTGATCAGGTGCAACAATGTACTTTCTTCACAAAGCTCATTCTGTGAAGCTTTTCGGGATGCAGAGGGCAGAACAAAGTGGAAACAGCTGGTCAAATATGTCGGGGGAAATCACGATCCTCAGTAATGGGGGAGCGACTGGAGAGAGAGGAACCAAGGTGGGGGCGGTAGCGCACCGATTTAGGTTACCAATACTATTTTTGTATTAAAATGTTTCTGTGGCTATATGAGCTCGATCTCGAAGCTTAAATCATCAGAGAGGAGCGACTATGTTCTTCCTATACAGGTAAGACCGATGCTCCCTCTTGAAAAAAAATTGAACCAAATATTGCAAATCATAACTTCCTACAGAGCTGCACTTTCTGGTATAATTATTGTCTCTATAAAAATCTCGTATCGTATTTTCAAATAATCAGTCATAGTTAAAAAAAAAATAATCATAGAAAATTACAAAAGAAACTTTTTAATAAAAAAAATCTCTAAGTATAGGTACCTACCTACTTATAAAATATCAAAAAAATAAATTCATTTAAAAACAATAAGTTTTTGTAAGTTTTTATA
Source organism: Malachius bipustulatus (assembly GCA_910589415.1). Taxonomy (NCBI): domain Eukaryota; kingdom Metazoa; phylum Arthropoda; class Insecta; order Coleoptera; family Melyridae; genus Malachius; species Malachius bipustulatus. The sequence goes on along the minus strand of OU342632.1, from coordinate 41,357,283 downwards.
TCATAAGAATTCAAATCTAATTAAAAAAAAACTGTTTAATAGAGTATAATTCCCGAAAACTACATCTAACTCTTGATCAAATAGACAGATAAAAATCCTTGATAAAATTATTATGTCATCAACCCTCAACCTATCTTAAATGTACTTAATCTTCTGCATGAACAAAATCAAGTCGATTAAAGTTTCGCAGAACTTCTCCCCTGCCACATCCTGCATAACCTCCACCAACCCTCGTCCTTCCTCGACAGCTACTTCCATATCAGGGGTATCTTCCGGTTCAGCCATCACGACGCCTCCGACTACGATGAACATGTAGAGTCCATAGCGCATATGTTTGCTCCAAATGCTTTGCAACTCTTCCAATGAGGCTACCGGTGGTATTCCCAAGTGGAAACAAGCTGCAGAGAGTGCCTCCTGGTAGAGAGCCAGGATACTCAGATTTTGTTTGATAAAGATTTCCGGTGCACATGTAAGGAGAAAGTAGACAATATCCAGGATCGGATGACCCACGCGGGACAGCTGCCAGTCGATGAACTTCACTGTTGTTGGCTTCGAATTATTGTCATCCTAAAAAATACCCTTTCGTTATCTGACAAATTGTTTTATTTTATTAATCGTTTTTTTTTTAAATACTCGCCTCATATTTGAACAACATATTATTACACCAGCAATCTCCATGCAAAACGACATCCAAAGAAGAAGATTCGTTGACTTCCACTCCTAAGTAGATGCCGGCTGTCTTGTAAAATTTCGTCAAAGCACAGGATGCTGCAGGACTATCTGATACTGCCCTGAAAGCTCGCCGGAAGTGGGTCTGCATCGACTCTGCTAGTTCTTTCGTGCTCATGTACTCCTCGTACACGTTCCTCTTCAAGTTCTGCGCCAGACGTTTGAAACGAGACTCATCTTTGGTTTTCAGAGCCAGTGAAAGTGCGTGGAACCTAAATGAAATTGAGAAGGGTCTTAGAGAATGGAAGGTTAACTACGATGATCGACGACGCGTGATTTAATTCAGTTTGCGTTTGAATACAATCATTGGGTTGACGTTGCTTGTCCCGTTTTCCCGGTAGGAATAAGGTTCGCTTTCAATGCTTTGTAATAAAGCATCACGGAAGAGTAAATTGAGCATAATAATTATTCGTAATATAGGTTCTGTTTTTGTTGCTGAAAATTCAGAAATCCATAAAACTAATTAAAATATTATTGAAATTAAATTAAGAGATTTGTCGTATATTTCGTGGTGAAACGCGATTTAAAACTAAAAAAAAATTGATTTTGTTCCACTTTCACAAACAAAAAGAAACAAAGCAAAGTGTTTTATTTTTATTTTTTGGTAATGTCTGATGGTGCTTCCGATCACAGCATGGAGTATCTACGTTATCCTTAAAAAAAAATATACTCTGATGCGAACAGCATTTTAATAGAACTAGTTCCCTTTTTGTTGTGGTTCATGCGGATGGTTAGTAGTAAGAGAGACCATGACCAAAATTTTTGTCTCATCATAGCAATACGACCAACACTACATTAAATTGATATACAGGGTTATTCACGGTATACGCCACGGAAGTTTATGGCCGTGTCTCTGGATTTTAGGATCTTTTTATTTTTGGAGTGGATAGAGACCCGGCAGAGGTACGTTCTAAAATTATATTCACAATGTACAGGGTGTCCCAAAAGCATGAAACATATCAAAGTTATGTTTTTTTAAATAGAATGCTCCTATGTTATTGCATTTTTGGATTGCCTGGGAAGAAAAAAGAAGATTGGCGTTTACAGTTCGTGTTTAAATTCAGTAGTTTTTGAGTTATAAACAAGTGAAAATCGTCATTTTTCAAGTTCAAGGCCCTGTACAAGGAAAACGGCTTAAGATAGAGAAAAACGGCTTACGTGTCCCTATTTTAACTTTTCATGTACTATCCAATGATGTAGATGAAATGTTTATACGGGGTGATAAAAAATTTGAAAAATTCTGAGATTTCTCCACGCGTCGACAAATGAAAAAATCAAAGAAAGTACAAATGTTTCTATACCATAGGATAGTACATGAAAAGTTAAAATTTGAACATGTAAGCCGTTTTTCTCTATCTTGAACCGTTTTCGTTGTACAGGGCCTTGAACTTGAAAAATGACGATTTTCACTTGTTTATAACTCAAAAACTTCTGAATTTAAACACCAACTGTAAAAGCCAATCTTCTTTTTTCTTCCCAGGCAATCTAAAAATGCAATAACATAGGAGCATTCGATTTAAAAAAACATAACTTTGATATGTTTCATGCTTTTGGGACACCCTCTACATTGTGAATATAATTTTAAAACGTACCTCTGCCGGGTCTCTATACACTCCAAAAATAAAAAGATCCTAAAATCCAGAGACACGGCCATAATCTTCCGTGGCGTATACCGTGAATAACCCTGTATACAGGGTGTCCTATAATATGTGGGCAATCTCCCGGATTTGGGTAAATTTCGTAAAAATAAATGAAAAAATAGCTATAAAATTAATTCCTCAGAGACACCCCTACAAAGATATTAGCTGTTGAAGTTGAGGGTTGAAAATCAATTTAATGCAATAACTTTTTTATTTCTTTACCGATTTTGATAATTTTTGGTTCTATTTTGTATTATTTTGAACTGTTTAGAATAGTGTTTTTTAATCTTTGGTAGCACATACATAGACCTCGGGATGGCATAACCCCCTCATTCACTTGAAAGAAAAAAATAAAAATAATAATTTTACAGTTTTTTAAGGTTAATTTTATTTTTATTTGACATTTTTTACATAAAAAATGTATCTTTATTTATTTCGATAGAGCGAACCGTTATCGAGATAAACGTCCTTCTAATAGGTGATGCGTCGCAGGAACTTTCTAAATTTCAAGTAAATTTTAACAAGATGGCTGACCTATGACAGTAAATTGAGCAGGAAACAAAACAATAACCTAATTAAATACACGTCAGTGTCAAAAGATTTCATTTCATGCAGATTCAATTCTAACTGATTTTCTGCGTATTCAGCGTTTTTGTAACTCATTTTAAAATCAGTTAGAATTGAATCTGCATGAAATAAAATCTTTGACACTATTTGACGTGTATTTAATTAAGTTTTTGTTTTGTTTCCTGCTCAATTTACTGTCAAAGGTCAGCCATCTTGTTAAAATTTACTTGAAATTTAGAAAGTTCCTGCGACGCATCACCTATTAGAAGGACGTTTATCTCGATAACGGTTCGCTCTATCGAAATAAATAAGGATACATTTTTTATGTAAAAAATGTCAAATAAAAAGAAAATTAACCTTAAAGAACTGTAAAATTATTATTTTTATTGTTTTCTTTCAAGTGAATGAGGGGGTTATGCCATCCCGAGGTCTATGTATGTGCTACCAAAGATTAAGAAACACTATTCTAAACAGTCCCAAATAATACAAAATAAAACCAAAAATTATCAAAATCGGTCAAGAAATAAAAAAGTTATTGCAATAAATTGATTTTCAACCCTCAACTTCAACAGCTAATATCTTTGTAGGGGTGTCTCTGAGGAATTAATTTTATAGCTATTTTTTCATTTATTTTTACGAAATTTACCCAAATCACGGAGATTGCCCACATATTATGGGACACCCTGTATATAACCGAAAATCGCATTACCAGACATTTTCCGTGTAGCGTCTCTGTCTTGACCAAAATTTCAAAAATGCCAAAAAAAAAATTACCGCGATTGTATCATGACAATACTGATTATCAGAAAGTAGTTCGTAATAACTCCAAGATATCGAAAACACTTCTTCCAGACGCTAGTAGCGTAACGCGTACCCGAGGAGATGCGCGTAAAAAATTAACAATGAGACAAAGAAAAGCATCACAGTAAAACGTCTAAAAATCTTCTTCACGAATAATTTGAGTCAGTTCATGCGGAAAATCATTTTTCATGAGAAAATGTGAGCACATCAAATTTTCAGACCGTTGTGAAAACGTTAAGAAAATTTACCGATCGGTAACATAGCAACTCGTCAGAAAATTCTTTGACCTCACAAACTTAGTTGTTGAATTGTAGAAAAAATTTATATCAGACAAATTGGGTGTAGCAGCTTACTAATAAGACATCAACCTTTCCATACTCCGAAATAATTCAGAAATCGTATACTGAGGCGTATTTATGAAGTCTATGTTACAAGCCACTGAATAAGTCGCGACCCTCAAATTATTTGATGATGAAATTTATGGTTTCAATCCTTCCATTGTAGAATCTCTGCATACTGATGGATGATAAATAAAACACTAACGTTTTAAAAATTCTACTGTATACTGATGAATAATATAAACGTTACACGTGTTTCACTGCTTTTAAAGTAGCTTCAGACGTAAATAAAATTATTGATATATTATAATATACATTATCAAATATCAATTATTTGATGATGATTAATAAAGAGCTTATACCCGAAACCGTTGAAGTTGAAGGACTTAAATAAACTGCACAAAATGAAACTGGGGTAATATTAAAAAATACTGTTTATCGAAAGATGCATGCAAGATCTGAGGTTTGAGGGTGTTTTTAGTCACTGTCACTCATAATTTTCGTTGTCGATATCGAAATCACTTTCCAGATTACGATCAAGATGGGATCGTACTAAGCTCGAAAATCTTCGGGAGATCGAAAATGTCTGAAAACAGTATTTTGATCATCCCGGCAGCCATAAAAATGTTTAAAAATAAATTGAACCGGGTTGCTATGATACAGTTCGGCTAAATTTTTTGACATTTTCAAAAATGTGCCCAGGCCATATGCTACGCGCAAAATATCTGAAAGCATTTTTTTATTTTCGCCATAAAATTACAAAATCTATGTACATCTTCAATATTTTCAATACTTAGCTCGCAGATCTAACCTAAGCACTAAAAACACGATGAAATAGGCCTATACGAATGTTGGGAATTGTAGGAAGACGCAATACAATGTAGAATTGTTCGAGAATCACTGTCGAGATAATTCTACCACCACTTAGTTCACATAATATAAAGCTGCTTGCGTATTGCGGAAGCAGTAACTCTAAAAAGTGAGCCCGCGTGATCTACATCGCGTTATATGTACCGGGTGGTCCATCACTTATGTCCACCCCCGAAATAGAGGTTAATTTTAAAGATAAAAATTGAAACTTTGAGGATTTGTGTAATTAATATAGGACCATATAATGACATAATCAGATTAATTATTTTTTTCTTCAAACGTCAGTAAATCAGACATTACTCGACTCAGTAGCCGGTCTCAAAGTTTCACTTTTCCTCCGCCGGAGCTAAAGTGTTGCCAAGCAACACTTTACCTCCGCCGGAGCTAAAGTGGTGCCATAGCAACATCAACATACAAACACATAGCTACCTGTATTAAGAATCAACTATTGAAATTTTATTAATGTAGGCCCGTATATTCATCAATAAAATTCAACCTAAGATATGAAAACTCTCTAGTTTATTATTATCTAATAAGGTTAAAAGGAATTCGGTATTAATCAAACATAATCTTTGGAAAATCTACACCGAAACGAAGTAATTCTGTGAAACGTCATAATTATACCCGAAGCCGGACGGTCGACAGTCGACTTTAGTCGAGTCGAGCTCGTGCTCGGCTCAGTCGGCCACAGTCGGCTCAAACGTCAGAAAAAAAGTTGGGTTATTGCGAGGTAAACAAAAATAATAATTATTCCGTATTGAAATTTGAATATTGAACACAAGGATAATAATAATTATAACCATATAGGTACCTAGGTACATAAAGGAATCCAACATCTTATATTTTTATTATTAGGTAAGTATTAGTGCACAGTTATGAGACCTACATATTTAACATTCAACTTCTGACTGACTGGCATCATCATTAACAGAAAATGAAAAAATTGACCAAGCAGGGTCTAGCAAGAGGTAGGTAGATGTTATCATTAATTTTATAACTTACTTACAAACTTTTATAACGTTTTTAATTTTGATTTTGCGATGATTAGTAGTTTAGTTACATAATTATTATTTTATTATTTTTCTTTAATAATTTCAATAATAATTTCTCGATGTTCACTGACGTTGATGACAGTGTCAATTTGACAGCGCCGCGTTTCTATAGAAGCAGCCCATACTCCATACTCACCTACTTATACCAGTCCAAACCTTTTGAAAATTCGCTTTCCTTCAATTAAAAATGATGTTCTTGCTTAAATTTGCTCACGTTTGAAGAAAAAATAGTATATTTTATTTGGAGGAAAAGTGACTTTTCATGGCTTGCTCTCTATTATCAGCCTCACTTCGTTCGGCTGATAAACACGAGCGCGCCATGAAAAGTGTCACTTTCCCTCCGTATAAAATAATATACTATTTTAGTTGAGCCATCAGCGATAAAAAACTGTAATTTGGTGTTAATGTGACCAAAATAAATTCGATTTTTCTTTAATACATCGATAGAAATCGATTAATAAACTCAAAATCGATTAAAATAAATATCAAAAGACTACTTACAAGCCTTTAATTAAATAAAATACTTAAAATATGGAAATGACAGCTAGAATGATTGATTTATGGAAGCAATAAAACTATCAGGATTTTGAAGGGCTGGTATAGCACAAATGTTAAGTAAACATATCCTAAGTAAACATTCATAAAAGAAGCCCCATTCGAGTTCAATGGCCCATTCTTCTGACTGCTTTGAAGATTATTTATGGTAGGTACCTACCCTCATTAGATTTGTCAGTTTTATTGCGCTACCATATATCAATCATTTCACCTGTCATTTCCATATTTTAAGTATTTTATTTAATTAAAGGCTTGTAATTAGGTTTTTGATATTTATTTTAATCGATTTTGAGTTTATTAATCGATTTCTATCGATGTATTAAAGAAAAATCGAATTTATTTTGGTCACATTAACACCAAATTACAGTTTTTTATCGCTGATGGCTCAACTAAAAAAATAATTAATCTGATTATGTCATTATATGGTCCTATATTAATTACACAAATCCTCAAAGTTTCAATTTTTTATCTTTAAAATTAACCTCTATTTCGGGGGTGGACATAAGTGATGGACCACCCGGTATAAAGAACAGACTATAACACTATAACCGACACTGCGATCATGTCGCTTTTCAACAGCAAATTTGGACGATAATAATAATTTTAAGAAATTTTTAAGTTGTTTTAAGGGTCTTATTTATAGTGGCAAGCCTCCTCTTTTCAAAAAGCTACAATCAATTTCATTTTTTTGTAAAATTACCCGAGATAATAATATATTTTAGCGCGGAAACTTGAGACTGGCTATTCCCCGACAATAAAGCAAACACTAAAGGGATCAGTTATAATGTATAATAATGATAAAAGTTTTTTTTAAACATTTTTAAAACGAATTTTTAAAATATTTTTAAAACTTTTCCATAAAACATCTTAAAACTTTTTGCTACCTAACCATTTCCAATAGTTGCAGTGATTTTTTTAAGTGATTTTTGTGAAATATATATTTTCAGAATTGTTATTTACCTAAGAATGCGCATTTTTGTTAAAAATGTTACACTCCATTTCGTTAGCATAAAATCAAATCACAAGTAAATATCTGACGGAAAGCTAAATCATTTTCCTGATATTAATAAGCAATAATTTGAACATCTCTCCCTAGCATTTATTTATCCATTTTTATTATTCTCTTTATAATGAGAATATAAATTTCATCGTTTCGCTTCTGCTTGATTACAGAAAATGAAACCGTTTTCGCTGAGTTGGCTGCTGTTGCTATTATAAACCTATAGGGATGCATTAAAAGCTCTGAAGTTTCATAACATTTAATTTATTTTCGGAAATCGCACAGCCCTGAAAATGCTATTACGTATTTCGAGGTCAGGTTCCTCAAGATGAACTTCACCTTTTTAACCCTCGACATGAAAACAAACTTTTAATTATTAATTTGAATTAATTTGAATTCAGTAATGCATTTGAAAATTAATGGTACTTTCCACTTTCAATCAATAATCTTAATTGTCCTCGACAGAATAAGCTATTGATTCTGATTTTTTTATATTAAGCTTTAATTTATTAAAACAAACAGTTATAAGAGATAATTTCGGTTTTTTTTTTGTTTTAGAAGAACTTATCAAATATGACTTAATGGCGCAAAACGAAAGTGATTTTACTACTAGCTCCATCAATGATTGCATAAACTTCAATAACAATTATGATTACGGTTGCGAAGCAAAAATTAAACAAATATACCAATTACCTTGCATATTGTTTCACTACCACCTCTACATGGCTATAAGGCATAGGTTCCAGACGATTCCATAGTTTAAATCCGGATTCTTTCAGGTTTTCCAGGATAAGGCACTCGTACTTTTCTTCCATCGAAGTTCCCAAACATTTTGCAACAATTTTAAATGGTTTTATAATATCGAGCTCTTTTTCAAGTTTCTCGAATTCACTGAAAACGTCCTGATACAGATATATTTCCCTGCAATAGGCCTGTCTAACGGGATTCTTTATCCTAAAACCTTCATTTTCTTGAGCGACTTTTAACACTAAATTAAGTTTTTTGTTTCCTGTTCTTTCTACTACATCCACTAGCTTGATTATTCCTAGGAAATTGTCACCTTTGAAAGACCCCCGTGAAACTTTGATGTCATAATCTACTAGACCTTCACTTTTTGATATTTTCTCCACCAACTGAAGGTGTGTTTCACTTAGTTGGTCGGCCATAATTATAGTACGGCAACCAAATCAAGACTCGACAATGTATAAGGTCAGGTAACATTTAAATCGGTAACGAAAGGGAAATTATTTAAAATTTAAATCATCAATAAATTTATGTATGGATTTCAAAAAATAATACAATGGATCATATAATTACAATTATTTCGACTATTTAGACACGACGAAAGAGTGAGATGGTATAATTATGTGGTAACAAGACGTTGATACTTATGTGTATGTAAATATTGTACACAAAAACCAATGTACCTTCGTATTGTATTATTGTCGTATATTCATAGAAACCATTGTTTTTTTTTCGCATTATAGTGAATGCAATTATTAACACTGATTTATGCAGACAGTTTTAAAAATTGTTTACTTTCGAGGAATCCTCTGTCAGTGAACTTTACCATTGACTTACCTAAAAAAATTACAAGTTTACAGTAAAAAGCAAAACAAAGGTTATTTTGAGCAGGGTTAGTTTTCAGGTCACCTACTGGTATTGACAATGATATTTGTCTTTAGTGTAATACTGAACTTTATAAAAATTTTATAGCTACTAATTTTTAAGAAATTCATGAGTGTGACCAATAATATCTCAATTTATAATTTTAAATTATAGTTCTTTTATCAACTTATCGACCATCTACTAGATCAAAAATTGTTCAAAAAGTGCACAAACTTCATCTGGATAGGCTTTAAATCCATTTACATCAATTTTATTTGGCTATAGTTGACTAATTTTGTTGGCCGCGATTTTGAAGTGACATACCTACGTCATGAAATGAAATTTATCATCGCAAAAAAAAACATCACCAACTGCTGCCAATATCTTGAACAATAGTAGGTTACATTCAAGGACAAATAAAGGTAACTTATTCGACCTTCTGTAGTTCTTCAATGTTCTCAACTGTCCTCCCACTCCTCCCAGACAGAATCGTTGATCGACCACTGGGTAATGACTGATCTTGTATTCAAAATCCAAAAATACAGTTCGTTATGATACAGATATTGGAATTTGCAATAAAATGGTTGAAATCAAAATATAAATAACGATTAATTAAATAACTCGAATAAAAAATGGGCTACAATCTGAAAAATTCAACTTCGAACCTACCACCAAAATAATAGAAAATGCCAAATGACTTGGTTAAACCACCAGAAATACTGAAAAACGTCAGATCAGTTCTCAGGAAATTATTACAATTTCCTGGAACATAAAGGTGGCCAAATTAGACAATTCTTATGAAAAATCAAATTGAAAATTCTCCAGCGTTCTTTCCATTATATATGCGGATGATTCATAATATGTACGCAGGACTTCAGGATGTGATAGTTCGTTCAAAGATATGAAAAAAAGTTCCTTTCCTATTAGCATGGGTCCACAAAAGCATCGTTTTCGAGATACAGGGTTTTAAAGTTGAAGAAAAAAATTTCTTGTTTTTTGCTTATATGTATTTGAAGAACGGTTTGAGGTACTTACAAAGTTAAGCTGCCGCACATATTTTCTACCTAAAAATTGCTTTGTTTTTTTTTTTAATTTTTGTTATCATCGGTGTTTTGGGAACCGCGTTTTTTGAAACCGCTAGGATATTCTACACAAAAAAGGTAGCCTTGTCTTGAAGCGCTACTACAGTCAATCGTTTAAGAGAAAAAGAGCATTTTACGACTGAAAACATAATTTTTTAAGCATAAATATTCTTTAATGAGAAAGGAGATTCTTCAAAAATCTCCACCACTGAAAAAAAAATTCGTAAAAAAAAAATGAGCAATTTTAAGGTAGAAAATATGTGCGTCAGCTTTTTACTTTGTACCTCAAACCGTTCTTCAGATATAAACAAAAAACAAAAATTTTTTTCTTCAACTTTAACACCCTGTATCTCGAAAACGGTGCTTTTGCAGACCCATGTTAATAGGAACTTTTTTTCATGTTTTTGAACGAGCTTTTTAGAAAAAGTTGTACTAGTACCTATCAAAATTATCTTCGAAGCAAAGAAAAAAAAATACACTAATATATAAAGTGTATTTAGAATAAAAAAGTTGGCAGAATTTATGAAAGAAGTGTAGATTATTGGGAACAGCACTGATGCGAAGCCATCAAAATTTAGGCAAATGAACAAGTTTTGGGAGTGCGAGTCTGTTAAATGGGTGCCAAGAAAATGGATTTGATTCAAACGCCAGGGACGTGTATGACAAATTCTCAGCAATAATATATCAAAGGACATTTATTTTGTCAACTTGCTTTGAATCTGGAGGAGTTTTGTAACAACCCGAGATAAATAGGCACGATCACTATGCCCAAGCTAACTCGAGAGACTTTGTCATTCAATTTGCCAAGGGACGTTATCTGAAAACATCAGCCACCTTGCATCAGAACTTTGCAATAGGTTACTTCCCAAATAATACGCCGAAAATTAAGACAATAATAGTTGTTAATTAATAATTCATATTAAGCAAACAAAAATAATTTTCATTTGATTTAAAATTTATAATGATGATAGTTAAGTCCTCCGGTTGACATAAATATCACAAATCTGAAGATAAATACGGCTCTTCGTCTCTATTAAGGCTCATCAGTTTGCCATATGGGACATCATGAGAGGTGTAGGTATTATACAGTTCATTCCTTTTAAGTGATTGGTTATACCGAGTGCGCAGAAAGTCTGGCAACGATTCAATAAATATTTCAGGTTTGAGTAAAAAAAATGCAAAAACAGGTCAAATTTGTAATTTAATTCAATTTCTATTGATGTAAAAAAAATTATATAGGGTGTTCTTTGACTCAGTAATGCAACATTACCTTTTATTAATAGGACACCCTGTATATTTTTGTATTTTCATATTAAAAAATCCAATAATAATTTTTTCTATAGTTGCGGTTTAAATTAATTTGTTTCTGAGTTACAAACAAATGAAAATTGCAAGTTTTCATTTTGAAAGCAGTGTACCTCGGAAAGGGGCTTACATGTCCCTATTTTAATTTTTTATGTACTATTCTATGATGTAGATGAAACTTTTATACAGGGTGATGAAAGCTCTTATGATTTTATCACCCTGTATAAAAATTTCAAGATCTTACTGTGAGATAACACTTGAACAGTGAAGATAGGGACAATTATTTTTCACGAACTCATTTTTGACTGCAACTATTGTAAAAACTATTCTTGCTAGATATTCTCAGGAAATATGAAAAACAAAAATATACAGCGTGTCCTGTTTGGAAAATACATTTCACCTTCAAATTATTTTGAAATTGGTTCCCAAGGTCAAAGTCATTGGAACAGTCAGATGACCCCCAATGTCCTGAATAACTTTTGTCTGCACAATTTTTTTGTATCTAACTAAAATGTAACTAACAGATATAAATGATAAAGATTAAAATGACTCACCCTGTATATTGGCATAATAGTAATTACTATAAGTAAATATTTCCGTAATATTTCGAAATATTGCGAAAACTCAGAAATACATGAGATTTGAAGAGAGGCAAAACCCAACGTGTGTGGAACGCTGCGCCGCATTCCGTTGCTGGCATTTCGTTGCTCACTTCACCGCTGCCAATTTGGTTAGAAACGGTAAAAAAATTAAATCTCAAGCAGGCGCATAATATGACCCAATAATAAATGTTTCACATAATAAGAATGGAATACCTCCTTTGATGTACTGCAACTAATACGAAGGAAAATACAATTAGTAAATTGGAATGTTTCCCAATCAGACAAAAACCCCAACTTTTCAGTCGAAGTTCATTAAAAGCTTAGAGTGCACGATTGGCTCCTAAATTTTGTACGTTTTAATTGTGTGTGAGTGTGTGTTCGTGCCAATAAAAGGGTTCACCTGATCTCATTAAGGTTGAGAACGTCCAGACACGTATCACGGTGGGAAGGAAGAATATAGATCCTTCCTGGACGGAGATTATAGAATCTCCTAGCCAATCTCTGAAGCCTTTATAGTTGGATTTTATTGTCATTGAATTTCTGGATAATCCAGAAATAACGAGCTAAGGGAGTTTCATTATTTTATTAAGCGCTGTGGGGTTGTCATGTCGTGAATTACCAGGTTTAATAACAGATTTCTCATTAATAAGCTTCTTTTGAAGGACTAGTCAATCAGTAAAATTAACGACCCGACTTGATAAGAAGATGTAAATCAGGCTGTATTTACAACACAAAATCATTAAGAATATCTAATCATTTTTGTTACCTAAATTTTTTAGTGAGGCTCTTATAATAGATCTAAGTTTGGCGGATAGAAAATTTTTGACCGAATATATTGGTCTTGGCTGCGAGCTAGATCACAATGTTTAGAACGCAAAGTTTTCCGAACCATGCGGAGAACAAAGATCTAGAAGTTCCCTGAAAAAAATTTGTTCCTGAAAAGTATCTAAAAAACGTAACCATCGGGAGTAAAATTGATTGTAATAAAGCAGATGTAGTGAATGTCTTACGCTGTGTTAAAATTGCCGATAAGTCCGGTTATTAGAAACGAACCAATCCACATATGCCCGAGGTATGTCAAGAGACCTCATAGAAAATCTGCAGGCGGCACCAACACGAGACCGACTATGATAGAAACCACAATTGAAAAAAACCATCATACTTGAAGAATTATTTTCTCTGGATATTAACTCCCAAGAAGTTCTCCTCTACCCCCAGTTGTTTGGAATTGCCCTCTAACTTCTCTCACTCACTTGACCTTTCAGGTATTGATTTCCGGCTATCCATTCCACGTCGTTGAGACTGTGCTTCAAGGCTGCTACTTTACTAGTCGTCAAAATTGACTCTTGAAAAGTTTTGCCTTGTTGTTCTATGACCCCTATAGGGGTCACGTTCCGTAGTCTAAGAATTAGCTTGGAGCTACGAGAAAAGAGTAATTCGTCACGTTCTAGGGAAATTTCAGTTCAAGAGTACGGTTATTCAATCCATTTTCCAAAGCAGATATTTATGACAGTGATTTCTCTTCCATTTGATTTTAATATTCTTTACATCTTTAACGTTACTGCTTTTGATTCATATTTCATGCCTATAGTAAGGTGTATCAAATCACAAATGTTACAAGCAATGTTGAGGAAAAGCGATAAATAAAAACCTGGTGTACGTCTAACAAATTTTTATTAGATTTTAATTACATATATACAACTCTCAACGACCTCCTATTCTTCATGACTGCTGCAAGATGCATCAGGGGCTATTTGCACGGACTCGCCACAACTGAGACACAGGTCTCCACGTTTAACTACTGTCACTTGTCTACTGGAGGGTTTTTTCCAACTGACCAGGCAGACCACGTCACCGGGATGATGACGCACACTGCTGCGGACGACCTCTGAGTTGTTGGTTACTGGTGTCTGCAAAAGAATAAAGGTGTTAATTTATTTTATTTATAAGGGTATCTCAGGGATAAATTATAGTTGAAGGAATTAGGCAGAGGTTGAAGTGAAAAAATTTAATAGTTGATTTACTGGTCATGACATGTATATCCCACGCTCGATTGCACCAGAGTTTTGAGACTTACTCCAGTTTCAGTGCTGCTTATTATTGCCAACGCTAACTGGCTTCCTTAAAAAATTTATTTACATTGTTGCGATTTGTCAGGTAATAATTTGACTATTCTTGGTGAACCTCAGAGTGACGAAAAAGCATTGAATTAAATTAAATCAAGCTAATGGTAGGTATTTTTTTCCGTTAAGCGATTCCATGGGAATTTAAAATTTGAAAGAATGAGTAAATATGTGATCTAAAACGACAATAATCTGCCTTACTATACCTACTAATATACGTGTTCAGTTTTTTTTTTCCTCGAATTTCTCATGGTCACTTATCACTGGAAAATTTTTAATTTGAGGCTCTAGGACCAATAGTTACCGAGATATGGCCGCTCCGTACCCTTAGCTGAACACGCTGTATATCTACCAATGATCGTTTCAACTGAGAACTTCGGTGCCCTCGAATTTGCTATCTCGACTTGTCTTTATCCTGGTCTACTCCTACCAGTTTGAATTGAGAATAAACAAACATATACACATACACAAGAATTATGAATTGGAATTTCGGTAAAGGCAATGACAGTGCCTTAATCTGCTCTTCCTCCCCCCATATGCAGAAATGTGTATATTTTAAGTAGTTTAACGGAAAATTCAGTAAAATTTTGATTTGTATGCATTAATTTTTGTATTGGTATTTTTGCAGTAAATGATTTGATTTCGTTTTCTTATTGGAGAGATAACACCAGAGACCCTGAATTGACGCCATGATACGAAATCATGACAGTTCGTAGTTTTATACAAAATTTAACAATTCTGATTGGTTATCTGAAGTACGAAAGTGATGATTTCGTAAAACTACACACATTTGACGAGCCTCGTGAATGAAAGAAATTTGTCACAACAAATGTGACAATTTGTCGAATTGTCATTTGCAAATGTTTCAGGAAACGGGCTCCACATGGCACCAGACCGCGCGACTTGTATTTATAAATATTAATGTAATGTGTTTCACTCTGGCTGCAATAACTGCATGAAATATAAATTAAAGCAAATAACTGCAGTATATTCTCCCTAATCTGGCATCAAAAAGTGCAGGATTGTCAAGGTTAAATTAATGAATGGACAATATGTAAAAAAAGCCTACCGCTTGTGCCAGATTATCGTAGAGTCTGCTTATTGCTCTGTATTACCTTCCTAACGGAATACCAAAAAATGTATAAATATTTTGACTGAGTTGCTGAGATTATCATCGACTGGATTCGAATCCCGTGCAGTGTTGCCATGGATGTTTGTGTTCGTCTATTCTACTATACGGGATGAGTTTTTTTCAATGTTTAGTACAGGGATCTCGTAAACTTCTGAAGTTAGAGGAAGGGTTGAATGGGGAAAGTAGTGCAGCTTTATGAAGTTAATTTCAAACCGCTTTTGTTTTTTTTTTTTGAAAATCTCCATGGGTTCCTAGATATTTATCATAAAGTAAATTCCTGGAATTTCTTTGTAACTGAAAGTAAGGAGATTAGAGAATTGGGCAGACTGTGTTCGATTGTGGGTCTTTCCGGAAATTGGGACATTTACAAGGAAAGAATAAAAAAATTCCGTAAGAAAATTCGAGTTGAAAAAATGAATTATAATAATTCCAGGATAAACAACGCAACTAATAGAACACGGGCATTATGGCGAATGGTCAATGAAACATTAAAGAGGGGCAATAGGGGTAATGCTGTCTCTGAGATACTTTACGATGGCAACACTGTCGTTGAAAAAAACAGAATGGCAGATATTTTTGCAAATCAGTTCGCTAACAGTACAGCTGACATCATCAGGGATTATTTCGGTTTTAACATGAGCTTACCATCCACCGTGACCCCGAGCATTGTGAATTCGATTTTTTTTGTGCCAATAACTGTTGGGGAGATAGTGGATGTGATGAATACGATTAAGAAAAAACATTCATGTGGCCAGGATGGCTATACCATTAGTATGATAAAGGATATCATTGATTACATAAAATCATCCCTTTCTATTTTATTCAATAGATCAGTAGAGTCAGGTTATTTCCCTGTTGAACTTAAGACTGCAATTATAACACCTATCTTTAAAAAGGGTGATTCCCGAGAGCCTGATAATTATAGATCAATTTCCATTTTGAGTTCCTTTTCTAAGATATTTGAAAAAGCCATATCATTTTTCAGGGACAACAGCATATTGTCTTCTGTGCAACACGGGTTCTTGGAGGGAAAATCCTCCGAGACCGCATTTTTTCAGCTTTTAAATTATTGTGTTCACAAGAATCTGGATTCTCAGAAGTATACGGTGATGATTTGCTTTGATTTCACTAAAGCATTTGACAGTGTATGCTGGAGTATACTCAGCAGGAAGCTCTCTGCAGTTGGTATACGAGGATGCGCTCTCGATTGGCTACAGTCTTACCTGTCAGACAGGTACCTTAGAGTCAAGATTGATGGCTTAATGTCTGCGGCACGTGGTGTTTGTTTGGGTGTGCCACAGGGCTCCGTCCTGGGCCCTTTGCTGTTTTTGGTTTTTATAAACGATCTACCGCAGTTCGTTGATGCGGGATACGTCACTCTGTATGCGGACGATGCAACAGTCACTGTTGCTGGAGACACTATTGAAGAATTGGAATCAAAGATCAGCCAAGTAATGAATGAGATGTTCATTTTTGGTGTCAACGCAATAGAATCATCTTAAATGAGCAGAAAACACTTGCTGTTAATTTTAGCATAAGAAGAGCTTTTCCTGATAACTTTTCCCTTCCAAAAGGATTGTGTTTCTCTCGGTCGGTCAGACTTTTAGGTACCCTGATTGATGACCATTTGTCATGGCAGGCCCATGTGGATCATCTGGCAAAGCAACTGCGCAAGTCATATTTTGCAATTCTTCAACTTAAATCAAGCTTGGGGACTGAATGTTTGCTGAATGTTTATTATGCTCTGGTCTACTCTCATCTATCTTTTAATATTGTTGCTTGGGGTAGTAGTGCGCATGCCCAAAGAATTTTTATCCTACAGAAAAAAATTATACGTCTTTTATTTGGTTTGAAACCATTAGAGACATGTAGATATGCTTTTGCAAGCAATAAGATATTGACCTGCTACTGTATATATATATATATATATATATATATATTCTTAAATGCTTTGTTTTGTACATAAGCATAGGGACCTGTTCACAGAGGTGTCGTGCGGTCACGCATATTCAACAAGGTTTGGAAACAAAATCTGCTTGCCCATCCACCGCACGACACTTTTTGAGAAATCTCCTTTGTATATGTGTGCGAAGTTATATAACCGCCTTCCTACGGATATTCTGGCTATACATAGAGGGAAACTATAATTTATTCAAGGCTAGTGTAAAGAAGTACCTCAATTCCAGAGTATTTTATAGTACTGCGGAATATTTTAATCGGTAGATTATATTTGTCCTGACCATGTTATTAGACCAGATATTTTGACAAGTGTTATTGTAATGCAATATGAATGTGTGCATAGGCATTTTATTTGTTTAGTTACTGCTGTTTTGTTTTGTTTTGTGATCTTTTTTTTGTTTTATTTTAAGTACATATAATACTGTAATAGTGAAGTTGACTTTCCATATGTACACTTTTGTACTTGATAATGGACAATAAAGATTGATTGATTGATATAGCAGTCTTATTCTTGGGATTAGAGAAAAGTCGTAAAGGAAAACATTTTAGACGATTTTATAAGCAATAAAGCGTTACGTTTTTTTTATTTGTCCTATCATTTTCGAGTTATGACATAAACTTGTGTTTTTTTTTAATAAAAAAAAACAAGTCATAGTTGGCTATGACATCATTCGATGTCTTTTTTTTTCTTAATTTGACGATATAAAACTCGATATGTTTAAATTTAAAACATTTTTTCCTTAGTCCCAATAATTAGAGCGCTATCTCAGTGTAAAGAAATTAATGAAATTTTGTTTCTCTCAAATATCTAGACACCCATGAAGATTTTGAAAAAAACAAAAGCTGCTTCAAACTAAGCTCATAAAACTGCACTACTTTCCCCATTTAACAGTTCGTTTAACTGGAGTATTTTACGAGATCACTTTACTAAACATTAAAAAAAAACTCACCCTGTATAAACTGTAAGAATGATCTGGGTAGAATGAGCTAGTTCTCGAACCAAAATACCAGAACGGAGCGACTTTGCCTTATCTACATAGCCAAGACCGATGCTCCCTCCTTAAAAAAGAACAATATGTAGATTTGATCAAAAATCAAAATGTATACGAATTTACTGTAGTAAGAACCATCAGGTTGATAGATTCTTTATTATTATGCCGCGAATAAATAAAATTTCCCTTTTTCCACTTTCACATGAGGAATAATCGAACATCTGGGCTACAAAGAAAACTTCTGTAAAAATAGTAATAAAATATGAAAGAAGAAAGTCTTTAAGAATGGTTAAATGAGGGATGAGTATATATTAAGGGTAATTAACTTATTTTTCGACAAATAAAGGAATTTTTTTCAGATAACATTTTCCTTTACCTGTAATAATTTCATTTATCGCGGTGGATATAAGATTAGGTGGTACCAAAATCCTCCCCAGCAAGTTGTTCTTCAAATATAGCATTCTCGCATTGATGCGGATATAATCGATATTATTGTATTGTATTATTTTCTGGTGAAATAAAAATAAAATTATTTAATAAAATAGAGGAAATTTAATTTGAATTCTAAGATTTCCTGGAATTCTTTACTATATCCGAGTTTTTAATCTAATGTATACCAAAGATTTGAGGTTGGTGATATAATAATGGACCTAGATAAAGTGAACGCGTGAGGGATAAGTATAGAAAGAAGATGGTGGGATAGATGGAGAGAAGTGATTTAATTGCAATCTTGAAAAGAAGCTTGTATCCAGATTCAAGAGGGAATCTCGTCCCTCTTCAAACATGACCAAGGAAAGTTCTGGTCTGGTTCTTTCATCAAGAAAAGTTCTAAAGTTTACTATGATGTTGGAATTCGGACACATTTCGAAGAGAAATAAGCAGGACCTAGGACGAGATTCTTTGATTGCCAATTCGTTATCGCAAAAAATTATTTACACTTTTTGATTTAAGTAAACACATTTACTACTTCAGTTATGTATGACCATATTATTTTGAAATATAACTCAAACTTAATTCATATTTATATACTTTACACTTTAGTATAGGTATAGTATACTATTATTATACATATTTACGAAAATGTTTATAAATAATATTTTGTAAAAGGAAGTGGCTCACGTTCCAACTTTCTTCCGTTTGAAGCGATAACATCAAAACAAAAAGAAGAACACGCCTCAACTATTTGTAATTGGAACTTTTTGTTTCTGTAGTGGAGACATGCAGTGACAGTATTTAGGATACGCGGATTTTCAGTGTGCCCTTGCAATATAATGTCGTTTAAATGGGGTTATGACTGCTACTTGAAATAATTGAATAGGTACTGCAAAATGATTCGAATGCCTGTGTACCTTCAAAAGCTGTAACTTCATACTCTTCACTCTCTTGAACGCTTAGCGACAGTAAAATTTTCTTTACAAAAATAATCTGTCGACAGTTAAACGCTCTTTAATAATTGATGCAATTAATTAAATAAAATGAAAATTAAATTATGAAAGTATTTGAAAATAACCACCCCCGACCGTTATACATGCTTCCAATCTCCTCCTCATTGATCCTCGAATCCGTTCAAATATCCCAGGCGTATTTCTGATGGATACGAGACAACAATTCGATTGGGCAGGTCTTTTCCCAATTTTTCAATTTTAAATTTTCCACAAGAGTAGTACAAACCAAAGTCTTGAGGTGGTCCCAAAGGCAAAAATCCAAGAGATTTAAGTCTGGAGACTCTACTATTTATTTTTTTATACGAAAATCTTGCAACGGTTGAAAAAAGTCAAGAGATCATATGTCGCGACTTGCACCAACGCCACTGCTACAATAATTAAAAGTTATACGTTGGGAAATGCCTCTTGATGTATGGAAGGTATATACAAATTTTCACGAGAATATCTTGATTCTCATCAAAGTTATTATTAAAAAACGATTTTTTTTCTTGAAACTTCAACACCCTGTAGTTAGAAAGCCTCTAAGGACATACGCTTTTACTTAATTTTTTTCTTAAAATGATCTCATAAATCACCCCCTGGATTTTATCGGTTCATTTTAGATACACCTAGTATAATAAAGCTTGCTACTGACGAACGTTTGCATTCGTTCGCATTGCCTGAGAAATTTCGTCACGAATAGGAGTGAAAGCTTGGTTCTCGCTTCCACATGTGACAATATTTGTTGGGCAATTTGAACAATTGCAGTTTCGAATAATAATAAATCTGCCTATGTAGAATAATTAACAATATATAAAGTTTTAATCCGGGACCATAAACACTCTGCATAGCGACTGTATAAAGATAACATCTGAAGTAGTTAGATTAAAAAACTTGAGTATTTTAAAGTTAAGACTTGAGAAATTATGACTTTAGAAGTAATTTAACTCCCTAATTTCCTATTCATTTCACAGTGCGTTAAATTTCCATTCTCACGCTTCTTAACACCAACTTTGTACTAAGATTATAAAAATAAATGCCTAATTTGGATATATGCTACATCTTAAAGGAAAATATAGCTCGGATATTTAGATAGTAAAGATACGACTGAAAAATACGAGCTTCTTAAATATTTAGTTACTTATTCAACGCATGAAAAAATTCCTTTTGTTATCCTATAATAATATTCCGTCGACGTGATTAGATGGTGTGATGAATTTTAAAGGAGGAAATATTTGCAAGTGAAAATGAAGTCTTTATAAGAAAATTCGATCGTCGGTCACGGAAGTTTTTCTCTTTAGGGAATTCATTGTTCACCTAGAAAAACAGCCTATCAATATTTTAAAAACTTTATCGCCTAAACTCAGTTTGTCTCTCAACTTATATCTTTTTTTCTTATTTTCTTTAAACGTGCAAGAAAAAGTCATAAAATTTCTTTATCGCGCTTAATCAAATAATATGTTTCAGAATGAAGGAAAACTTCGACGTAGAATATTTGCTTGATAAGACAGAAAGTCTATTTGAACCCGTATTTTAAATTGGGTATTAATAAAGTTACAGGGTGTTAGAGTTAGATGTTCATAAAAATAACATTTTTTTGTATAACTCCAAAACGGCTTGATCTGCTGCTTCTATGGTATTTCTATTAGTTAGTCTTTTAATAACAGCAATAGTTGCCTCTGGTGTGTGTA
Organism: Malachius bipustulatus; assembly: GCA_910589415.1. Classification (NCBI taxonomy): domain Eukaryota; kingdom Metazoa; phylum Arthropoda; class Insecta; order Coleoptera; family Melyridae; genus Malachius; species Malachius bipustulatus. Next base: position 41,335,813 of record OU342632.1, on the reverse strand, counting down.
CCTTGGACGCAGAGACGTACGAACGGGTATATAGAGGTCCAACCAGGGCTAGATTCTAATGTTAGGAAGGGCCTACAAATGTTTTGGAAGAGGGAATTTATCAAACATTTGCATACATTTTAGATACTGCTGTTATATTTAATCCTTTTTTTTTCAAAAAATTTTCTTTCAAAAATCTTTCAAAAAATTCTTGTGCAAGAAATCCCATGCAATTTTGCCATAATATCCTAGCCGATGTCTTAAATCTACACAAGAGTTGCTCAAAAATTTTCTTTCGAAACAAAGCCAACTGGTTGTTATATTTAATCGTTTAATCATTAGTGACTCGCGATAGGGTCCAACTGGGGGGTATGAAGAACCCCCAAACAGAAAGTGAGAAAACCCAGACATTTATGGTACAAAAATTGCATAGGTAAGGTTTGTTACGTAAATTCTCAACATTTTCATTACTCGCTAGCGTAGACATCTCGTGGAAGGCCTCCAAAAATTGAACTCATAGCGTTAGGGATCGTGGTCGAATTTTTCATGGTCTGGGGGTCTGAGGAAGAAGAAGCCCCAGTTCAAATGTCTCAGTTTTTCAAAAGTTGAATGACAATGACGAAAGACATATCAACTTTTTCTCCCTTTTGACTATCCTAATTTATTGTACCTACATGCATATCTAAAAAAAACTGTTGATAATTTACATAACAAATTTTAGGCACCTTTTGTACCAGAAAGGTACCCACCTATAGCTTTTGGAAAAATATGTCAAAACCAAAATTTTTCATGTGGTTTACAAATTGAGGGCATCAATACAAGTTAGACCCGGCATAAAGCGATACACAGGTAATTATTACTATAATATTAGACTAATCAATAGAAAAACGACATAAAAAATTTCATAAATAAAGATTATGCAGTTTGGAAGTTATCCAAAAAAAAATTAAGTTTTTTTTTGTAACATTTAACACCCTGTAATTTCGTTAATACCAAATTTATAGAATGAGTTCATTGAGATTTTTTGTCTTAAAATGAAGTAAATATTATACAGTATAATTTTTTTCCTTTTATTCTTCCGGGACACCTTATCTAATAGCACAAAAATCTAAGGCGTATTTCTCTTTCAAAAAATTCTTGTGAAAGAATTCCCTTGTAATTTTTACCGTATAATATCGTAGACGATGTCTGAATTCTACGCACGGTTGCTCAAAAGTTTATAGACTAGAAAAAGACTAAAGAGCTCTAGATATAAAGCAACCTTGGCGTCCTTTGACATGCTGCCATGATATTAAATATCAACTAGTGTACCCCAGGATAAAACTAGCGGAAAGGATAGTTGTTATTTTTGGATTTTAATATTATGCTTCAATAATTTTTACAAGAATGCAAAACTTGTGTAGATAACATGTAGGTATCACGAAAGTAGCATTTTAATAAAAAAAGTTTTGTGTGATATTATGTTATAAGAATCCAAGCCAGGCTGATTATTTATCTTTGACATACTTACCTTGACTTGTTTTTAAAGCTCGAACAAAGTAATTTTGTGTAATCATTTATATCGTACATAAATTCATGAGTTAGGCGATTACTTACTGATATTGTCGAATAAAATTATGCGAGCGCGAATTTATACAGGGTAGCTACTTTCTATGGATGTACTTTTTTTATGCAGGCTGTTTCTTGACTCAGTAGGTAATAACGACATTGTCTATTTGTACTTAAATAGGACATCCTGTCTGTATATTTCTACATTTTCAGATTTTCCAAGAAAGTCCAATAGGAATGTTTTTTCAATTGCAGTTTAAATCGAGTTGGTTACGAGTTATAAACAAATAGCAATTTCAATTTTCCTTTTTCAAAACAACTTACATTAAAAACGGCTCAAGATTTCGGAAAACGACATACATGTCCCAATTTTGATTTTTTATGTGTTCTCCTATGATGTAGATGAAATCTTTATCCAGGGTGATTAAAATTCTGATAATTTTCATCACCCTGTATGAAAATTTCAACTACTTACACTGTACGTAAGATAAGATATTTTGAGCCGTTTCCGATGTAAATTGCTTTCAAAATGAAACATTTCACTTTTCACTAGTTTATAACTCATTAACTAATTCATTTAAACTGAAACTACTGTAAAAACCATTCTTATTAGATTTTTTCAGGTAAATAAATAAATAAATATATAAATATCGTATGGCTGGTGGTAAAGCCCAAGTGTCAGAAGTTTTCAAGTAGCCTCAAGGGCCTCTGACGTAACTTAACGACTGCTGTGAAGCAGCCGGGACCCCCTTTTTAACGTACCTCCCGGAGCACGATCGGTCACGGAACTTTTTTATTTACCACTATAATTGGTCACCCATCTAAGTACTGACCAAGAAAAGTCATGCTGCACTTTAGAGATCGTTTGACCGAAACTCTAGCAGCTTGGCTATTGTGACCGATTTTTTCAGGTAATATGCAGGTATCCTAATGCACAGGTATCCTAATTACAAAAATAGACAATGCGTCGTCCTTACTAAGCCAAGGCACATCCAGTTTAAAAAATGTTACGTTAAGAGAAAATAAATTAAATTACGAAAATTGTTTTTTTTCATTTCTTTTAAAACTTAAAATTGAAAGATTTATTTGACCGTTGCCAGACTTTCTAGCTACCCTGTATATTTAATAAGAACCTTCATAAAGTTATATTTGGAAGAAAAATTTTCAGACAATCGAATTATACCTTAAATCTTGCATTTCTTAAATTACCTTTTTATTTTCGTTCGCATCGCGAATTATATTCAGTTGCGAAAACAAATAAAGTGAATCAAGTCCCAACTCTCGTAGACGCTTCGTTACCTTCTATCCAATTATGTCACCGGATACCGGATCCAAATCGTGGAGACTTGATCGCACCTGCTCATCCAAATATCTCTGAAGAAAATATTTTTTCGCCCACGTAACACAAATCAACTCTTTTTTTTATCCAACTTTATATAGAAAGTCACGATGGGGAATTTGTATTCGACTACTTATATAAAATAATTGTTCACCCCGAGGGAGAATTAAATATCAGGAAATTCTCATATCTCGACTTTTCCTTGAAAAACGAATAATATCTCATTGCATGTTCTAATTTTAGCCGTAAAATTAATTAATTTGAAGCAACATGCCTTGAAGCAATATAACAGCTTATTTTTGTGCCATCCGTCAAGAAATTATATTAATTTAAGACATTGGGGTATAATTCGAGTATAATTTAGAATGTGTAAAAATTAATGTTAATTGAAGAATTTTATTTCTTTCTCAATTCCTTAAAGACACGTATCCACCAAAGCAACAAAGAGGAACATTATTATTTTTCTAATCCTAATTTCAGAAATGTTTACAAATGTTCCGGGAAGTTACTCAATGTTCCTTTATATTGCTAGCACTGCTCTTTGTTGCGTGGAGCCACTTGTTCCAGTTGAAAAGGCAACATCAAAGGAAAAAGATGTACACGCGGCAACGAATCGTAGTTGGAACTTTTTGTTTTTGCAACGGGGACAGGCAGTGACACTATTCAGGAAAGACTTGAAAAACTACGAGTTTTCAGTGTGTCATTGCAACTAACATATGTCGTTCAAATGGAGTAATGACTTGCTATTAGGTAGAATTAATTGAACCCTATAAAAGTTTCGATTGCTGCTCTGGAATAATAATTGGTGTCTTCTTTTTTGATTTTTGATTCCATGCAAGACAACAAAAACTATTCAAGTCAAGGGCCTCTAAAATTTGTAAGCCACTATTCCCCCACACACTCTCCATTCTTGAAAGCTTTACTGCATTCAAATTTTATGTTTCCTTTATGATTTTGCTTTAGCGCCTTTAGCGGATATAGCATGTTCCCGCAAATCAAAAAACACAAACAATAATTATTAGAAACAAAATTGAAATTTACGTCACTTTGGTGGAGATGAAATGTTTGCACTTGTTTCTCCAAGTGCCTAAAGTTTGTAAAGAAGCAATATATTAAAATAAAATGTTCTGTGTGTTGCTTTGTTGGATAAGCACCTTTAGAATTTCATTTAATGTTGCTGCCATGTTTCGATTTTTGTAATCGTTCTCAAGAAAGGAAAGTACAAATTTTAAATGTGTCGTGCCATATAAAATCTAACAGAATCTTATCTTATTATATTAAGTAAAAGAAAAAAGAAATGTTTAAATTAATTAAATTTAGGTAATATTTAATATAATTTTGTGACCAGTTGTTAGTCTCAAATCATCGGGACTTCATCCGTAACTCTAAATAATTCATCAGATATGCGTCCAATGGTCGTAAACAGTGTTTCTCGCACATAAATATCTCAAAGTAACGAGTAATTTAGATCTGTCGCTACTCCCTAATTCAGTTCTCCTATCTCTAGTCCCAGCACAATGAATTTATGTAATGTAAAAAATATGACGTTTTCGACCTTTAGCATTATTGATTTACTTAAAGCCGGTCGATATTGTTTTCAAATGAAAGGTTACTGAGTTTGGGTACGTTATTCAAATTAATTGAAGGCGCTCGCGTAAGAGAGAAAAACTGTTATAGTTGAAAGTTATTTTCGCGATGGGAGTAGAGTAAACTTAAAGAATTTGAATGTTGTTTTCCTTGGATCTGTCTGGAATAATTATCATATGGTGATACGCAAAAATTCTAGAGAAAAAGTTGAACGTTATTATAATAATATCGCAAAAATCTTCGACTAACAGAGGAAATATCGCGAAGTGAGTTAACGCGGGACAAAGACTAAAGAGACGTCGGAAGACAAATTTTTAATATCTCGAAACATAATGACAAATGATCCTGATACCTACATCAGTATGCATGGGTGGAATGTTTCTGTAGAAACTGCTTACAAGCTTCTTGGATAAGGTGCTTACTTTTTGCCTCATCGAGTGATATAGTAATGAATATATTATTAGAAAATTGTTAAGGGCTATAGGCAAAAAGTCTTTTTTTTTTTTAAAGTGTGGTCTTTATTATATGATCAACGTTTCGACCGAACAATTTGGGTCATCTTCGGGATTCTAAAATGACAAAAAGGAAACAGTTAACGATATAGCAGCTACTTAATAAAGATAACTTACAATAATTTGACCAATTCAATAGGTCTGGAAACATTTGGTAATTAAATGAATTAGAAAAATTGTAATTTCTCGTCAACTATTTTCTTTGACAGATGTTTTGTCATTGAAAATTTATAATAATTATTACATAATAGTAGGTATTAAGACTAGGAACAATTGAAATAATATAAATATAATATAATAAAATATAAAATATAAATATAATTATTTCAATTGTTCCTAGTCTTATTACCTACTATTATGTAATAATTATTATAAATTTTCAATGACAAAACATCTGTCAAAGAAAATAGTTGACGAGAAATTACAATTTTTCTAATTCATTTAATTACCAAATGTTTCCTGACCTATTGAATTGGTCAAATTATTGTAAGTTATCTTTAGTAAGTAGCTGCTATATCGTTAACTGTTTTCTTTTTGTCATTTTAGAATCCCGAAGATGACCAAAATTGTTCGGTCGAAACGTTGATCTTATAATAAAGACCACACTTTAAGAAAAGACTTTTTGCCTATAGCCCTTAACAATTTTCTATTAATATATTTATTTGGCAATTACTTCTATTATAGTAGTGAATATATATATCCATACTCTGGGACATTCCTGACGGGTAAAATTTTTGTCAAAGGTTTTCCCGAAACTTAGTTTTGAGCAAGATTTTTTTGCAGGTTTGGCATGGTTTCAAAAATTGCCAGCATGTATGTCAATTCCCAGAATTCTCGCCAGAATTACAGAACCAGGATTTGTTTGTTGTAAAACTTCCGAAGCACCCGATTTGGTGAAAGAAACCTGAAATGATCGACTTATCAGTCGTAATACTCGTAATACATCCATATTACCCAAAAACCTATAAAAAATCAGTATAGAAAATTTCATTTAATATAGTAGTTATAGAAAAACTAATGAGGGCATATCGTTTTGTTTAATAATATAGAATAATGTGTATAAAAACCGAACCGAGTCAGGGTCAGGTGAAGACTTACTGATTCATTAATAAATTTAACTTTCATAGCATTTTTTTTGATGAACTTGAAACCTTTCCGTTCTAAATTGGGAGTTGACAACAATGTACCTATAATATGCATCCCAGTTAGCTATCATCTGTATCCTGTAACGACATCATTAATATTTAGAAGTCACTGCGTGGTCTGTGCTGTGATTTCCAAAAACGAAAATTATTATTCCAGCACGTGATTTATTTAAGATTTAAATTAAGATTCTACATGGTGTTTCAAGAACAAATGGGTCACACTGTAGATACTTAATAAAATTTGCAGTTCTAATTAATCGTAATAGTACAGTCTGCAACGAGCGGATAATGATGAATTTTCATATTATTCATGAGGAACGTTTCAACATAAGCAGTAAGTGATTGTTTGGATGTTCACTATCCTCCGCGAGAAGAAGACACTATTTTCTCTATGACTTTACGAGAAAATCATCACACAGCCTTAAAAATATATTTTTTTTAACTCTCCTCTTATAATTACGTGTTATCTCCTTCGGTATTCTAGTGCTATAACGCGATATTTTATGCTGTGATTTCCTGAATCTGTCTAGCTGTCAATGGCTCTTATTCGTGATTTTCGTTCATTCTTCAACCAGTTTAGCTGTATTTGACTCATATATGTGGGTGTACGTCTACTGTCGTACGGCGTGAATGAGAATGTACGTCATAATTAAACTGAAATCAGCAGAATAATGAATGATTTCTTCAATGTCATGAAGAAGGGATTATTAAAAAAGGAGTAGAATTTATTTTCAACAATGTCAGACCAACATTTTGATAATACAGGACATTTTTAAGACAGTATAAACTTTCATATTAAAAAGCCGAAGTATACTCAAAAGTCACAACAAACCGTAGGTAGGTAGGTCTCAATGAGTATAAAGCAAATCAATAGCCTGTCGTATTGGAGTCGGGTTTTAACCCATCGTCCTGACAGTTGTCAAGTCTGAAGCGCCCGAGAACCCAAATAAAGAGCCTTAGACTCAGGCAGCAACACACATCCAACCAGACTACCAAAAGCACGGACGGCCGTTTCGGTCTCATTAGACCTCGTCAGCGTACTATATTGGAGAGTCCGGAAGGATATGAATCGCTGCATGAATCGAAAACCCTATATGGAATCTCATTCAGCCGGTTACCAGTGGCCTCGAGACAGAGCGACATCTATCAAGAGAAACAACAGGCTCCCAGCCAGACAAAACTCCAGTGTGTATTATGGGTTGCAGACACTCCAGGGGCTACGAGACTGACATCAGAAATGCATATTAAAAAGCCGAAGTATACTCAAAAGTCACAACAAACCGTAGGTAGGTAGGTCTCAATGAGTATAAAGCAAATCAATAGCCTGTCGTATTGGAGTCGGGTCTTAACCCATCGTCCTGACAGTTGTCAAGTCTGAAGCGCCCGAAAACCCGAATAAAGAGTTTATCGACTCAGGCAGCAACACACATCCAACCAGACTACCAAAAGCACGGACGGCCGTTTCGGTCTCATTAGACCTCGTCAGCGTACTATATTGGAGAGTCCGGAAGGATATGAATCGCTGCATGAATCGAAAACCCTATATGGAATCTCATTCAGCCGATTACCAGTGGCCTCGAGACAGAGCGACATCTATCAGAGCGACATCTATTCATTTCAGTGACAGGCTATTGATTTGCTTTATACTCATTGAGACCTACCTACCTACGGTTTGTTGTGACTTTTGAGTATACTTCGGCTTTTTAATATGCATTTCTGATGTCAGTCTCGTAGCCCCTGGAGTGTCTGCAACCCATAATACACACTGGAGTTTTGTCTGGCTGGGAGCCTGTTGTTTCTCTTGATAGATGTCGCTCTGTCTCGAGGCCACTGGTAACTGGCTGAATGAGATTCCATATAGGGTTTTCGATTCATGCAGCGATTCATATCCTTCCGGACTCTCCAATATAGTACGCTGACGAGGTCTAATGAGACCGAAACGGCCGTCCGTGCTTTTGGTAGTCTGGTTGGATGTGTGTTGCAGCCTGAGTCGATAAACTCTTTATTTGGGTTTTCGGGCGCTTCAGACTTGACAACTGTCAGGACGATGGGTTAAAACCTGACTCCAATACGACAGGCTATTGATTTGCTTTATACTCATTGAGACCTACCTACCTACGGTTAGTATAAACTTTCTCTGCCAGATGAGTTAATAATAATTACTTTCCTGCAACCGGGCCCCTGTTTGAAACCAGGCTTATTATATGCAAAGTCACTCCATTATCATTTTAATTTTTGCATAAAATACATAAATTGATTTTTTTAAACTGAGAATTTAACCTCCAAAATAAATGATCTCTTAGATCCGAGCTCACATTGTATAAATATAAAATAAAAATAAAAATAAAAATAACTATTTATATGTATTCTATCCCAGTAGTAGATGCTCTGAAGAAATTCCGCTTCCGTTTCTGTCAACCTCAATAAAAAGAAACGTCAATATACGCTAATATGACTATGAACAGGTAGCTAAAAAAAAACCCTGCTGGTTTTTCTAGAGTTGATCAAATTATTTCGAGGGATGATTGAATTTGTATTAGTGTATTTTTTAATAAAAAAATACACTATTGAGGACGACATCACTTTTCGAAAATCACCCAAACTCATCAAATGTCCACCGATCATGACCCCCAGATCACGAAAAAGTGGTTTTCCAAAATTCACCTGCCCACGATATATATATATATATTTATATATTTATATATTTCATCAAAAACGCGAAATTACGATTTTAAAAACGCTCCTGTAGCTTTATCTTTGACAATTAGTGAACGAAATTTGGGATCCTTATAAAACTTTGGAATGATATTAGATTTTTGTTGAAAAAATTTCCAAAAGTGGAGACACTTCTACAGGGTGTCCCTTCAAAATTCCAGAAATCCGGTTCTTGTGGTATCATTTCAGGTCGCAGTTTTCAATCTAGGAAGCTGAAATTTTTGTGGGAGTAAGATATCCACAAGGAGTGGCCTGGTATTGCACTTGAGCAAAATCGGCCAAGCCGTTTCAAAATGGCAGCCATTTGAATTTTTTGAAAATTTGCTATTTTTTGAGTCCCTGTATGAGCAAGATGGCAATAAAATTTTAAAATGAAATTAACAAGATTTAAAGAAAACTATTTGAAATTTGAATTAAAGCAATAAAATTGACATTATTTATATTAATAAGCCAGTGGCGTGGGTAGGAAAAGGGTAAAACTGTCTAAATTTCTATAACCGTTTATGAGTTCATTTTTAAAGAAATTGAACTGAAATTTTCACAGTAGGCTAGTATACTAATATCCTTTAACCCTTAAAAGTTTCAAGAAGTAAATAAGAAAAATGGCGGAGATATTAATCTTTTTTTCATATGATGTTTATTTCTCTAAAATTTTAAAACCGGTGCTGTAGCTTCATATTTAAAGATTAGTGAACGAAATTTTTTACCCTTGTGAAACTTCAAAATGACATTTGATTTTCGTAAAAAAAATTTCCTAAAGCTACGTTATTTCTACAGAGTGTCCCTCCAAATTAAAAATAAAAACCGTCTATGAGGCACGGTTTCTGGTCGCAGTTTTCAATCTAGGGGGCTGAAATTTTTTTATGAGTAAGATAGCCGCAAGAAGTCTGGTACTGTATTTGAGTAAAATAGAACCGTTTCAAAATGGCGGCCTTTTCAATTTTAGAAAAAATTGCCAGATTTGGAACCCCTATACCTACCTACCTATAAGCAAGTTAGAAAAACAAATTTAAACCAAATTAACACGATTGGAAGAAAATTATTTTAAATTCGCATTATTTTTTATAAACCAGTGGCGTGGGTAGGAAAAGGGTAAAAATGGCTAAATTTCTATAACCGTTTATGAGCCTTTTTTGAAGGAATTGAGCTGAAGTTTTTCCAGTAGACAACTATACGAATAACCCCTAACTCTGAAAAATTTCAAGAAGCAAATAAGAAAAATGGCGGAGATATTCGAATATTTTCACATGATGTTTATTCCTCTAAAATTTCAAATTTTCGGTTTTCAAAATTCCCCTTTCACTTTTTGCAAATTTATTAAAGGTAGTGTAAAGAATAGTATTTTTTGAGTAAAGTTAGCCAGTGGCGGACACAGAAAAAGGAAAAAAAAATTAAATTTGCCATTTTTTTTTATTTTGTAAAATTTAAAAATCCATTCTAAGGGACGTTTTCAAACTAAATGAAATGAAATTTTCTCAGTAAACCACTACGCTAATATGACCTGACTATGGAAAATTTCAGAAATCCAATTTAAAAAGCGGTGAAAATATTCATAATTGAATCGCATAAAAATACACTATTTCTGCGATTGATGCGCAAGAAGGTTTTGTTTTTGAGACGCTTTTGTGACAAAAATTTTGACGCCACTTTCACTTTAAGTCTGAAATTTGACCTCACGTTACCTAAAAGAGATTTTAGTGTTGTTATGAAACCGACCCTTGAATATTTAACAAGAAGCAAAGTTTGTCTGGGTTGTTCATCTGTCATCAAAGATTATTAATTTATTAGCGATATAAATAAAATGTACATTGAAATTTACCGTTTTCATATATTTTTGTTTTGTGAACAACTTGACAGGTGACCATAAAAAATTAATGGCTATACCTATAATAAAAAAGAGAATTCGCGCTTTCGGTCGACATATACGTCCCTTGGGCTAAACGCCCTCGGGAAACACAATGCCAGCTTCAACGGTTCTTATCTTATAATATTGTGGGTACCTACGTTATAGCTTTCTAATTATTTCATAATATACTTTCACATTCTATTCTTGGGAGTTTTTTTACTTACCTGACATCCGCTGCTGCTAATAAATTACTGTTTATAAACTTGGACGTTTTTTGGTCCTGTCATAATAAAAATATAAATCTAATCTTCCTGAAAAAGGTTTCAAGAGGAAAATTACTTTTAATTTTGCCACCAGACTCTAATGTTTTACTACCTACAACAACTGAATAAGTAAGCTAACGTATCAATTTTCCTTGATTACGAAAACGTAAAAAAATGGAATGCAATTAGCAATATTTTTTATTAAATTTATGTACCAGTAGTCTTTTACATGCTATTTTTACCTTTAGGTACTTACAGACTTTTTGATAATATTATTTCTAGATAACATAATAGTAAATTAAAAATATACAAAAATAAATTTTATAATATCAATTGACTTATATAAAAATAAATAATCTTCATAATTAAGTATAATTACGCAGAAAATTACCTAACAGTATCTCTCCTCTGTGTAAAACATTGAAATAATCTCTTAAGCTTCCTAACGATTAAATATAATTTGATCTGCTTGTACTAAATAGAATTTTACAGGAATACCTATACTCATTTAAAATAATTTTAATGCCCTCAAAAAGTTATATTTTCTATTTGGTTTGAAATTTTATTCAAACATTCAGTTTATAACTCAATAAGAAAACTTATTTATTGCAAGAAAAAAGACAAAAATACTCCTTTTGATCTAAAGATTTTGCGCCTCAACATAAATAATGCAACATTGTGCTGCGTTAGCTTTAGAAATGGCTCTTAGAGTCGCCTATAAAAGGACTTTTTATGAAGATATACTACAGTATACTGAAAATATTATTAAACCTAGGTTTCTACCGTGCAACTACTGAGCCTTTATGCACAGGCGAGTTGCAATAATTAATAGTTGCTGTGGTAAAGTAAAGATATTGTTTGCAACTAACAATACCAAAAAAATTAAGTAGGTATCTATGGTAAGGTAACTCTTTGAAATAAAACCCAACAATTTCCCTATTTATAAACCTCCGTCAGTATTGAACGAAATCGTACCGACCAATTTTCTTGTGTTTCAATGGTTTTTTCTGTTTTTTTTTTTTTTGTTCGGCATACTCCTCTGGTGGTGGTATGTCACACTGATGAGCTGGAAATAACCGGTGAAATATCTACGTTTCTGTCTTCACCATACAATTAAGGGTTGTCATTTAGAAAAATGTTATTATTGTTCAATAATCGGATTCCTGTATAATTGATACGATTTATTGTATCAATTTGTTTCCTTTTGTTAAAAATTTTGTTTAGTCTAAATTTTGATAAGAAAAAGTAATCGGTTGTTCAAAATCGTTAAAAATTCATTCCTCTAAATATGATCAATAAGCAACTATGCCATGTAGACTAAACATGGTGGGGTAGATCCTTAGACTATATTAATAAATATGGACCAAGACATAAACACTGAAAAAGTGTAACATCCGACATCCCTCTCTCTCCAAACAAGACTGTTCAAAACAATGAATGCCAGATCAATAATGAAACTGGCACTTACAATGAAAGAGCGCAACCTCTCCAGTGTTATTGGTGGACAATAAACATCGATGGATCCCTTATACCCGTTTTACTTTGCTACATCTGGCAACATGAATGTTTACATCCTGTCAGACCGTTTGTTTACATTATACTATAATAAGAGTTCGTGTTTTCCAAACAGTTGTAAGTTCCTTGTTATTTATATTTTCAGCTCTAGCTTTCACTCGTTTTAAGCTTTAATAATTAATTTTTCAATTAAGTTAAAAAAAAGTGGCGAAAACGTGTTCTGTTTTTGAGAAAACTTCGAAAGAAGGTAAGTCTATCAGTTTCCTACGTAAGCAACGCAAAGCCGTCAATCAAAACAAAGCATACATGGTCATGGGCGTAGCGTAGTGTAAGTGTTTTATCTTTTAATTTGTGAAAACAATTATTGTTTGACAGTTTTTTTTTTCATTTTCGAAAGCATACTGAAAACCTACTGAATACTTTGAAAGATGCAACTTGGAAAAATTATTCCATTTAAATAAATAGAAAATACTGACTTTTTGAAAGTATATTACCTATTATTATTGTCAACCTCTAATTTAAGATAATCAGAATATGGAGAGGGGGAATAATATTCAAACAATATCATCAAAGAATATGAAATAGAAGACTTTGACCCGGTTGCACGAACGTTAAAAAAATTTCAGATTATTACTAATTTTAAGTTGCAAATTTTTAAAATGTGGTGAACTTTTTCCATGATCTTTCATTTTTTATCGGCAATTAATTCTTCTAAAATTGAGACGAATTCACTCCCAGCAATATCAGAACAAAACTTTAGTAATACAGGGCATTTTAAAATTAGTGATTAGGTATCTGACATATTTTCAATTAGGTTCGTTTAATTTATTTTTAGAATAAAATCAACTAAATATGTAAGAAATTGAAAAAATATTTTAGGTACCTACTGATGTATATTATTGCTTTCCGACTTTCCTATCGATTTTTTATTTGCTAAATTGTTATTACCTTTTTGTACCTTTTATTTTGTATAGGTAGGTAGTATATATGGAGTTGTATATATTTTCTTAATTTAATATCTATTAGTATTCCCATAATTTATGTTTTTTGTAACAAAAACTGCAAATAAAATAATAATATTATGAATATTATGATCATTATTATAATTTATGTAATTATTACATTTCCTATAACTGAACTCGAGCGCGCCACTGCCGTTACGTTCTGTTTGTTTACGTTTTACGTCGTTCCCCTTACCCCGCCAGAAGCAGCAAATGAGTGCGAGAGAGAATATCAACAAACCAAAACTGACTTCAAGCTAAGATAGGAAAGGCGCGGTCCATATTTATTAATATAGTCTAAGGGTAGATCCATATATCGTAATTCCATAAATATCGCCCATCACTCTTGCTCGGTCGTGAGCAGCCGGTTGCCCTGTTTTGTTTCCTAGGTGGATTCAGCGGTTAACTTAATTCAAGCTCATATAAAACAATTTCTAAACAGCTATAGGTTTAAAATGGCATTAAACTATCATCCTAATTTTTGAAAACATTTTTAGAAAAATGAAAGCTACTAGAATGACAACCGCGGATGATCTTTTAAATTTATTTTATGCTGATTTATTTGGTCAACTTTTCGATATAATATGCTTAATGAGAAAACGTGTAATAATCACCTTAGTCGAGTCGCAAATCCTTTAGATAAGATAAACAATAAACAGTAAATATATTATATAAGAAATATAGAAATACGTCATGCATATAGAAACAGTAACAGTGACCTAATAATAATTAACTAACCACAACTCAGAAGTAATCACAAAGACTAAGGATCTAGAATAAAATTCAAAAAGTGATAAAAACTATTATACTCTCACTCAAAACTCAAACAAGGCATACATTCAAGGCCATGTCATTAGATAAAGCCTCTATTACACTATCACCAAAGCCAGCGTTACCAGAATTAATATTCTCAGGCTCAATCGCATGCGCATAGACTAATTTATAAACTGGAATAATATGCCACTAGCGGTTATCACTTGGCATGCTTGATAGAGACATCTAGCGGCGACATGCGAGGTTCCTTGGTCGGAGTAGTGGAGAAGGTGACTAAAGTACTCAGGGTGTTGGCTCTGGGCCTCACCTTATTGCCTGTTTGTCTTGTCCGAATGTTGAAAGCTCCATACACAATCGGATTCATACAGGAGTTGGTGCAGGCAAACACGAACAACCCCTTCTGAATTCTAGGTTCCAGCTTCAGGGCAGATTCACGGTGGATCCAGTACCTGGAAAAAGGAATATGGTTAAGAGGTGTGTAGCTGGATGTGTAGTATATGTTCATGATAATATCAGGTGTAGTTCTCAAAATTGATTTCTCCACCGGAAGAGGAAATATTCCTGGTAAAAAATAATGAAAGAAAGGTGGTTACAAAGATCGACAAACAAATCAAGTGCTATGCTATTTAACAGCAGCGTGCTCCAATAGTGCATGTGCTCAATTTTCTGGTACACTTTCTCGACGCCGAACTACTCAAGTGAGAGCCTTGAAAACCCAGGGTTTTATCATGCGAGCAGTTCTCCTAAAACAAGTACATTATCCACATCCATTAATAAAATCGAAGCGGTCACCATAGCGAAAAAATCAGAAAAATGCACCACAACTGGAACATGAGAAAATGACTCATCGACTAATAAAATTCTTGAAGAACATCTTTTCACAACAGCAAAAACATCTTTCGTAGCTTAAAATATCACTACCTACCTACTACAACCTGCCTGTAAAAATGAGATAATTATTTTACTTCCCGGTAATGGAACTACCCTTCAGATACGCTGGTTAAAAATAGAACTATTACTTACGATGGAGAAAATAACGAAGTAATTAAAAAAGGTAATCGTCCAGCTAAGAATGGTACTCTTTCTGATTCAAATTAGTGAAAAAATATTCGCCGAGCAGGTTGTAAAAAACTACAACTAAAAAAACTCAGACAGTATGATTGAAACAAAGCAGGTCCCTACCCCACTAGCTGTAAAAGCTCTGTCCTTAACTGAAAAAAATTGTTAGTTGAAAAAGCACCATTAAACCTTGAACAATTATTACAGTAACATCTAAAAAACGTATTTTATTATTTGAAATTGTTTTTGAACCCATAAGAACCAACCTCAACCATTCCACTTGAAAGAAGCTCCCCCCACAGCTGAAAAAAAGCACAAAAACTAGTGGAAATGTACTGTGCCTACTGAAGAAAAGTTCTCTTGAACCTAAAAACAGAGCTATCATCTCTGTAACTTAAATTGACTTTGTTATACTATCAACAATAAACAGTCTTAAATATATCAAACGAAACAACAAACTACCGGGACTGAAAAAACCACCATGATAAATGAAAAAATACCATTTATCTGAAAGGATCATCACAACTGAAAACATTATCATCGCAGCTGAGAACACTTCTCTTATTACAGGTAAAACTGCAGTAATGGGACAATCTCATCCATGCCATGGTGAAAAGGTACCAAAACAAACTGGTGAAAAAACTGTTGTGGTGACTAAAAAAAAACGCTTTCAAACCAGTAATAGGACCATCTCATCTCTGAAAATAACTTTCACATAACTGAAGATCGTCTTGTTATCAAAATGGAACAGACTCAACCGTTCTGATCCTAACGAGCGTTATCTGGACTGAAATATACTTTTAATGAAAGAAACGTCATGTCCCAACAAGGAGGAAGGATAGTCAGGCACTGCGATGTTGATGAGAAGATATGACAGATCTTCAGATATTCTTTTAAAGTAGAATGAAGAGAACGAACTGCGTGATGGGCAAGCTGTAAAATGAAATGGAAAGTCACTTTTAAAGGTAAAAGAGAAACAACTTGTCTTGACGTTTAAGCTCGTTGGAGAATACTTTGAAAGCACTAGATATTCGAGATCCTTATAGTTACTTGGATTAAAAAATGGTCTCTTGACATAGGTTGAGTTGAAGTGGGTTACAGCAAACTTAAAGGAACTAGAAGATGTTAAAAACAAAACAAATTCAATCTGCGTGATCGATTTGTCTAAGAAGACTGTTACAAACAAAGTCAAAATCCTGATAATAAATTGTATACACAGACCATGTATGTAGAATAAAACGTAAACAAAAATGATGGCAACGTCCAATAATCAAAGACATACGTACTGATGCGGTATTCAACTTAAGTCCAACTTAAGCTTCTGTTGATTAGATGATTAGAAGAATAAAATGAGAAATAGACTGCATAACATTTGTGAAGTGTTTCTTCTTTGATTTTTTTTATAAACATTTAAATAGGACGGGAAAATTTTTATTGTTTTAACAGTGAACAATCATTACTTGAACAATTCCAGAGATTTAATGATACCTCGTTACAAATCGAGTCGGTTATATAAAATGCAAGCGCCAACAAGAGCCATATCGGAAGAGCAATTATTGGTACAAAAGTTTCCATTAAATTAGAAACCATGTAATCATTTTCTTGTAAACAAAAACTCGAATCAGTTTGAAACAAATTTAGCAAACATTGCATAGCGCTCCATTACGAACTCTTACCCTGCAGGCAATTAAGTAATCATAATAATTGCTTTTTTTCCTAACAGTAAATCGTAAATGATTCGAGCTTTTAATACTTACCAAAGACACATCACATGGTATGGAGTCCAGCATATGAAGAAAACGAATACTATAAGAATTGTCATCTTCAGGGTTCTTATCTTCGCTCTTCCTAGAAATGGTAGACTACTCCTTGTAACACTATCCGCTGAAAAAGAAAAACGGTAGGTACAGTATAATGTTAAATTAAAATCTGCATTGTTTATTTTTCTAGAAAATTTTCAGGTAACTTTATCAGAACTGCTTAAATATTCATGTTGGAGGAAAAGCTTTTTAAGAATAGCTGTTGAATTAAATAGTAAATTAATAGCGTGCAGCTCAGCTCATCCTAGGTAGATATATAAGATAGAGACGAGAAGGAGGATGATAAAACAGAGAATCTTAATAGCATCATTAGAGTGGAAGTGAGTTTTCTAGATTCAATCTTAGATAAAAAAGTGTTGAAGTGTCCTAAAAACTCATCAATTATTTTATTATAATGAAAAAAGTTGAAAACTTTTAGATTGAGACTCATAAATTAATTCTTTAAAATATAAACCCATAACCATTCTATTTCCAGTAACTTAATTTCAATATTTTCCTCTGAGTATTTCAGGGGAAATCGCTCAGAACTATCAACATCAACCATGGCTGGCTGGATGCTGCAACGTAATAAAATAAAACGGTGCTTTGAAAACGTGACATGGAATTTCTTGCCTGAGCACTTCTTCCTGGATGTAAGAAACATTTATCATATGTGAAACGTCGTTTTTGAAGTATCCTGGCAGAACTTGAGTGTTTTACTGCGATGGTGGTCGACGCTTAACCTACTTACAATGATAACAAAAAATGCAGATGAGCCCACAATTTTCGTATTCTTTATTAAACCTTATAAAGTCACTCTAACAAAAAATTGCGTATCTGCAATATTTTTTTTAGAACGGAACAGCGATTCGATCATGCAGAAAGAAGAAAGACTTTAACATATATGCCTATAATAACACTAATACAATAATTCAAACACCCAAAAAAACTTTGAGTAATAAGTAATAGATTGACGTTTTAAATTTGGAAGTGCAAATTCTAGTTCCATTCAATAAACATAATAGTTTTCAAGATTTCCCTCATCACTTCACCACAATCTCTTGAAAATAGTACCTAGAATATAACAATCCGACGTCAGACTTGATCCATTTCACGAATTGTGCCTCCTCAGTGCCATTTCGCGTCGTCGTCTCCATCTTTCCAATAATAAATCATGCAAGTTCTAAAGATAATGAACAGAAATAAACGATTAAATTTGATACAGTACGACTGTTTAAACTGTCTCTAATGAGATCCGATGTGTTCTTTCATGTTTCCACTTTATAGTCCTTCCTGGATTCATATCGCGGATCTGAGACGATGAGACGATGAGACGATGGCACAAAGATTGAACGAGCACATTAATTTAGGCGAGTTCCTCCAAAGACAAATTCAAGGCCCGTTGCACCGATTCTCTTAGCGATTTAATTAAATCATTAATAATTATGTCTTCTGAAACATAGGTATTCTTGTTAAGAAGATGTGGAATTAATATACACTATAATTGATTACTTATGGTAGACTGAATCTTTAATCAATCAAATTTGCACGTAATTTTTTTATATACCAAAGTAAGTTTTAATTTTATTAAAGAACTTACTTGTTTAATTAATAACTACAGGGTTATACACAGTATATGCCATACGGAAGATTATTGATAGTATGTCTCTTGATTTTAGGAAAATTTTGTCTTTGTGGTGGATATACAGACTCTTTAAAGCGATATTTGTGTCCCATATTTGTGATATGAGCGTCACAAACATATGAAACCCATCAAAGTTTTTTTTTTTTAATTAGCATGCTCCTATTTTATTGAGTTTTTTGAGTGTCTAAGGAAAAAAAAATAAGATTGTTTTTTACAGTTGGTATTAAAATTTAGAAGTTTAGGAGTTATAAGCAAGTGAAAATCGCAGTTTTTAAAGTTCATGGCAGTGTATAATGGAAACGGTTCAAGATGGGGGAAACATGTCTCAATTTAATGAACTATCCGGTGATATAGATAAGACGGTGATATAATAGACGGTTTATACAGTGTGACAAAATAAAACTGAAAAAATCTGAGATTTCTCAGCGCGTCACTAAATATTATTAAAAAAAATAGTAGAAATGTTTCTGAACTATGGAATAGTAGATGAAATGTTAACATACGAACATTTAATCCCTGGAGCTGTTTTCGTTGTACAGTGCCTTGAGCTACGAAAATTGCGATTCACTTGTTTATAACTCAAAAACTACTCGATCAACACCATTTTCTCTTCGTAGACAATCTGTAACTGGAGTATATCATAGGAGCATACCATTTAAAATAGGTAACATAACTTTGATATATGTTTAATATTTTTGATACTCTGTACATTATGTATATTATTTTCAAAAATCCTATTAACGGGTCTCTACCCCCTCCTGAAACATTTTTTGTGGCGTATACCGTGTATAACCCTTGTTATACACGGTGTTGGCTGCATTAGGTACCTTAGGTATGCATAGAAACACACAGGAGAAGATAGCTATATCAGGGTGATGCACATTGAAAGAGGATGGAGAATGTGTATGTTGTCATATTGAGATGGAAATTGGGGAAGTTACAACAATTTGCAGCTTGTGTCATGATTTGTATGTTTTTATATTTTTATATTTTTGTTTTGTATGCTTGTTTTTATATTTGTATTTTCTATATATTTATTGACCAGCCATATGTACCTTGTATTGTGTTGTAGGAAAATAGTATGAATAAAATGAAATGAAACGAAATGAAATTGTGTCACGACAAATTAATTAAAGTTTGACAGGTCAAACAACATCGCTGCGTGGCAAATTCAACTAGAATACCTAATCGCCTTCTCTTTTGCGTTTACAGTATACCGTGTACTTTCATCTTTCTCCACTTAAAAATCCTATACCTAGTATCATTCAGCCAACTCGGTATAGTCGATGGTTTTTTGGTTCTCCTGAAGCGGTTCACTATCGTCACACTTGAGGGTTTCAAAATTCGTTTAAAAATAGATAAAAATAAATCATAATCAAAAAAATAAAATCAAAATAACGTTGCCTTTGTCAATATTTGCGCATATCACCCAGTTATAATTATTTCTTATTATTGCGATTTATTGATTTAGGTTTTGCCTTTGTTATCAATTGACCGTAATTTTACCATTGGACATAAGTGAAAAACCTCCAGGTAAATTCAAGGTACGAATATAGCTTGTCTTTGCTCAAGAAAACATGATATTCTAGGGATGCTTGTTAACTTGGTATTTTCAGATCCCTGAAGCAGGAAATTAATAATAAGGTAATAATATATTTCAAACCAGAATCATTAACGATGCTTTTCCGGAGTTAAAGTCATCGCATAAAAAAGGATTCCTAAGATGCTTTATTCAGGGGAATATCAGTTATCTGAAGATAAACGAAGTAAGTTAAATTAACGCAAAGTTGTGTATTTTTATGCTAATTATTGATCTGAAGAGGAATTTATGCCCTATGTGGGCAACTTTCGGTATTTGAGTAGATGTTATAAAAATAATTTGAAAATAGCGGTAAAATAATTCCGCCCAGGCATCCCTACAAAGATATTACCGCTTTAAGGTTGCGGGTAATTTTTTGGTTGAGTTGTTAAGCCGCGAAGTGTATGGTGTATGTAAGTGCTAATATCAAAGATTATAAAACACTATTGTAAACAGTTCAAAATAAATCTAAATGAAACCAAAATTTATCAAAATCGGTCGTATAGACTAATTGAAAAAATGTTCAACCCTCAACAGATAAGTAATATCAAAGTAAAATTTTTATTGCTGTTTTTCAAAAAATGTTTAAAATATCTTCACAAATATAGGAAATTGACCATGTATTATGAGACATCCTGTATTTCTTCGTTTATCGAAAAGCCACGAGTGTCCAAAAAAATTCAATTACTTAATTCTTAATAGCTCATTTTTTTATACATATAAAATTTATCGATCGTCAAAAAATTTAGAAATTAAGAATATTTTACAATTTCGCAATACAAATCGGTTAATTTAATTTTGTAACAAAGTACTTTTAACCCTTAATTGGTAACATACTTTTTTTCACTTTATAAGTAACATCCGTCTCTCAGTCGGTGATCATATTACAGTTCCAGCATTATAGGTAACATCCGTCGCTCAGTCGGAATAGGTATTATAATACTATATGTATAATTACATATTTATTCGAATGTATTCTAGTAAACACAAATATATTTTATTAAAACAAGACTTATTTCATTTTTATACATTTTTTTATATATTATACCTTTTCATTCACCATACTTTCGACCAACAGCCGACTGAGAGATGGACTGAAATATATCGTTCTGAGTAACACCCGTCTCACAGACGTATTTTCGCGAAGGCGGCTATGGACTTTTTGGCAACCAACTAGAACATACCTAATACGAAATTTTTGTACATTCATTCGTTTGGATTCAGCGCAGCATCAAAACTTGGCATCCGCCTCAGAGTCGGATGTTACCAACTAAGGGTTAAAAGGGCGCAACTTGTGGATTTGGCCTAAAGCGCAGAGCGAGACAAGCAAGGAATTTCCGCAAGAAAATACCTGATAAAAAAAGCATCGATTCTACTCACGTAGGTAATACAAGCAATATTTCTTTTCGTATATTCAACAGAAAAGAGTCGTTGGTAGATAGAAAACAGTAAAGAAACGTGACAGGTTGCTTGTTAGAAACACCTTCCCAGTTAGCAGCCAATTTTCCAATTAGCAACGTATCAGTAGTGTATCGTCATTTGTGAATAGCGTATCTACCGTACCTAATTTTATTTTTAAATTGCTTGTTGAATTTGCTGTATAAATATTCTTGATATGATGTCTTGGAAGACTTGTTTGTCTACAATAGAATAAATGAGGTGTCACTACTTGAACTTTCAAGTATTGGCATTGTATAGGACGTTTTTTAGAATTCCTCTTCACCAATTCAAGGTACAGAGTGGTAATGATTTTAGGATATTTAATATCTAAAAATATCCATTCAAAATGATTATTTTTGATAAATGTAGCTGTGATCTATAACACCCTTCCTGACTGCCTGTCTGTTGAATTGCTACTTCATACTGACAACATGGAAAGCATGACTAGGTATTTTCAGTTGCTATGCCATATATAAGTCAAGATTTTCAGTGCCATAGTATACATGTATTATAGGTAGTTGGCTTTCTTTGTTGTACATACGTCTCTCGATATATCTCTGACCATTTGAGATTGTGTCAACAAATTTTTATCATGTCAGTTTGTTTTTTAAAATAAACTTATAAGTAAGCGAGTTTATCAGAGGGAAGGAGTCATGGATTTGATGGCCTTATTACCTCGATTATTGGTCATTATTGTTAATTTTCATATAAATACCACGAAAACTTATTCTAAGCTAATTTTCTCATGAATTTGGATTTCGATTTTCGAAAATTTAAGCATTCTAAGCCAAGTTGAATTAATTTTGACAAACTACTGTCAAATTAGGTATATTTACCGCGACTCTTCTTTTCAAATAAAAATGTGCGGCATTTCGACCTGGAACTGGTTATTATCCGTTACCATAGTTTAGGCTTTATTGTCGTCAAATGTAACCATGGAAATGAAAGTTTGACGAAAGCATAATTAAATTTTGAAACAACCTCGAGTGTGGTCTTTTTCACTCCTTGGCAACTCTGATTTTGTAAGATAGATTATTGTTTTTGTCAGGATAGAATTCAGAACAAAGTCAGTACTCCTGCCGAGAAAAAAAAAATACAATGCAGATATCCCTTGATAAATTTAGGACGTCCTTTAAACAAGCAGAGATAAAGTACCTACCGGAGAAATAAAGCTATGTATCTAAAAAAGGAAACGCTTCAAGGGACAACAATCTGGAATTACAGGCTGCTGACAACTTGAGCCTTTTTCTCTTCGAATCGAGGAGTAAGCTTGACTCAAAAGCCTACAAATCCCTGCAGAATACACGATTACAAACAATAGCAGGTAGGGGATGTTTTTCGCAAAAAAAACAAGGAGGTATTTAAGTATTTTGTGAATCTCAATCTCGTCTGGTTGAAACCAAATATTTATTAGTCTCACAAACTTGTCAATTAATCACTCATTAGTCAGTCATGCAGAGGTTCTTGTCTATGTTTACCTAGACGGCTTGTGTCATCTTGTTTTCAAGACAATTCAAACCGATGGGGCTTGAACATTATATTAAAATTATATTTCGCAAAAAGTGTCTCTTATCAGAAAAAAACGTTTTCACTCAGATACATTTAGGACCATTTTCATTTCCCCTGTTGCGTTCGTTCTTCTTGAACAGATTCTACGTAAATCAACCCCAAGAAGTGCTCTAAAGCCCAGCCTGCAAAGCGCACCAGTTGTTAATTTCATCTATAAGGTTCACTCAGTTTGACAAACTTCATAGTATACTTTCTTTGGATCATGGTTTGTAAGTGTTTTGGTTACGGGTACTACCTCAGTGTGTAAAATTCAATAAAATATGAAGTTATTTGTTGGTTGGCAGTAATAATTTTCAACCGACCAATATAAATAAAAAGAATTGTAATTATTATTCTTCCTTGTAGGGGTAATGGTAATACTGAAGACGCTTCCTTCAGCTACATTAGAAGGGTTGCTTACCTTAGCCCTGTTTCACTCCAGAATTATTCAAGTATTCATGAATTATTCATACGTCGTTAAAAAAAGGTGAGAGTTATTATTTTGAAAAAAGGAAAAAGGCGTTTCAGCTGAAAATATTGCTTTTCATCAGCAATCCAATAAACTAGTTTCCTTTACGTATAAAGCTTTTAAATTTACCATAAAACTATTTCAAATCACGCTTTATATGTGGGACCATTCCAGTCTAGTTCATTACTGTCGTATTTTCCACAGAATCCTGACGTAGGTGTACTAAGAGCGCATTCCTAATGGATCTTCGATTCCGTGACTGTGTGTAATATCGACTGTTTACCAAGGGAATATTTACAGTAGCGCTGGGTAATCCTTTATTTGGCCCAAAGCGCCATTCTACTGCTTAAACTATTCATCGTCCCCGTTCCTTTATCCTTTATAGGAACTGTTCGCTAAAAGGGAACCATGTAGATGTTGTCCTTTATTTAAGTTAGATGAGCATTAGTCTTAATCAATGCCATTAAGTCTTTTTAATGACTGTTTCTTTGCTTCATTAACTAAAACGTTTACTTATATCAATTCAATATTATACTAACTGATTTAATGACTTTTGAAGACACTGAACGTAGGTAATTAAAGTACATAGTAATTAATTATAATTAAAGTATGCATTAATACTCACTTATTATAATCAACTAAAAGTGATTCTGATGTTTAAATGATCTTTCTACATATATGTGTAAAAACTTATTCGATTTATTGTAAAAAATAACTACCTAAGAAAATTTAGGGGGTATGGTTTAAAAAATCAAAAAATTTATTCATAATTATGATAACCCTCTTCCTTACAGAAGTATTATGAATAAAAAAGTCCAATTTGCTTTCTTCAAGGAATCCAATGAATAGAATAGTAGGTAGTATTCATCAAAATGTTCCAATCAAAGACTTACATCATCTTGGAAGGGCTACATTAACCAGGTGATATATTACCATCCTAATGGCTTCCATCTTCTCGAGCAGTGGAAATTAGGACTCCAACAGAATGTGAAGTGTGTTAAATTGAATTTCAGATTATCTGCCAGCACGTTATAGATAATCTTCTGATCTCGCTTGTGCCATATTGATATATCTAGAGGATGTTTCTGGTAGGAAAATCAATTTCCCCACATAGTCACACAATTATTGTTAGATTTGTGAAAAGGAATTTATCATACCTCTAGGGGAAAATAAAACGCCAAATCGTAATTTGGTCTAATTCGACATGAATTTTAGAAGTCAAGCGGTAAAACTTAATTCGATCACTTTATAAAAGGCGATTAGGCAAATCCCTTTATAGATTTCTTTGCCTACAAATTTCTTTAGTATGATTCAAATATAATTTCACTTTGCTAGTAAAAATTAAATTAAGTCCAAAGATAAAAAATAATTAACAAAAAATATGGAAATTTTGATTCCTAAAATATGAATCTGAAAGTAATTTAAGGTGGTTGACAATTTTGCATCAAGAAATAATTGATGCAAAGTCGATAAGCTTGTTCAGACAAGTACAGCTTTATGCCCCGTGTAATCCGTTTTTTATCTTAGAGAACCTGAGAAAAATGCAGAATTACCTTGTCATAATAATTCAACTTAAAGTCCCTTGTAATTATTAAACATACTTTAATAAATCACTGCATACGATTTTCTTATTATTCAGAGTTATAAGCAATTTCTACCCCCGTTAATGAAGCTTGAGAAGTTTCTTCTTCATAATTGCTTTTTACTTCTTGTAAAACACTTTACGACGAAACTTCTCACAGGAAGAGGCAAAATCGAGCTTGTTGAGTATTGCATAAATGAGTTATTTGAATGGTTTCAATGGATCTCAAACTGAATACAGTAGGTACCGAAAACGTTTAAAGATAAGAAACTTTTGAATGTTTGTTTTAATATCACATTTATGATTTTTCATCTATATGTATACAGGGCGTTCAAAATTGATTGCAAAGATTTTGAGGGCGTATTTACCAGACAAAAATAAGAATTTTTTTTCATATAATCGTATGTCCTAGCCTGCTTCATTTTCTAGATACAGAGGGTGTAAAAGTAAAAAAAAAAATGTTTTTTTATCAATTACTCAAAAACCTTCCAGTCGATTTTAATAAAATTTGGTAAGCTTATTTGTCATCATAAAGGCCTTCCTTTGATGGGAATAACATAAATTTATTAATTCCAGTGGCGTCTCAGGGGGCTACCTCTACTTGATACTTATAGGTAAAATTGTGCGCGTTTTTTTGACAATTTTTTTTTTTTAGATTAAGCGGTCAATAGTGTAACTTTCTTGCCTGTTAAGCTTTCCTTGTATCTAGCTTTGTTTCCAAGAAAAAATCAAAATCTCTGCTAGGCCCTATTGAAACACGTAATAAATTCGCATCGATTATTGAAATTCATTTAATTATTAATTTAATTTCTTTTCAAAATTTAACTTACAGTTCTTTCTAAATTCATCTAAATACAGAGAAAAGAGAGCACATTTTCAAAAGCAGATCCATTCTTTACCTCACGGAATGCCGAACAGTCTCAAAATTTCGGGAGTGTTTCCAACTACCTCGAAGGCATTAAATACCTATCCTGTTGTAGGATTTCAATGGATAGGAAGGAACTGGTCTTGCGTCATATATCAGGATTTTAACATGGACCCATAAAAAGAAATCCAACGGGGTACAGTCTGGGGAACGCGGTGGCCAAGCTATTGCACCTACTCTGCCGATCCAGCATCTATTGAATGTAAGGTCTAAATATACGCGGACAGTTATTCGAAATTAAGGGGGAGCTCCATACTACATAAAATCAAGGCTTTGTCGAATATTCAACATCTTTCAATAAATCGGGTAAATGATTTTTCAAAAGTCCAGGTGTATCACCATCTAAAGTTCGGGCAAAAAATAAATGGACCAATTACAAAGTCCCCAAAAATTCATGCCCAAACATTTAAACTGAACTGCTCTTGATGGTTCGATTGTCGAATTTCGTGGGGGTTTTCAATTTCCCAAACATGGATGTCATGATAATTAACGATCCCATCGCGGGTAAAATGGGGCTTCGTCCAGGGCAATAAATACGGATACGAGATAAAAAGTTCGGATCCCAGGCACACTTATTTAGATCCATCCTGCGAATTGTACCCGCTGGGGAAAATCTCCTGGGAGCAAACCCTGCACGAGCTGGATATGGTATGACCCTCCAACCTGTCGATTGACGAAGGTGTAAATCCCGTGCAATTTTCTTCGTGCTTAATTCAGGATTCTCCTCAATAACTTGCAGGATTTCCTCTTCCGTCACACGTTGCGGACTTAATGCGGTCTACCCACATTCATTCTGGTAGCTTGGAATCTTCCAAATTCCGGGAGATGTTGATGAGAGTTGCTGAAAGTTCTGCAATTGAACAGCCGACGACTATAAAATCTTAACGAGTACATCGTACGAGTTGCAAGCCCGTTTCCATTAGCCAGACCATAAACAAAATGAATGTCTGCAAGGTGCTCGAATGAAAATGGTTCATTTTCCATTGTTAAAAGAAAAGAAAAATGAAACACAACCAGACAAAAAAATATAAAACCGACTGTAAACACCAAAACGTAAATAATGGCAAATGTGTCATGGTTACGAAGAAAAATTACTGCTAACAAAAGTCTGAGCCCCCTACTCACTTGTTTTAATAGGGTCAGACACAGATTTTGATTTTTTCTTTGAAACAAAGTTAGATACGAGTAAAGCCAAGAGACAAGAAAGTTACATTATTGACCGCTTAATGTATTTTTTTTTTTAATTTCAAAAAAGCTGTGGCGTACTATAATCTTACCTATAAGTAGCCCCTTGAGACGCCACTGGCATTAATAAATTTATGTAATTCCCATCAAAAGAAGGCTTAAAGGTTTTTGAGTAATTGATAAAAAACCGATTAAAAAAAAAACTTTTACACCCTGTATCTAGAAAACGAAGCAAGTTAGAACATACGATTATATGAAAAAAAAATCTTATTTTTGGTTAGGAAATACCTATGCCCTTAAAATCTTTGGACTCAATTTTGAATCAGCCTGTATTATGAGATTTGTTGTTATTTCATAATATAGGTAGGAAACCTACGTGTATTTCAAAGTCATGTCGACTGGGGATAAATGGATTTTAAAAACAAGGATACATATTTCATATTCAGATCATAGTGGCTGGAAAAATAAATGGAAGAGACACGGTATACATAATTATTATGTAGGGGTGAAATATGGGCTTTGATGGTATTTCCAGAAAATAATCACTTAAGAACTGTTGTTGCTGTGAGTATATTTTTCAATAAGCATGAGAAATGTAGTGATAAGTGAGATTTTTTATTTACTTAGGAAAAAACAAATTTTACAAAATAAATTTTTTGAATCTAAATAATATTAGTGCTAAGAAACGAACTTAAGAAGCTGTAGCGATTCGATTAAATCGGTTATGTTCTATTTGATGGCAATTTTTGCTAACGAGATATTGAGAACAACTTCTGCTAGATTATCAGCTTTACGAAGATACATGTTGATTCAATTAACATCAATCACGAACACCTATAAGCCTCAATGAAGGACGAAAAGGGCGAACAATCCGAATAAATAAGAAATAAACTAGTTTACCGCTTCTAAAATCCTTTTCAATGTAAAATTTTATGTAATTCGGGTAATTTGTCAAATCTTTTCCAAAATTTCATACACAGGTACCTAATCATTTAAGAGAGGTATTTTTAAAATCCTAAATAAAAAATGAGTGATCTATGTTATGAATATTTTTGTTATCTATGAGTAGGAAAAGAAAAAAAAAATTGAAATACTCGTGAATAGTAAAAAACAATTATTATTTTGAACATGTGAATAAACGTTCGTATTTTTATGTACTGAGTGAGTCATTATGAATGTTCATATTAAAAAGCCAAAGTATACTCAAAAATCACAACAACACCGTAGGTAGGTAGGTCTTAATGAGTATAAAGACAGTTAATAGCCTGTCGTATTGGAGTCGGGTTTTAACCCATCGTCCTGACAGTTGTTAAGTCTGGAGCGCCCGAGAACCCAAATAAAGAGTTTCGACTCAGACAGCAACACACATCCAACCAGACTACCAAAAGCACGGACGGCCGTTTCGGTCTCATTAGACCTCGTCAGCGTGTGGTAATAAAATGAAAAATTCGTAAAATTCAATCGACAGAGTAATAAATAAAACGCTTTGTCACGAGACTAATCTAGTTAAATTCCGTCGAGGTTAACCGGAATAATCGACATTTGAATTATTATCAAAGCTTTCATGCAAGTTCCCCCACGACTTTATTTATGGAGTTTAAAAAAAGGTAGATAAAAAAATCTAAGTTGTTTGAGCATTGCACGTTGCATGGTATTTCAAAAATACCCAATTTCGAAGAAATTTTAAGAAAATTCCAATTTTTTATTTACTCATAGTTCACATGCCCCTAGCGGTGATCTTAGAAACTCAAAACTATTTTCCAACGATTTTTTAGGTTCACTTTCCTTAGAAAAAAATTCTTGCCCTAGGTTGTACGACGCTTAGTTTCTGAGATATTCCCAGTCACTATTAATGAATCATCTGGTAATTAGTCACCAATAGATACTAGGAATATCAATTTGCCAACAGGATGAATTTTTTATAAAAAAAATTATTTCTTTAATAATAGGATTTATGTACCTTCAATTTTGTCACATTATATTTAGTCAATAAAAATTTATGCAAATCGTAGGAATACGCAATACGGTAGAATAAAATTGTAGAATAAAATTCGTTGATCACTAAATGATTGAGTGCTTATAACGAAACAACAGATCCGTTTCAGAGATTCGGGATGAAAAAGTTACCAAGAAAAGTTTTTCATCTCTCGCAGACAGGTTGCTGTTGAAAGATCAGTTTTTATCTATAACTTTATAGCTTATCACGTTCAATAATGGTTCAGTTAAGAAAACAAGAGCTCCATTTTAGGGATACGAGATCGAGCAATTTGTGGAAAGTTTTTCATCTGCAAACAGATTTCGGCTGAGCAATCAGTTTTTTTTAAATCTGTAACCCGCAAATTATCTCAAGCATATTAATTGCTCGATTTATTTTCTTATTAAAGTATTCCTGACAAAATATACCTACAGCATCACCTCTATGATTACGTTGTAAGTAACCTCACCCACTCTCTGTGAAGGGGTTGACCTCTATCAACCGCGCCGAGCGGAGAGTCTACATAATAGTGGCCAGAGCTATGGGAGGTGTGTGAGCACTTGAGATTCGTCGGGGGTTGCGGACCGTAGAGCCCTCCTAATTAGTAAACCAATACAGGGTAGTAGTCAAGGGTTTGAATATGAACACAAAACTAATTTATTATCAATTTATTATCAATTTACTAAGAAAAGTATTTAATAAAATAAATAATGTACAATATATTATAATATTATTAAAACATAATATACCCTTAACTATATCCTTATAAGTCCTACGTTTTGATAGCCTATAGTAAGTACTTCTATGTACAAAGTTAACTTCCTTCAAAACTTCTTAAAAAAAACACCTTTGTGGACCTTGCGAACCGAATTGCTCTTTTATATCAATATGATAATTATTAAGGTCTAGCATTATACTCAACAACTTACTACGTAGACGTATCTCTAGATATGACTCTTTCTGGGATCTGCCTGCTCAGAAATAACGTCGGAGATTCTGATTTTTCACACAACCACAGACTCGGACAACACCCTAACCGCAAATCACTAAGTAACATCCCCTGGAGTCCGCGGACACAACTGCTTTTTTGATCTTTCTTCTTCTCCTCCTTTCTCTTCTTCCCAGTCTGTCGCCTGTGTCAAGCATCACGAGTTCATGAAATCTTCCATTCGTCTCTATCCTCAGCCATTCCCATGCTTATAGACTGTGGTAGTAGTGCCTTGCCGGTGAGTTGTATGATTAGATCTGTATATCTGCTTGGTGATCTTTCGCGACTTTTTTTCCATTGACTCCCCTGTCAGTCTTTATCTAGTCCGTCTCTTATGAAAATATAGTCAAATAACTTGGCGATATTTTCTGCTACTGTATGCTGTATGGTGCGCAATATTTTCTTTATTCGGATCTGTTGAAGGATAGATAGATTAGTTCTCGTTACCGTCAACAACGCTCTAAGCATTCGGCGCCAGCAACACATTTCAACGGCCTATATTTTCTTTCTGTCCTGTTTATTTCATTGTCCGGCATTAAGGTTCGTAGAGGAATACAGAAAATAGCAGACTTTTAACTATTCTAATTTTGGTGTTGAGCGTTATCTGCTGGTGACCTTTCCATATCTTTGTGCGAGCTTCGTCATGACTTGCTTAGCCAATGAGACTCTTCTACTTAGTTCTCCACTGCATCCGCCTTGGTTTGTGGATCCAAGATACATATAAATGTAGGTATACAGGGTGTTCTACAAGCTCTATGACAAACTTTGACAGATGGTAGGTTGCTTGATTTTAAACATATTTTTTTTAATAAACATGGGTCCGATTCGTTTTTGTTTAGAAGTTACAAGCATTTAACCTTTATTAACAATCAACAATAAAAATTTAAATTAAATGATAATCACAAAACTTAAGACTATAAAAATTGTTCGAAATGTCCACCCTCAGCTTGAATGCAAGCCTCACATCGACGAACTAAAGATTCGGTCACTCGAAGAATGAGATTTGGATCATTTCTTATTTGGTTAGCTGCATCTTGAATTCTTTCAAGTAACTGCTGATGGGTAGCGATTTCAACATGGTAGACCAGCTGCTTCATGTGTCCCCATAAATAAAAATCCAGAGGATTCAGATCGGGAGAACGAGGTGGCCATGATATTGGACCTCCTTGACCTATCCATTTATTCGGGAAATGTTCATTTAGCCAAGCAGCAACTTGTCTTCCTCTATGTGGTGGTGCACCGTCATGCTGATACCACATATTTTGAATAATATTGAGTTGCACGTCATCAATAAACTCTAAAAGGTCGTGTTCTATGAATGCTTGTAACTTCTAAACAAAAACGAATCGGACCCATGTTTATTAAAAAAAATATGTTTAAAATCAAGCAACCTACCATCTGTCAAAGTTTGTCATAGAGCTTGTAGAACACCCTGTATACGTGTTGACTGTTTCGATTCTCTTCATATTTTTTGATCGTTCTGATTCTGTCGATCAACTATGATTATTTTGGTTTTCTGTTTATTAATTTGCAGACCGACTTCGATGATTTTTTCCACTACTCGTTGTATGAGTTTTCTCAGTTCTTCTTCAGAAGAAACGATAAGGGTGATATTACCAGAGCATACCATAGGTTATTAATTTTTTTGCCGTATATAGTTAATCCTTCTTTCGATTTCTCTAAAGCGTTTCTCATGATCCATTCGCCGTACTGTATGTTTAAAAGCATGTGACTGAATATGCAGCCTTGTCTAACACCTTTACTGACATGGAGGCGCTCTGTAAGTTCGACTTCAACTCTGACCTGATAGCTTATGCTATCATATAGGCTATTTATTACGTATATCAAATGGCGAGGTGTACTCATTTCCTCCATGGTTCCTCTAGGCTCCATAGCTTCGGCCAACGAACGCAGTCAAACACTTGGTATACATATAATAGTCAGTGTAGCGTAAATAGGTCAATTCTAGTGAATTCCATAACTTTCTCTATTATCTGTCTTAGGTTTAAAATCTCCTCTGCAAGGTGTACATAGCCCACCTGTTCTGGTGGCAATTGTTACAATTAGTGTTTAAGTCGTTCCGCTATTATCTGCAGCATAACCTTATTGCTGGCATGTGAGAGTAAGATAATATTGTGGGGCAGTTTTCACAAGTTTCTGTCGGACTCTTGGATTTTTACTTTCTTTTAAAATCGACTTCTTTTGGTGAAGTTTGAAAATATGGTCTCTAGCACAGAGTGTTGTCGCTATTAATTCTATTTCAGTCACAACTTTAGTTCCAATAAAATTAATAACATTTAAGTTACGGCAAAGAGTATTGAAACCATCTTCAATCTATTCTCGCTTAGTTAATGTACTTTAGTTTCACTAATCAGAATTTTTCCATAGCAACACACCAATGTATTGAGTTATTTAGATTGCGAGAGTTAAAAGGAACTTTCAAATAGGAGGATCTTTTTGTTATCTTCTGGTATTGTAAGTTAGATAAATATAATCCCGCAGGGAAGGGTAGCTGTAAAATTTTTATACGCCAGAGTAATAAAGATTTTCAACTTATTTTTATGGTAGACTGTCAGCTTTATTATAGCGGAACTGGGAATACAAAGGTTCCAAAATGCGTAGAACTATAGTGATTTCCTATGTACCTATATGTGTGAGTGTTGGAGGCTCCTAAAGTGACGAAAAATAATGATCGATACGTCTCCTGAGGAGCTTCATAGATATACTATACTCATAACAGCCATAACTTGTTGAGAAGGTCATCTTAAAGAAAGATTAACTATGAAAGTAAAATATGATTCAAAGGACGACGAAGTTAAAACTGAAAGCAAAATTATATGACGAGGAAAAAGTGATCATAACTTGTTAAAAAAAGAAACAGAAATTTTCAGGTTTGAAAGAAGTTTTGTTATAGGCTTTTGATTTTATATTTAAAAAGGAACTATCAAATAAGAGTGGGTTTTTATTACATGAATCTTTCAAATGGTCATTAAGGATTAAAAAATCGCGGAGTGCTATTAAACTAGAGGGTGGAAAATAGAGATAGGAGTAAAGCTGCATACCATATAAATACTATAAATATAGTCCAATAAAGTCTAAAAAGTCATACGTATCGATTAAGAATACACATCCTTTTGATAGTTCGATTTATTTTGTTGCATTTACGTGGTTCTCGTAGAAACCATCCAGTTTGTCTAAACACTCCATCTCGCATAAATAAGTATACGTCAACATTGGTTTTGAATGAGAATTAAATGCACAATACAGAGGATAGAATGTCATTACGTGAATAAATTTTATGTAGTTGTCAGTGGATCTCAAACTGACGTAAGCGGTTCAATTCATTGTTTGAATGATTTCTTCAATAATTTACGCTCCTTTACAACTTGACAATTAACTGTTTGACATTTTCTGGTGAAATTAAAAATATTAATTCGGACGGTTAGTGTGACGTCACATCTGACTTTTTAAACTTAATCCTACTATACCATACTTTCCACATATTACAATTTGCTTTAGTATGCTACAAATAGACTTAAAATTTGCAATTCAAAAATTCCAAATGAATACGAAATACCTACCTATATGTCTCAGAGAGTTTTATTAAAGCATATGTGGGTATTTCAGTTTGTTTTCGGTTTGCCGCTCTAAATACTTGGATCATAACTTTTTGTACTGTACATCTTTATTACTGAACTCTGATGATACATCTCATCCGTATAAAACTTTATGAATGATTGGATTCGATATGAAATAAATAAAAAGTTTCTTACCCATAGGAGGCCCAAGTTATAAACTAATGAATCAAACCTTATTGAAGTGTATATCAAAAAACGTGTGTGCTTACTGTGCTTTCAGACTCAATGTATCACAAACTTTCATGTTAGATTGTTATTGTAATTGGATATAGGGTTCACATAACTTCCAAATTACATAGTTCCATTTGATGCGTCTAACAATAATTATTATTTGGCGATTGTAGCAAACGTTGAACATTCAGTTTATCCACATGGGTGAATAGCAATCGAATACCTACCATAAGTCTATAATAATAATATCTGTACCTATGTAAATTAATCAAACTTCGAACAAACCTCGTTTCATGAAATCTCCTTACGAATGTCAATTAAATTGAGTTCTCTCCAAATATTTACTTGTTTTTGTTTACTTTTTTCTACCAGTAGATATAACATAAACATAATCTATTTAATTCTAATAATTAAGGGTATAGATATATACCGAAAAGGGTAGTGACCGAAAGTGAATTTTCGTCCCAAGGGCGAAAAAACTCTTTGGGGACTAACTTTGTACATTTTGACAGTCTAGACGCTTTTTTTTAATTTTCAACTATTTTCATCCCAAACCTGATATTTTTTAATTATTTTTTAATTAAACGTCAGTTAAGTTTTTTTGTTATATACTATTTTTAATTTTCTATGATGGGAGAAAAACTGTTGTGTGTCACAAGTTCAGTAAATGCATTAGTAGCTTTTAGATATTAGCTGACATCGTCTCCCTACGCTAGCTCGTACATCTAATCCCCGCGGTCTATTCTAAAGCTCATTTGCTGCCTTTTGACAATGATATGTATACAATTCAGCAAGTTTCCCTTGCAATAACACTCTTCCGTTCTTGATAAAGGGCGTTATGTGCAATTACATAACATGCCATAGAACTTTGCTATACAACATTTCGAAATGATTGTATAATTGCTGTAGATATTTAGGTAAATGTTGTGGTGGCCTGATGTGATTTTTACAAAGAGTTAAATAAATTTAATAGAACTGTTCCTGATTAACATAAAAAATATTCTCGAAGACCTACGTAACGTTCCAATTAGATCATTGAAGCAGCAAATTATTAAAATTAATATTTCATCTTCTTTAAGAATTTCTCAATCTGACAAGGCTGCTTTCTTACCTGCAACGCAAAAAATGAGAGAATAAGAATTCTTTTATTTTATCTTGGAGGTAAATTTCATTACAAATAAGTTGACGTTCAATTAAACACCCTTGAGTAGGTACTTACTCTCTGTACACTGAGAGTTGTCCGTTGTCATGCCACACTGATTCTGGCTAAACAATTTCATTTAATTCGATTTGAATCGTACACTTATTTCTAAGTCGAACCAGATGTGGTATCGCAGTTCGTGTCAGTGGCGTGTGTTGAGGAATAATGAATATCCTATAAATATATTATTTCGACAAGTTATTGACGAAGTAGAGCCTTGCAACTTTTTGATAACAAATATTATATAATGCAAGTAAATAAGAATCATAATAATTATTGTTATCATCATGATAGAAATATCATGTCACCTACCTGCTGGTTGCCGTTTAAAAGAAAGAATAACACCTCCGTTTTCTTATTTGCAAGTAAAATATTCCAGCAATTTAACCACAAGACCACGTACTAGGGAGTTCAATCGTTTCCCAGGCAAAGCAAGGAAATAGATTTTTAGGCATTCGAGCAATTATAATAAGTTACTCATAGTTTATCACAGGACAATAACACAGGACACAGGTAATTCTGCTAATTTCGTATTAAAAACGTTTCAAATCACAATACAAACCTTTATTAGTATATTTACCGCTGACACTGACAGTACTGATAGTAGCGACGACAATCTTATCGTAATATCGTATCCATCTAAGCGTATCAAGACGCGAGTCGATACTTCCGTCTCACTCTCGCTCATCTTTTTAGAATTGCTGACGATTCAAACGTATTTCTGACAATACGTCCCATTTTAACTCGATATACTATGCAATGCAATAGAAGGAGTAAGAAACATAACGAGATGATGTATCCTTAGTTCTCACAACAGACAACTCTCAGTGTACAGACTTTAGGTATAATTATTTAAAATGTTGTTACTTCGAAACTGGAAAATAACCATTATAATGACACCTAATGAATTCCTCTTACAAGTTATTTTGTTAAGTCTTCTGAGCAAAGGCTGAAGTTTACATAAAATATTAATAAATTTCAAATCGATGAAAAAGTAATAATATTATTTTCTTTTGTGATATTTTTTGTTCCGCCTACAAATTTTTTTACACTGAAGAAGAAAACTCTTCGCCCCCCCCCCCCCATTGCAGAGGTGCAAACCGAATTCTCAAACCTGCTTACCATTCACCATCACCTAGATAAGCTGTTCATTTTTGAAATTGATATTGCCTTTTTTTGAGTTTCGTGCCGATAGCAATAATTATATACCATCGTACTCGGAGATTAAGTCGACCAAGGAATAAAACGAAATTATCAAATTGTTTTAGAGCCATATTTTATGACATCAACAGCACTTCAATAATAATAGTTCAATAATCAAAAAAATTACTTCTGCAAGAAGTTGTTTCGTCATATTTCTGGTTCAACTATACCTTCGCTCAATGTGACTCTTTTCCGCTTCATGATAGACCGTGCCGTGGCTTCTTTGAGATCTATACCGACGGCACCAAAAGTGCTCTTGAGACTGGATGCAATCTACTCCCACAACAATATAAACATACCAGATTTCTGCTGCATTTTCTCTGCAGAGCTCTTAGCCATCGGGCACTGTCTGAAGTGTCTAACATCTAATAATTTCCATAATGCTAACACATTGATTATCTCGGACTCCAGATCTGCCGTTGAGGCTATCACAAACAGGACTCTAGCCAGTGTAGCATCATTCATCTGCTTATGCAACATAAAGAGGCTCTTACATGAACCGAAACTGCAAACTGCAGCAACGATTAATAATTTTTTTCTTGGTTAAGGGTCATACAGTTACAGGCAACGAAATTGCTGGGATAACTTTGTAAACAAATTACAGAGCTGCAAAATTAATCCCACATTGCCAAAGCGCATACCCCATCTGTCAGCCTACAAATGTAATCAGACATTACAGTGTTACAGTAACCAGACTTACATTGAGTCACGGAAACTTTCCATTTCAAATACATAAAGATTGGAATGACTAACACCGACATATTATGTGGTTGTGACAGCCAGTCAATTGCTGACTTGAATCATATTTTCTTTTACTGTTCAAATCACGCTCTGCCTATTTCCGATCTTTACAAGAGTCTAATTCATTGCAATATTTCCTTCCCATTCAATACTCTTAACTACTCAAGAAAAAAATTCTCCATGCCTTGATGGTAAGCTGTCTGCGGGTAGCTTCAATCTAATAACACCCCCCTCCATTTCAATTTAACATTTATCTTTAAAAATTGAAAGTTATTACTCATTTAAGTATAAAAAAAGTATATAAAAAGTCGATTGTAATGACTTATCCAACAGGCTTTTCAGTTTTTTTTTTATTTTTTTTAACTTATGGCGACTTTTACAAAGACAATTTTCGTGTATAAAATCAGTATTATATTTTGTTGTTTGCAATTTCCATAAAAATGGGCAAAATATTCGTGTAAACATTGAATTTTGCTGTCATTTGAATCAAAATCTGATTTCTAAGTAACTTACATTTGACTTGACGAGTCAGGACTCGGCATACCAGCTCGGCAAGCCAACTCGTCAAATCACATGTCTATGGCCCAGTTGTGCAATGGTAATGAAAAATCTGCCAGCTTATTAGGTACTGATTTTTAAATCCTCTAAATTATCAAAATATTGGTCGGAAATTGCAGGAAATAAATTCTACCCCTTTGTAAAAAAATATAGTTAATTATACCGATCAAAAATGTAAAATATATTCGTCTTATTTTCAAATCAAGCGATTAAAAATCAGTAATTATTATTTTTCATTAGCCATGTGTATGCAGCCGGCCTAGGTATATCATTCCCATTGAACTTGACTTGGCGAGTCACAAGCCAGGCTCATCAAGTCCCGCACCATAGGTAGCCGCCTTTACGGTCTATAGATTTATTTATATCGTTAGTTGAATCAGTTGAGATGTTAAATAATAGAAAAACAAAATTCTGCTGTTTGCCATTGTAAATTGAATCAGTGTTTATCATAAATAATAAACTTTTATAAATTTGAGTCCCGATTTTACGGAACTAATTAATTCATCAAAGCATAGGATACATACAAAAAGAAAATAAGTACCTACTGATAAATTTTTTTTGAAATATAAATAATTATAGCATTCAACCCACCCGATTTTCTCGGAAATTGCTTAAAAGACTTAAAAAGGAATACAGCATCAGAACAAGAAGAATAATAATAGGGAAGATAATATTGATCAAAGCTCCACTTTGCATGTGATTTTCCTATAATATGTCTGAAAAACAAACTAACAGCGGATATTATAAAATCTCATTACGTTAACGGGCATATTTCTGTGGCCATTTCTAAAGAACTTATCGAGTATAAGTGGAATTTTTTTAAATTTATCTATTCTTGACATGAAAGTAATTATTACAAAAATGTTAATAAAAGTCATTTGACGTCGATATTAGGTCGTTTCGTTAGCCTAATGAGCCTTTATAATATTGTCTGTAACATACAGGGTGTCCCACGACCTGACTGCCATAGCTTAAGGGTAGGTGTAGTTTTTCAAGGCGATTCAGGATCTGGGTTTGAAATTTTCCTGAGGCCCTTCGTTTCGATTATACAGGGTGATTTGTGCAATTTGCCGAAATCTTTGATGAGCGATATCTTTTGAACGAATTGATCGAATTTAACGCAATTTGGTAGATATGCTCTACTAATGACACTTAATACCTCGCATTTTTCGCCGATTCGAAAACTGCGGGGCCGTACCAATTTTTTTTGATATCTTTCGGCTTTGTCGAAAAGTTCACCCTGTATGCGTTTTATTCAAAGTTTGGTGCCATTTTCTAAAACTACGTGAAAAATGCTACAATTATGGTAGAAAAATACTTGGCATCATTAAACTGAATCGAGAAGAAAATTCAGTTTTTTAGTTTTTTATTCGGAATTTCACTTCATGTGTTGTTCATAATTGAAGAAAAATCGAATGTGGTTTTTTAAAACTTGCGTATTTTGTAGTTATTTCAAATAAATTTACTTTATCTACAGATTTAGCCAAGATTGGGGACCCTTCTACAGATTGTTTCGAGCTAAAAAAATTTTTTAAATGGTTTTTAGATTAATTTCAAGGTCAAGTAAATGTGTTGAGTTTGATGGTGGTCTCCTTGACCATTACCTGCACTGAATTGTAGTTTTTCTTCCCAACATTTGTGTTGATATTTTTCTTCCTGTTTCGTTTATGTGGATACTTATTTGTCTCTGTGGTAATGTGTTAAATTGTGTTATTTATTTTGCTGTTAAAACTTATTCTTAGCTCGAAACAATCTGTAGAAGGGTCCCCAATCTTGGCTTAATCTGTAGATAAAGTAAATTTATTTAAAATAACTACAAAATACGCAAGTTTTAAAAAAACACATTTGATTTTTCTTAAGTTATTAACAACACATGAATTGAAATCCCGAATAAAAAACTAAAAAACTGGATTTTCTTCTCGATTCAGTTTAATGATGCCAAGTATGTTTTTACCACAATTGTAGAATTTTTCACGTAGTTTTAGAAAATGGCACCAAACTTTGAATAAAATGCATACAGGGTGAACTTTTCGACAAAACCGAAAGATATAAAAAAAAATAAGTACGGCCCTGCAGTTTTCAAATCGGCGAAAAATGCGAGGTATTAAGTGTCATTAGTAGAGCATATCTACCAAATTTCGTTAAGTTCGATCAATTCGTTCAAAAGGTATCGCTCATCAAAGATTTCGGCAAATTGCACAAATCACCCTGTATACTCGAAACGAAGGGCCTCAGGAAAATTTCAAAACCAGATCCTGAATCGCCTTGAAAAACTACACCTACCCTTAAGCTATGGCAGTCAGGTCGTGGGACACCCTGTATAGGTAGTGTAAGTACTGGCAGATGTATAACATTGTAAAAAAAAATTTAATACAGAGGAAATAATCTGTTGTGTTTGTAACATTGGAGGACTTATATTAGGTACTTACTTAAATAACGTAAGGTAGGCATTTGTTCATCTGGCGAAATAATATTCAAATTTCAACTCATTTCTGCTATAAACTCTTCACATATTATCATGCTCGAGTATATGAAATGAAACATAAAATTTGCATAATTTGTTCGCTCTTCTGCACTCCTTTGAATGTTTAGAATTACTGACATGCGGAGGGAATATGGTGAAATTAAAGTGACATCTGCTGACTTTGGAATAATAGTTAATACAGTCGGTTTTTTGTTTAAAAAAATACTTCGTGCAATATAAAATTTGTTGCTCAATTCTATATACAGGGTGGGTCATTTTAATCGTCGCACCCGGATATTTATGTCGGTAAGCCAGATAAAAAAAAATGTGCAGACAAAAGTTGTTCAGGAAAATTGGGGTCATCTGACTGTACTAATTACTTTGACCTTGGTGGCCCATTTCGAGGCCATTTGAAGGTGAAGGTTATTTTTTAAACAGGACCCTCCTTTGTATAGTTTTGTTTTTTCATACTGCCTGAGAAAATCCAATAAGAATGGTTTTTACAGTTGCAGCCTAAAATAAGTAAAGGTTATGAGTTATAAGTATATACAGGTTGTCCGTTTTTCGATATCTCGCTTATCAGTAGAGATACGAGGTCGGCTGAATTGGGGCAAAGTTGCGTATTTTTATATGCCGAGTAATACTCGTAATCTGAAAAAAAAATCAGGATATTTTTAGTCGTTGCTGAAAGTTTTTGAAATGTCAGATGGATAGCTCTTAACGTCTTATGTAAGCCTACAAAAAATTATTTAAAAATTTCTAAAATAAGAAAGATATGGAAAAAATAAGAAATCTCGATTTTTTCAGGATACTTCAGCAACGACTGAAAATATCCTGAATTTTCTTCAGATTATCACTCGGCTTAAAAATACGCAACTTTGCCCCAATTTAATCGACCTCGTATCTCTACTGATAAGCGAGATACCGAAGGTTAGCCTCGAAAAACGGACACCCTGTATACTTTATTTGGAAAGATATCGCGAGTTTTTTTTATATTTATACCACGGTTTAATTTACCTGAATTTTCACATCCGGTTCCTAGGGGCTTAAAATTTGAGAACCTTCAATTTTATCTCTAGGTCTCACTAAGAAGTTTTTTCTCTAAGAAGATTTGAAGACTTCCTCCAGAAACGCAAGACATGGATTTCTGATCTTCCCTGTCATACCAGAATTCCGCTACAGAACCTAATCGGATTCGCAAGATAAGTAGATTACCTACCTAAATTACAACAAATATCCTTGATCGTCATTTTAAATATTTTCTTTTCATTTTAATTTGAATTTCAATCAACGTCTCTTGCTTTGATGTAATTATTACAACAACTTAATTATTGTAAGTATTAATTTTTTTTTTAATCTCAAGTTTACTTGATATCCTTCCACAGTTGATTGTAAGCTAGTCTTTCAATCAACGCTTCCACACTGTAACTTGCGCACGATTTTCCTGAAAAACTCATGCTTTAATTTTTTCTCTAAACTAGAATAGGTAGCAACTTATTCCCTTAAACACATGTTACAAGTTTTGTTAGATTGTTTTTTTGTTCTGTTCGTCGCTTCTCCGTCAGTGAAAATGTTCCTGCAAACAGAAGGTTCTGCTGCAAACAGAAGTTTCTTCTTGCCATTTCTCCGAAATTGATTTTTTTAGTAATGTCAGTTGCTGCACGTTATTTCAGCCCTGAGGTATAGTTTGAAATTTTCATGAAAAATCGATGTCTTCTGAATGGGGCTTAGTTTTGTGTAAGCACAGTGACCACGAGTTGGTTAAACAATCTAGTTCGACCGTAAAGTTCTTCTGTTTCTTTCAAAACGAGGATAAAAATTTTGAAAAACTCAAAAAATCCGTCAATTTTTACCTTTGAACGGCCATATCTCGAGAACGCGAATTCGCTTGATTCAAAGGCTTTAAATTTCGGAATTGCCATCGACTACTGGCACGTCTATTGGCAAATTTTCAAGGCGCCGCAAGTAATTGAACGTGTCAAAAAATCGACAATAGAAACCTTCACCCAAAAAATGATATTTCTCCTGTATAACCGAAAACAGGGAGAGAAAGGAGAAGACCCGCTCAAAGTTTCCATCACAATTTCTCAATTTCGTCTGAAACTGGTGAGCGGAAAACTGCAATTATGCGATTTCCCATGTTATTCCCCTATATGTCCCGCTTTGAAAGTTGTCACATGGTATAATAGTGTCCATATTGGATTTATACACTTTTGAAATGGCACCATTCTTACAGGTGGTATATCTTGGAAAACAAACTTAATCGTATAGTTTCGTGGACAAGCAATAAAAGCTGACAAATTATTTTTTACAGACAATCGTTATTTTGAAAAATATATGTCCAAGACATTGGAATAAAATATTACAGAAAAGGTATAAGGAGTAGTTACAACAATTTAAATATATTCCCAAATTTAAGGAAAAAAGAGATTCTACGAAGTAAGGGTTGAAAACATAAATTTTATGAAAATAGTCGAACAAATAGAACAAAAAGTGTTCGACTATTTTTTTTTAGAATTTCAGAATTATTTTTTATAGTTCTTTCTGTTAGTTGGTCGAAAAAATAATCAAGTCAGCTGTAAAAGTGGCAACAGTGGCAACAGAGACACCAAAGACCAAGTTACATTTGTCTCAGACTTTGACCATTTGCGGTTGGAGAGATGAAGGTGTAGTTCTCCCAGTAGGGCCAGTGGTTAAGGGAGAGATGTCTCATCTCAATAGATGGGCAACTACGAACGATGATACGAGAGAGGTTTAGGCTCCCAATAGGCACAAGACTCAAGTATTCTCTCTCTCTGATGCTGCTCGACATTTATTTTATTTATGACTGCCCTTAGAGACTATTAAATAGTATATGAGTAACACATACGATACCTCCAAATAAAACTGCAATAAAATTGATGATCGTTTATCGGTAGGGTGAACTACGACCTTAGAATAATATAATTTCTTATTTGTTTGTTTTCAAAGATTAAAAAAAACTTCACCTAAAAAATATTTACAATAAGGTTGAGTTTGACTTGAGTTCTCGAATTATCATTCTCTCGCCCAAAACAATGAATGAAAATCACCATGGATATAGTGAGGATGAGCTATTAAAAGAAATTTTTTGACGAACTAGGTTTACTGATCCAACTTATTTATTGACAATCATAGAAGCATTTAAAAAAATAAACCTTTAATTTTAATAGGTGAGTGGGTATTTAAATATCTGCACTACTTAGTTTCAGAAAATAAGAGACCTTGAGGTATGAAAATTTTTGCCCAGGTTTGTGGCCATGTTAATGGGAGGATCATACCAATTTCGTTTATTTGAACTCTTGGCTTTCCATTAATCAATCGCAGTATTAAAATTGTGGAGTAGTTAATTAAAATAATTTTTTCTTCAAACGTCAGTAAATCAGACATTACTCGACTCAGTAGCCGGTCTCAAAGTTTCACTTTTCCTCCGCCGGAGCTAAAGTGTTGCCAAGCAACACTTTACCTCCGCCGGAGCTAAAGTGGTGCCATAGCAACGTCAACATACAAACACATAGCTACCTGTATTAAGAATCAACTATTGAAATTTTATTAA
Organism: Malachius bipustulatus; assembly: GCA_910589415.1. NCBI lineage: Eukaryota > Metazoa > Arthropoda > Insecta > Coleoptera > Melyridae > Malachius > Malachius bipustulatus. The sequence continues at coordinate 41,291,845 of OU342632.1, read as the reverse complement.
TGTAGGCCCGTATATTCATCAATAAAATTCAACCAAGATATGAAAACTCTCTAGTTTATTATTATCTAATAAGGTTAAAAGGAATTTGGTATTAATCAAACATAATCTTTGGAAAATCTACACCGAAACGAAGTAATTCTATGAAACGTCATAATTATACCCGAAGCCGGACGGTCGACAGTCGACTAAAGTCGAGTCGAGCTCGTGCTCGGCTCAGTCGGCTCAAACGTCAGAAAAAAAGTTGGGTTATTGCGAGGTAAACAAAAATAATTATTATTCCGTATTGAAATTTGAATATTGAACACAAGGATAATAATTATAACCATATACCTAGGTACATAAAGGAATCCAACATCTTATATTTTTATTATTAGGTAGGTATTAGTGCACAGTTATAGGTACCTACCTACAATGACCTACATATTTAACATTCAACTTCTGACTGACTGGCATCATCATTAACAGAAAATGAAAAAATTGACCAAGCAGGGTCTAGCAAGAGGTAGGTAGATGTTATCATTAATTTTATAACTTACTTACAAACTTTTATAACGTTTTTAATTTTGATTTTGCGATGATTAGTAGTTTAGTTACATAATTATTATTTTATTATTTTTCTTTAATAATTTCAATAATAATTTCTCGATGTTCACTGACGTTGATGACAGTGTCAATTTGACAGCGCCGCGTTTCTATAGAAGCAGCCCATACTCCATACTCACCTACTTATACCAGTCCAAACCTTTTGAAAATTCGCTTTCCTTCAATTAAAAATGATGTTCTTGCTTAAATTTGCCCACGTTTGAAGAAAAAATAGTATATTTTATTTGGAGGAAAAGTGACTTTTCATGGCTTGCTCTCTATTATCAGCCTCACTTCGTTCGGCTGATAAACACGAGCGCGCCATGAAAAGTGTCACTTTCCCTCCGTATAAAATAATATACTATTTTATATGATGTGAAATAGATCTGTTGATTAATTACACAGTGAATAGAGAACAAAATTTGGCAGTACACATATAAAAAAATTACTAATCATTATTATAAACTTAACTGTTATTTTCAATATATCAAGAAGTTAAAAAAAATAATCGAGCTTTGATAAATTAATAATAATAATTAATGATATAAGAAAATCATAAAATAATCATCATTTTTATACTTGAATATGTCTTGAAAATTTCCTATTGTCCCTACACGAACATGCTTTTAAGGGTGCAAATAATAAAGTTAAAAAAATACATAATGTGAAAAGTAAGAGGTAACTTTTATTTTAACACTATTGCGTTAAAAATGTATACTCACTCACCGCTACTTGGGTTCCTAGTTCTCCTGAAGATTTCTATGAGGATCGAGGAATAGCAGAAGACGATTACAATTAGTGGGACGGTGTAGAGAGCTAACATCCCCAGAACGTCATACAAGATTTCATGTGCGTATGACGGAAATGCATGGTAAGTGACACACTGCGTGTACCACGTGATATTCGGATGTGATTCAACGTGAAAAATGATGCTCTGAAATAGAAAAATTATACTAAATAAATATTGTATGCTATTTACTAAAAATGTCTTAATAATAATATTAATATATTTTTTAAATAAATGTTTTTGAAAGCTGAACCATACTATGATAAGTTTTTTTTGCCTTTAACGGATGAAGCTACGTTTACACGAATATACACCTCATAATAATGTAAAATTTCCCTATACTTCCTCGTGACTAGATATCGTGACTAGATAAAAGAATGAGAAATGGTAAATAATATTCTTTTACGTTTTCTTTATGCTTGTTTTTCGTATTGTATTTATTGGCTATTTTGTGTAAAACCTTATTTTATAGGAGGTGAGTGGTGCAAAACCAGGAGTTATTATTATTATTATTATTATTCTAGGGTAGGTTCAAAGCCCTTGTACTGAAGCTTTCGCTTATTGTACCCCTTTGGATTATTAGCTCATCAGTCCCGTCTCCCGAAAGTATTTCAGAACGAGTCCAATGGGTGCTTGTTCTATTTCCTTTGGTTCCGCCATTTCGGTCCCAAATATTAGAAGTCTAGTTCCCTCTAGTGCAGGGCACTCACAGATCAGGTGGTATGAGGTTTCCTCCCCCTCCCCGCATCTCCTGCAATCTGGGTTATTTTTCACCCCTATTATTGAGAGGTGTTTCATTAGTGGGCAGTGTCCTGTTAGAAGTCCAATTGCCCATCTCAGCTGGTGTTTACTCAGCTTTTTTAATTCATTAGTTTTATTCTCTGATAGTTCTCTGATAAATATCTTCGAATGTCTCAGTCCATCTACTTCATTCCAATGGGATAATATGTTTTTTCTTCAGGAGGTCATTTATTTCCCTTCTGACTTCGCTGTAGGCTATGCAGCAAGTTGGTTCTGGCCCAATTAAGGGTAGTTTGGATCCCTTTTTTGCAAGAAGAACCAGGAGTTAATGTTATCCAATTATAATTACAGGGTGAGTCGGGAAAAATTTGCCAAACTCCACCAATGTGTAGGCAGATGTAAAAATAATATAAAAAAAAACTCAACTCTGATCATTGTTCAAAAATACCGCCATTGCCTTCTAAACATTTTTATTTTGTCTGCGAAGGGCGGTTGTTGCTTTTCTAATCGATTCGTGATTTTATTAAATACCAGCTGAAGCATTATCAACATGTCGAATTAATGCTTCTCGATTTGTCGACTTTTACTATGTTTTTAATCTCTGTATGGGTTTCAAGTTCAACTGTCCCCTATAAACAATACTCCATTGATGTGAGGTCTGTTAGATTTTGGAGACCAACTGACAGAACTAGCACACGTCTAATCCAACCCACTGGGGGTACTCGGTCAGATAATTTTTCGTCGGCAGTCTTGGTTCATAGTGTTTCAAAATATCCTTGGATCAAATAAATGTTGACACGATTAGGTGATTTATGGCTGATTTTTAAAAAAAAATTCAGTCAAATGATGTCTGACCTGCACCCAGTTAGAAATTTGTTTGATTTATAAAAGCGTCTAAGCTGGCTATACTCTCTATTGTTATAAATAATATGTGTGTGTGAGTAAAGTTGAACATTCATGTGCTTCAAATAATCGAGATGACGACTGCAGGTGTTAACGTGACAAAAGTCAGACGAGCATATTTAGAGAAAGGAAGGGAGATCGGAGGTTTTCAGCCCTGCAGCGATGAAATGAAGAAGTTCGATTCCAAGGACAGTCTACCTTTAGCCAGCAAATTGGACGGTAGAGCTCGAGAACGAAACGAGTACCTACGTAGGTATACTCGGTACTTATTGCGTTTCGGGATTTGCGTGGAATTTAAGGTGAAGACCGGCCGGAGTGTTGTGTACTACTATAGTCAGAGGAAATCAACCCTGAGCACAGACAGGTTAAAGCAGTAAGCAATCACCATTAAAATAACTACCTACTAAATAATTAAAGATTATAATAAAACCCTTGGACTATTAAATAAAAGGATAAAACCTCATCTAATAATAATAACAATAATAAATAATTATAATAGTAATAACTTCAAATAACTAAAACGGAAATCCTGATAATTAATAAATAAATTACATTGTTATCGATACCATAATCCATAAAATAATATAACGATCTCCTTTGAAATTTAGGCACGTGCGAAGAAAGAAGATTTTAGTTAGGTATCTGGAAGCATGCTATTTTCTTTTATTAGCTATAAATTGTAGACTATTAAGTACTTGTTTATTACTGATGATTTTAATTATTATTCTGATTGGAAATTGGATTTAATGAATAAATTAAGTTAAGTTGTCGGGTTTCGTTTGCTTTTGAATTAATATTGCCCATTAGCCCTGAATTTGAACACTTAAAGTTCATGAAAGAGTCTCTAGCCGAGGAAAGAATTCACAAAATTAGTAGAGTTAAAATTTGCACGAGTGCATATTTGGCGCCCAACGTGGGGCACGAAAACAAAAATAATAAAAAAATAAACAAGATTCAAAAGAATGCGAAACCTTGAAAATTGAATTTTATGATGTATTGTGTACATAGCGAGCTTAGACGAGAGGAACAGTAATGCTTACTAGAGCAAAGAGTAAAGCAAATAAACAGCATCAAGTGATGGAAGGAACCAATAGTGAAATGGCAAAGTCAAAAAGTTTGACAGATATACCTGTAGGTGAGACTGAAAATATAGGGGAAAATTCTCAGGGGATGAGTCAGATGGCATTTGTTGCTGAGAAAATTGAATTAGGCAATGCGCGATTAATGCAGCATTTTTTTAATAATATGAGAGGATTTGGGGAAGATATTGTCAAATCGAATGAGAGACTATTAAAATCTGTAACAGATTCACTGGCAAATAAGATAGGAGAAAATCGAGGGGAAGACGAAAAGAATAAGGAGCTATTGTTTAAAAAATTCGATGAAGGGACTAAGTTAGTTATAGAAAGTGTAAAAGAAATAGACCAAAAGCAAAAAAGTGTTATCGAAACAATGGCTTTAAAATTTGAGCAAGTCATAAAAAAAAGTACTACGGAAGTAGTCAGTAAAGTTCTAAAAGAAGTGACCGGTTTGAAAGGCATAGAAAAGGTTGGAAATGAAAATGAAAAGCAGAAAAGGGATCATAAAGAGTGGGAGAAAAATTCAGTTGAGGTTGGAAAGCTGGGTAATAGTGAAAAATCGTCTAGAGAGGATGCAAATTTTACTAAAAAGGGGGGTGCGAGTTTTGAGGCTAATTTGAGCGGGAATGTAAATCCGCAATTGTATTTATCACTATTTAGGGAATTAGGAGGTTTCAATTTGAGGTTTGATCCGAAATCATCAACAAACCCGGTCCAATTTTTAAGAAATTTTTGTAAGATTGCAGAGGAGGCTATGGTTCCTATAGATAGGCGGTTAAGTTTAATTTCAAGGTTGATAGTAAATGAGGCAAGAAATTGGTTCGAGTGGAGAGAGGTTGAAATTTGTTCCTATGAACAATTCGAGTGGGAGTTTTTAGACCGCTACTGGCCAATAAGTAAAGAAAGAGAACTGCTAAGAAAAGTTCAGTATGGGGAATATGATGAAAAAATTTCCAAATCGGAGTATTTTTTAAAATTGATGAGAGACGCGTCGTATCTTAGAAATCCTCTAAAAGATGCGGAACTAATTCCGTTAATCATTGCCCATTTTCCCTCTAATGTAAGAAATAGTTTACCATTGAATAGTTTGAACGATCCTTGTGTGATCGAAAATTATTTGAGACAGTTGGATGAGATGGAAGGTCGTTCGCGTAGATACCAAAATCAAAATCGTTATCAAAGCAGGCAGAATAATGGCCACGATTGGAATGATAGAGAGGAACGTCGTAGGTATCATGACAATGATAATAATGAGAGCAGGGGAAATTATTACATGCGTCCGGAACAAAACAGAAACTATAATACCCAACCGTCTCAGAATTACAACAATACACGAAATAATCAAAATAATAGTGCGTCATGGCGTAATGATAGAAGACCTCAAGGTCAGGTAAGAGATTTTCCTCCCAGAAATAATAATCATTCTAACCGAGAGGTAAATATTGTCGAGCGTGTCGATTTGGAAGTAGCAGGGACCACCGGGGTAGCTGTTGAGGTTGCGAGCGCAGGAATTGGTGAAGGCAGAAATAACAGGTGTTCAACTGAAGGGCAGTTTTATAGTACTAGTAGTGTCGAGGAAAATGTAAATGTCAGGGAACCAGAACGAACAGTGCAAATTCGTACGGTATTTAATCAAATCGGAGATAAAATCCTGAATGAAGACCATGAAACGTTGCCAGGTGTACCCGAGTGTCCGTCCATAGAGGTAAAGATTGAAAGTTTAGGCCCAATATATGCGTTGATTGATACTGGCGCTCAAGTGAGTTGTATCTCTAAAGAATTAATAGATAAAATTAAAAAAACAAAGGAGGGTTTATTGTTTTTACCGGCAACAGGAGTTACTTTGGTAGGCGCAGTAAGAGGTAAGAGCCAGAAAATAAACCACCAGGTCCAGCTTAATCTGACGATAGACAAACAAATAACACCGGTGTCGTTTTTAGTGGTGCCGAATTTAATTAGAGATATGATACTTGGATACGATTTTATAGTATAACATCAAATTATAATTAATTCTGAAACTGTAACGATTAAGGGAAATTTTAACAATGAATCGCAGGAATTTGCCTATAGTGATTGTGTTCGTCGTGACGATGGTGTTAGGGTTGATTATGCTGAGTTTAAAAATGAAATAAAACCGGAACCTAAGAATTATACAATGGAGCAAATACAAGAAATTGTTGAAAAAACTGAGACATTAAATGAAAGCGAAAAAATGGAGTTATTAAAGGTATTTGGTAGACATAGTAAGGTTTTCTCGGAACAACCCGGCTGTATGAAAAATTATGAACATAAAATAGTGATGAAAGATGAAACTCCATTTTGTTGCAAATCATACCCCGTTCCACACGCTTATCGGGAAGTAATTCATGAGCAAATTCAGGAAATGTTAGAATGGGGCGTAATCGAAAAGGCTCAAACCGAATATATTAATCCATTGGTCGTCGTTCGTAAACGAGATAATACACCTCGAGTGTGTCTAGATGCAAGAAAATTGAATAGTAACATGGAAGCGGACCATGTAATTCCTCCAAACCCAAATGAATTGTTGTATTTGTTTAAGCCAGGGCAAAAATTGAGTGCTTTGGATCTAACTAGCAGTTATTGGCAGGTTTTGATAAGGCCAAAGGATAGGAAATTTACAGGTTTTTTATACGAGAACGAAACCTATGTTTTTCGTAGGTTACCTTTTGGTTTAATGACTTCAGTAGCAAGTTTTATTCGGGGATTAAATGCAGTATTAGGGGATGATGTACAGTCATTCGTGGTCCCATATGTGGATGATTTGTTAATATTTTCAGAAAGCTTTAAAGAACATCTTAATCATTTAGATACGATTTTAACAAAGTTTGAAGACGCTGGAATTACTTTGAAGCTAAGAAAGTGTAAATTTTTTAAAAAAGAAATTGAATTCATAGGACACATTTTGTCGGCTGAAGGGATTCGTGTTTCTCCTCAACGCGTGAGGGCTATTCAAGAATTTCCTACTCCAAAAAATGTCCGCCAATTGAAGGGATTTTTAGGCATTGTAAATTACGAACGAAGGTATATAGATCATTTGTCAGACAATACGGTCTATTTACAAAAACTTTTAAAAAAAGGTGCGAAATGGCAGTGGGGAAAAAAAGAACAAGAAGTGTTCGAATTAATCAAAGAAAAGTTCTGTCATGTAATTCTATTGAGACATCCAGATCCAAAAAAGGCTTACTGTATTGAAAGTGATGCCTCGGGATATGCTATTGGTGCATGTCTGTACCAGATAGATCCAGAAAATCAAGGAAAAAGAATTATTGCATTCTACAGTCGTTCATTAAAAAAAGCTGAAATGAATTACATGATTACAGAGAGAGAGATTTTAGCTGTAATTGAAGCATTGAAACATTGGAGAGTATTTGTGTTGGGGAATAAAATTCATGTGAAATCTGACAACTCAGCAATACAGTTTTTAAAGACTTGTAAATTGCTGAATGCCCGACTCACGCGCTATGTGTTGTTTTTACAGCAATACGATTTGGAATTCTCTTATATTCCTGGGCGTGAGAATACGATAGCCGATGTATTATCACGTATTGAAGGAGAAAATAAAATTATAAAGTTTCGGTCTAGTCCGCGAAATAAGGAAGTTGAAATTGCACCTGAGTATAGTCTTTCAGTAATGGAAAAGAAATCGGAAATATATAAATCACTATTAAAGAGATTTAAAAATATTAAGCTTGATCAGAGAGACGATGAATTTTGTAAGCGTGTTTGTAGGTATATTGAGGACGGTCAGCAGCGATGCTGTAATTGGTTTATAAAGTATGAAGGATTGTTATTTCGTAAAACCCGTAGAGACACTGTTACCTTATGCTTACCTAAGAAATATATTCTAGACATTATACTACAAGAACACCAAGATAACGGTCATTTTGGTGCAGATAAGTGCACTATCGAGTTAGGCAAGTGTTACTATTTCCCTCGTTTTTACCGAACTATAAGGAAGGTAATTGCTGGATGTCAGCTGTGCCAAAAAGCTAAGGTAGCTAAAAGAAGTGTAGGCGAAATGCATTGTGTCTTACCATCTAAGCCCAATGAATTAGTCTGTCTAGATTTGATAGGTGAACTACCTGTATCCCGTGCTGGGAGTAAATATATATTAACTATCGTTGATGCTTTTTCTAAATACGTAAAGCTTTATGCGTTACGAAATTGTACTACGCGTGCAGTACTGAATAGATTAATTAAGGATTATTTTCCCATGGTAGGAAAACCTGAGGCTATTCTCTCCGACAATGCCTCCTATTTCTCCAGTAAAAATTGGAACAATACTTTAAAGTCTTTGGAGGTTAAAATAAAACATACTTCCCGTTATTATCCGTGTTCAAATCAGTCCGAACGCGTAAATAAAGAGATTGGTCGCCTTCTGAGATCATACTGTTATAATTCTCACAAAAAATGGGCCCACATGTTGAAAGATGTCGAAGGTTGGTTAAACAATACTACTCATGAGAGTACAGGTTTCACGCCTGCAGAATTGCATTTGGGGATAAAAAGGACGAACCCGTTCCTTAAAAATATATTGTTTCCTGAAAATAACTTGGAGGAGCAAAGTATTATTATTTTGGCCAAACAGCGTTTATTAACTAAATCGGAAAAACGAATACAGCGGCATCGACCGAATCAAATTATAAGTTTCAATGTTGGTGATAAGGTTCTGGTAAGAACGCATCCACAATCTGATGCCATGACTAATCAAATAAAAAAATTCTTCTTAATTTATTCAGGACCATATGAGGTAATTTCAATCGCAGGTGCGAACTCATATGAGCTTAAGGGAATAGAGAACGGACGGACTATAGGTCTTCGTAATGTTCGTGATTTGAAACCGTGGAAGCCAGAGCTGGAAGAAATTTAGAAAAAAAAAATTTATTAACTTCAAAGAAAGAAATTTTGTTTTGATTTCCCAATCTGTTTCTATGACTTGGTTTGATTCAAGTAAGAGTTATACATTTTTTTTGCTCAGACGTTTTTGTTTTTGTTTTGTTGTTGGTCTAATTTTGGGGATAACAATGTTCAAGCCTTTCCGTTGATGCCTACAAGAACTTAAACATTGTGGGGGGTAATGCACCCAGTTAGAAATTTGTTTGATTTATAAAAGCGTCTAAGCTGGCTATACTCTCTATTGTTATAAATAATATGTGTGTGTGAGTAAAGTTGAACATTCATGTGCTTCAAATAATCGAGATGACGACTGCAGGTGTTAACGTGACAAAAGTCAGACGAGCATATTTAGAGAAAGGAAGGGAGATCGGAGGTTTTCAGCCCTGCAGCGATGAAATGAAGAAGTTCGATTCCAAGGACAGTCTACCTTTAGCCAGCAAATTGGACGGTAGAGCTCGAGAACGAAACGAGTACCTACGTAGGTATACTCGGTACTTATTGCGTTTCGGGATTTGCGTGGAATTTAAGGTGAAGACCGGCCGGAGTGTTGTGTACTACTATAGTCAGAGGAAATCAACCCTGAGCACAGACAGGTTAAAGCAGTAAGCAATCACCATTAAAATAACTACCTACTAAATAATTAAAGATTATAATAAAACCCTTGGACTATTAAATAAAAGGATAAAACCTCATCTAATAATAATAACAATAATAAATAATTATAATAGTAATAACTTCAAATAACTAAAACGGAAATCCTGATAATTAATAAATAAATTACATTGTTATCGATACCATAATCCATAAAATAATATAACGATCTCCTTTGAAATTTAGGCACGTGCGAAGAAAGAAGATTTTAGTTAGGTATCTGGAAGCATGCTATTTTCTTTTATTAGCTATAAATTGTAGACTATTAAGTACTTGTTTATTACTGATGATTTTAATTATTATTCTGATTGGAAATTGGATTTAATGAATAAATTAAGTTAAGTTGTCGGGTTTCGTTTGCTTTTGAATTAATATTGCCCATTAGCCCTGAATTTGAACACTTAAAGTTCATGAAAGAGTCTCTAGCCGAGGAAAGAATTCACAAAATTAGTAGAGTTAAAATTTGCACGAGTGCAGACCTGATGAGAGAAATATGTGGGCGCTGATAAAACATCTGGCAGTATTCTGAAGTGTAGTGTAGAGGAAAATGGTCTAATGTTCTTTGTAATTCCCTTCAGTAAAAATTCAAGTAATGTTCTCCTGCATTATGGCGATGCTCCAAAACGAAACGGTCAATTCAGTAACTATGATTTTCGACTGTTGCGTGAATATTGTCATCCAACAATTAAATTTAAATTCAAAAGTAATTATAATTTTGTAAACAGCAGCAAACGTGACTTCGAGTATACTAGCTTGAAAATTCTTCTACAAATCTGTTTCTGGCAATGTCTGTCATAAAATATACTAAATTTTTATCATGAATAACCTACTTCCATCAAATAGTAAAAAAAGGACTGGAATTGCGTTAATTAGAAGTTTAACGAAATTTAAATGGTAGGTGGAGGGCGCCACTAGAACACTCAAGTCAAATCCCCCCCTCGGACTTCGTAAGGAGTGGCCGCCATTTTGAATTTAAGGGATCTCTATCTCGTTAAATATCGTTTGTACGTAAAACATAGGTACCTACTGTTACCAAAATTGTTAAGGAGGATACATCCAGAAACTTTTTCGACCTCTTTTTTATTTCTTATCGTTCAAAAGATATAAATTCTCGGAAATTAACCTTTTTGGAGTGGAAACAGTTTTTTCGATTTAACAACATTAATCGCGGATGAAAAAAGAACTTGACAGTTGTAACTTATGAGTTTCCCTGCAATATGCATGCTTTCGAAAGATTTTAACATGCTTGGTACGAATAAAGAGGGCGCCAAAATTCGACCGGCGCTAATATTTTTGAAAAAAAAAATTTAAGCAATGGAATTTTCATCAAGTTCATAATAATTAAGGGCTTTTTGAAAACGTCAATTATTATGGTTTCGATATAGCGGTTTAAAAAACAAAATGGCGAATCCAATATGGCGGGATATATTTGTAATAGTAGGTTTCTTTTGCGTACAACCGATATTTACCGAGATACATAATTTCATCCCTTAAAGTCAAGATGGCGGTCATCCCTTACGGAGGGGGGAAACTTGGTTGGAGTGTTCTAGTGGCGCCCCCTACCTACAAATAAAATTTTGATAAACTTCTAATTAACTTAATTGGTAATAGGTACAGTATAAATTTTATAGGAAGGCGAGAGTTTGACGAGAATAGGTTAGTGAGCAGATACGTTAGTTACTACCTCCGAATCTATAAATATTTGTTGTCCAATATCAACAATGTTAGTCGATATTCCCGTTAAAATAAAAAAACAATCAATCAGATATAGCTGATAAGAGTACCTCCGCCGCTCATCGAACATGTAAAAGCTCAGTGGTGGTGCTAATTAACTCGTATCGTTTCTATTTGAAATACCTTTAGGGTACGTACTTATCATTTATAATATTTAGTTTTGTTTGCAAATAAGTGCCGCGCCACTGATGTTATTTCTAGTCTGATACGGTGGAGCAGTTTTAAAGCCCGTAAGATGCGTAGTTCACGCCTAGCTTCTCGCCTCCTTAAAAAAATTTGACAGTTTTTCTTACATTATCTACAGGTATAACCATATATTTATTACTCCTATATAGCCAGCTTGAGAGAGAGGCTTGTCTCCGACAGTAGAGTGCAGACGATCGTCTCTCTGTTGCACAGTCTTGGATTTCACCTATGTAATCGTGGTTTGCTGCCGCGACCATAGGGGGCGCACCGGACGCCTCGGGAGTAAATAATTGGTTACAGCTGACTGGGGCCGCGCGCTGGTTCCATATTGTGCAAGTCATATGAACGTGAACGTGCAATATTATGATTCCACCTATTGTTCGATATGTCAGTGATACAGATACGTAAATAATCATTATTACTTCAAATATTTTGAAGTAAAGTCAAGAAAAATAGCTAAAAAATGGGTTTTAAATGCTGTTTATGCAAATGCTCCCCCGACAAGGTGAAAAAAATCTCATTGCACAGGTAAGCACTAGTCATTTTCATCATATTATATCTTGTATCTACATCATTTTGAAATAATAGTCTGAATCGTCAACTAAACAATTTCGCGAAGGTTCGCTTGATGGCAATATTATAAGGAAAACTTTTTTAGGTTTCCAGATCGTGAGACATACCCACACACCTACGATCAATGGCTTGCTGCATGTGACCTAAAGGATAAACATGATGGTGTCATAGGAATGCGAATTTACTCATCTCATTTTGAAGAATATGATAAGATCACAGATTACGTGTTAACACATCTCAAACTGGGAGCAGTTCCATCCATCAATGTTAAAAATCCAAAAGGTGCTTTGCAGCAACAAGAGCAAAAAAATAGTGATGGTAAGAACCTTTTTTCGATAGCAGTAATTATCGACAATTTTTGTTCACTTTTGAAATAACTAACACTGTTTAGATGTACCGTAGTGTGAATATAAAGTTATAAAAAATAGACTGTAAGCGCTATGTTTTATAATTTTTATTAAGCGACTTCAAACTACATATTACAGAAGGCCCTACTCCTCATCCACATATTGAGCAATCATTGGACTTGATATCTGCGAAATTATCGGAAACCGCTGAAAAAGTTGTTGTGGCACATGACGGCTGCAGCACTCCGAAAAGGACATTGGATACAACAGTAGTAGCAGAAAAAGGTAATAAATTTGAGTATTGAATAGAAATGAAATCTACAAATTCATTATATTAAGAGCTCAATTAAAAATTATGAGTAAATTTTAATTACAGCCTGTACGGTATTTGAAACTTCTGTGGCGAAACGGCGATATTTTCATCCCCGATACATTTCGGAGGTAAAGACAACGGATGTGGCAAGCCCTCGCAGTGCGTCACGAATCATAAGGTTTGTGAAAGAAGAAGATCGAAGAAAAACTGCAAAAATAAAGACCTTACAGACCACAAAACGACGTCTCCAGAAACGTGTGACTTCCTTGGAAGGTCTATTGTCAGCTATCAGAAAGAAAGGAATGATCTCTGAAGATGCAGAAAATACGATTTTGGTGAATTTCCTTGAAGCATTCTTATAAAAAAAAAAAATAGGAGGAGGTCGTATTTCTGCCTACCTGAAATTTGTAAATTTGCACAACTTGTACTCCCATGGGTTTGTTAGTTGCAGTGCACAATAATTGATACCTACTGATATTTTAATATTAGAAAGTTTATTAATTTTGTAAGTAAAATAATTCAAATTGAAATATGCAAGAATTACATATTTTAATTTTTTGCCCCCCTTGAAATCGAAAGGGTCGTTTTTGAAACTTCAAAATTTCAGTAAATCCTTGTGAATATCAAACATTGAAAAATCTAACACTACAATTTGTCTAGAACAAAATTTTTGATTTGAACATCAGTATAAATTTGAAAGTGAAAAAAATACAATAATTGAAAACGTGTTCTTTCGCGGTAGTTTATGAAACATTAATAGGTACCATTTGGAGTCAAAAATCATTTGGAACGTACACTAATGTTTTTATTTCTTGTTGTAGAGTGGAATGACGGACACAATGCGAGAAATTTTTACAAGGAGACTGAAAAGTAGAGGAAAGTATTCCCCGGAATTAAGGAGTTTTGCCCTGACCTTGCATTTTTATGCACCAAAGGCGTATCGATATGTCAGGAATAAGTGGGATAATCTGCTACCGGGTATTTCAACATTGAGAGAGTGGTACAGAGTTGTTGATGGAGAACTTGGGTTTACCAAAGAGGCTTTCGATGCAATTACTTTGCGCGGTCGCCTTACAGGAAAACCTGTAATGGTAAATTTGGTTCAAGATGAAATGTCTATTCGGGAACAGGTGATCTATGACAAAGATACATTCCGCGGAAAAGTCGATGTGGGTACTAACGACAATAATGGAGATCAAGATTCAGACAACATTGTAAAAGCCAGAAATGCGCTCGTTCTTATGGCAGTTTCTTTGAATGAAAATTGAAAAATTCCAATTAGATATTTTCTCATCAAGTCATTAAACAAAGAAGAACGTTCAAATTTATTATTAGTGTCTGCTTTACAACAACTGCACGACTGCGGTTGCAAAGTTTATTCATTAACTTTTGATGGAGCGGCCACAAACATTAGTATGTGTACACACTTGGGGGCCAATTTCAATTACAATGATTCAAATTTCAAGTCGTGCTTTACAAAACCTGTTACGAAAGAGCCGTGTTATGTTTTTTTTGATCTATGCTACATGATTAAACTGCTTTTATTAGAAAATTTATTGAAATAACTGAATGATTACGCCGGAGTTGTTAAGTTGGATAATCTAACAACACTACTTTCCATAAAGTGGGACTGTTTATATATCCCTCATTTATTATTAGGTAGGTACCGACACCAATCTAGGTATCATACAAAAAATATTTATGTAAACCTTGAAGGGTTCACCTGTAGATTATAAATAAATTAATATTGTTATTATTATTAATTAAAATAAGTTACGTAAATGCTTGAACACAAGAATGTATTTTAGAATTTAAAATTTCTAAATAATGTGAATTTATTTTACTTACTAATATTATTGCAATTAAAATAAGTGATTGTGAGAAACAGTGTTCAATATTGTTCAAAAAATAAAATCAATTACCTAATACTTGGTCTCTTTTTTATCCATTTCCTTTTCCTTTATCCAGGGATGCAAAGTCTTAAAATTTCCAATTCCAAAAATATATTAGGTATATCACAAGGAAAGAAAATGAGCATTATAAGCTGATGGGCCACTAACTACTGCATTTCCTGAATCTATCAATCTAAGTCATGACTTTTTTCCTATAGCATGAAAAATTGAGAAAGATAGTAAAACAAACTTAAATCTTATTTTTAAACATAATAATTCAAACTAGATTCAAAATACATTTAAATTGAGATTTAACCTAATATTACTTGTCTGACGCTTCAAAAATGCAAATAAAACTTTTGTGTAGGTAGTGAATTATTTGCATAATTGTGTTTAATTGAATTTGCTTAATTGAATCTACAAAATCGAGAATTTCATTCAAAATCATAAGATCTCAGAATTTTCGTTAGATCTGGCATCAGCTATACTATTATCACATTATGTAAATAATATTCGCACATGCGCAGTTCATATCTAGCATCTCTGTCTCTCGGCACACTTTCCACTTACAGGCTAGGATAGGAGGCTGGCGATATAGGAGTAATAGATATATGGGTATAACACATAGTAGGATTAAATCTAACTTGGAAGGATTAGGAGGCATCGACTGAAAGTTAGTTCATCAATTAGCTTACTGATTGTTGTTTGGAGAAACAGTTGCGCCACCTGATGTTACCAGTAGTGGAAATTCAATCAATCATCAATTATTATTGCATGGACAACAATCCCAGCATAGGAAATCTGATAAATTTGTGGTAATAATAATTAATATTAATCAGTATTTTATTAGTCGGTATCTTAGTACATATTCCACTATTAAGTATCAAACTACATATTATATCAAACACCTCTAATGACGTGCTCTGAAATTAATGTGCAGATACGCAATACCTACGCATTTACCCTCCTGCACTAATGGATGAAAATAGAGAAATCACCGGAGCTTACAAATCCCTAGAGTGGTAGGGCAATTACTGTTGAGTACGGTAAATATCATGTGACACGTGGATGACCACTCACCCTTGTAATTTCAATTATAGAAAAAAAGTTTTGACTAGGGTTAATCTATTTATCATGAGTTGGAGTCTCTTTAATAAACACAGTTTCATGGTTGAGTCTAGACGGAGCTGTTCTAGTCTCCAATATAGTCACAAATTTCTTTTCTTTTTTTTTGTTATTTCTGTCTTTATTGTTTATTTGACAATTTTTTATATTTTGATATTTGTCTCAATTTTGCAGATATTTATTTAAAAAAAAAAATTACGTACTAACTGTTCTCATGTATTTATGACTATATACAGTGTGCTTCAGAGATTAGGGCCAAATTTAAGAAGGTAGTTCCCCTCATAAATCTAAATTTAAAAAATGAATTTCTGGTAAAAAAGACGTTTCGCTTAAAAGATACAGGGCGAAAAGTTTAGATAATATAGCAGTTTTTGGCTATAACTCGTCTAAATCTAAACAGATTTTGACGGAACTTGGCACGAGTAACTAACAAACTAAGATCTTTAATTTGACTATTTCAGGTTTTGTAGATGTCTTTCAGTGGCGTAAATATTCAGGGTTGGCACCCCTTTTCCCGTCCCTATATTTTACGCCATGGACATCATTGCGAAAAATACAAAACCGTTATTCAATAATAGCCCATGCATTTTAGAACAAAAAAAAGTGTTCTTTATTTTTTTCACACGCCGCGCCGTTTTTGAGATATTTCAAGTTTTCTCAAGTGATTTTGGGCCATTTTTATTGCAAAATCATTGATATTTCATTGAAAGTTATGTGCTGATTAGAATAATATCTCAAATATCTCAACAACAGTGCAACGTATGAAAATTATTAAGCAATACTTTTTGTTCTAAAATTTATGGGAAATTGAATAAGTGTTTTGTAATTATTGCAATAAAAGCAGTGGCATAAAAGATGGGGGGGGGGGGGAAGTGGCGCCAACCCTGAATATCTACGCCACTGCCAGACATCGACAAAACTGGAAATAGCCAAATTAGAGACCTTATAGTTTGTTAATTATTCATGCCGAGTTTCATCTAAATCGGTTCAAATTTATAACCAAAAACTTTAATATTTTTTAAAACTTTGAAATCCTGTATAGCTTTTAAACGAAAAGTCATTTTGAGCTTAAATGTATTTTTTTCAACCTATATTTATGACCATTAAATTTTGGCCCTATATCTATGAAACATCCTGTATTACATAAAAAAAATAATAATAATATGAAGATAATAGGATCAAGGGAAGGAGGAACCGAAGTGATACCTCCATCAAGATTCTGGCAGAACGTGGTCGCGCATAAACATATTAGCGCCTCCTAAGTCCTATAATCTATTGAAGACGGTCCAGAATGATAAAATATTTACAGCTTGCAAAATGAATTATATGTATACAGTGTGTCCCAGGTTAAACGGATTTACCTATACGTATAAATGACAAAAGACATTTTAAAGTAGTGATTTGACCATTTGGGGCAAGGCCTGCTTGAAAAATTTTATTGAGAAAAGTTGCTCCGGAATTTAGAATTATGCATGCATGTTGAATTTCACAATAATCGGCTTACTTAAAAATCTCAAAAAAATTAAGAAAATGTTGCAAAAAATGTAAAAAAGAATCAAAGTAGTCCAATTTTGGTTATGAAATTTAGCATGTATGCATAATTTTGAATTCTGAGCAACTTTTTTCAATTAAATTTTTCGATATTTCGTGTAAAAAAGGTACTTTACTTTCACAGAAGACAAGAAGAGTCCTGTCAAGGCATGCTTCATTTATTGAACATAAAAGAATGATAAGATTGCTTTAAAGCAAGCAGACTCGGTATCGAAAATATTTTGTCATTCATACCTATAAATCCGCTTATCCTAGGACACTTCTACTTATCTCTGCGTTCAATTAATTTTTCCTCTCTGTCATAAACTAGTTGCTGCAATTAGTTATAGAATACAAAGTTCTCGTTTCGGTGATATTTATGTCATGAACTGATGTCAAATAAAAGTAAATTTTAGTTAGCATTCGAAATTATCACTTTATTAAACGGTTAACCTCTTAGTACAATCAAATTTGAATTTCAGATAAAATATTAATCTACATCTAATTCTCCTTACCTGAGGTAAGCTACAAAGTACCGCTCCAACCCAGGCGCCGACAAGGAGTCCTTTCTCCCGTCTGTCTAGAGCGACTAAATGCAGCGGTTTTAGTACAGCATAATACCTAAAACAACGAAAGTGCATTAAAGGTTTATGAAATCATGAAACTATTGAGATCAAATAGCTCTGTTAATGCATTATCATTTCCACTTGAATTTAATCATGTTGCCTGTGCTCTCCAACTTCTATAGAAAGTCCAGTTTCCTGTATCAAATTCTCTAACAAGCTTCACATCATTTTCCTCATTTATTAATGAACAACCTTTTAGGAATTTATTTCATAAGTTATAATTTGATTGAAGTACTTTTGATTGAAAGAAAGAACTTTTATAAAAACAGTAAAGAGCTTGCTTAATTATGTATGTATTCTTTAACAATGTTTCATAATGTGGTGAAAGAATTGATTCAAGTAAATTGTGCAATTTGATCGAATATGAAGATGTCGCAAATAGTCAACCATTAGATGCTGAAACCTGATTTATAAATTATTTTGAACTTCTTTCTCCTTCAATATTAAAAGCCTCAATCTTCATTTTTTATTTTCACCATTTGCAATTTTTGAATTTTCTCTAATTCTGTTTAAACAATAATTATTATTATAACAATAATAATTGTCGCAAGTTGGTTCAGTAACTTGATAAGTGTTTTGGACCTGCTCAAGATATTCTTCCTCGATCTAATTGTGGTCTCTTTTTAACTCCCACAAAAGTTAAAACAAATGAAAACCGCTAATTTTGGAAAATTTTAACTTATTTTTAAGTAGTGGAAATGAAAGCAGATGAACAGATCAGAAACTTTTGTAACAAGATCCGATGAGGCTCTCGTTATAAAAACAAGTGGATGCAGACAGAAAGAACGAATAGTTTTTTCAGGAGATTGGAGAGTATAGTTTATTGCAACGTCGACGAATTATTAGCAACGAACCCGGTATAAAACGGCCAATCCGTGCTGGCAGTCGGGCCTCTGGTGATGATCAGGGAACGACTTAATCTCTCTTCCGAGTGCTGGCTTTAGCCCCCTGTCCCCTTCTACCTATCAGGCGAGTTGAGTCGATAGGATAGTCCTCGTCTGGACTATCGCTACTCGAAACTCTCCCGAAAGCCAGAAAAAAAAGTAGTGCCTATGCTAGGTGAAATAAGTTATATTGAAATTTAGCTTAGTACCTAGTACCTATGCGAGACCTATTGACATAACTCCAGAACTCTACTAGAACATAACTAGAAAAAATATACAGTTTTCGAACTTCCAGGTGGCAATTTCGTAGGACACGAGATGAGTAACATCATTCTTGTGACACTTTTTGTGACACATTTGTGACACCAATAATTATTGACAAGTAGGGTCAATTTTTGAACTTGGTTTTTGAGAAATGAAAAAACAAAATTTCACTAGCCCAGACTTTTATTTAAAAAATTGAATCGCAAATCTTAGGGTGAAGGATTTCTATGTGAAAATTCTTGAATGATTGTAATATCAAAGATACTCTTTTAAATGTACTATTCGCCTCCTATAATACCGTAGGTGGACAAAATGTCTGGATGTTTAGGACGTTTTTTTTAATACTTTTCAATCGCAGTATTTCAGTTACATAAATAGATTTGTAAGTCTAAATAAGGTAGATATGCATTTTGCCATTTTGCATGTATTTAATAATGAAATATTTCAAATTACCGCGTGCCCTGCGGTTTAAAGCAGTTGTTGCCATCTTGTTTCCAGGATAACAAAGCTAATATTATCTCGCGTAAATACTACCTACATAATAAAGCTCTTGATAAAGGAGCTGGCAAAGCTTGAATCCCATTCACAGTTGTTTAGTCATTTATATTGGAGTGGGAATATTTATTATAGCCATATTCTTTTGGTCCCAATATTGCAATCGAAACAGGTAGAAACAGGTAGTAGTAGAAGTAAATCAGATCATGGTTGACATTTTACTAATCTTTTGTTTACTTCGGTTGGCACATTTCTCTCATTTGATTTCTGACGGTCACCCCGGTGATGAACAACTGGTCAATAGTACTATCATCCACTACCAACATGGGAAAGCCTTTATCAAAGGACCCATAAAAAAGACAACTGAAGAACTACTATTACTTAGCAGGAATCAGTTACGCATTACAGTGGGATTACTAACGGGACATATTGCCCTAAAAGAACACTTAAATAAAATAGGACTGTTCAATGGAGACCTAAGTTGCCGAGAATGCAATAGGGCCCAGGAGACAGCAAAACATGTACTGTGTGAATGCGAGGCTCTGGACCGCAGAAGACAGGAGATATACGGACAACAAAAAATGCGTCCGGAAGAATATGAAACTCATTCAGTAACGGGGCTGCACAAGTTAGTTCAGGGAACCAGACTGATGGAATGGGTGTCATAAAGCAAAAGGGGGTGCACAATAAGCCCATGAGGCTGAGGTGCTTCCGGTGACCAAGAATCAGACGACCCTCGAAAGGAGGGGGTTTTAGTGGGTGGGACTCCCACATAACCCAATGCATGGGTATCCATAATGGATTTACCCTCCTTTTTCAAAAAAAAAAAAAAAAACTATCATCCACTAGATAGCATTGCGTCATGTGGGTCACTTTAAATCCGTGGACGCTCTTCTCTTTTGAGCGTTAAGACCGTTATGAGCTTTCCAGGCATTTCCATAATAATTATGATGGGTGACTGAATCAGAAATACGGCGATTCAAAGTAAGAATATTGAATCAATGGTGAGTTATTTTTTAATTGTTTTTCTAATCCTATGAATGTCGAAGAATGCTGCAGTTACCACAGTTCAATACAACAGTTATTACTGCCAAACAAGAAAGTACCTATTGAAAATTTAGGAAACTAGGAGAATCAAGAGTATTCTCCTATAAAATATGCTTGAATGAAAAATTATTACAGGCTCATTTTTAGAGCAACGTGTAAAGGAAAAAATATCTGAAAAAACTGGACTGGGATATTACGAGCAATTCATTAGTAGGTAATGTATAAATAATATGTACCTAATATAATTTTTCTTCCAATAGAAACCTTTTTCTTTTAAGGAAACAGAGTAGGTACCTACATTAAAAACGGATTTTTTGCAGTAGCTTTAAAAGTTATTAAAATTGTTTAAGTAATCTGAGCACGTTTCTTCAGAATGCTTATATAAAAGCCTTATATGTATACAGTTGCATGCTACTCACCTGTCGACACTGATGCAGACTAGAATAAAGCTAGAGAGGTAGACTCCAAATATTCTAAAAAATGCCATTATTCTGCACATGGCGTCGCCGGCTTTCCATTGAACGGTAGCAGCCCAGCCAATCTCAAGCGGCATCATTAGAAAAGTTACCTGTAAATAACGAAAGAGCCATATATAAATCAAAAATATGGTATTATATCTATTATTATTATTATGAAAACAGCTAATAATACAATGTATTGCTGAATTAATCTTTATTTTACTGAATTTTTACCTGAAGAGTTTCAAAGTTGCTCTAAATTTTAGCAACAAAATTACTAGGTATAACCTTTGTAATAGCCTTAATTCAGGGCTTCTAATATTTTCGATCAAGACTTTCCAGACGTTCTAACAAGATAGATTATTGGGTTTTATCTATCATGGTGAAGTAGAAGATTCTTCGTGCCAAAATATTACGACCTGACACAACTTTATCAACAAATTATTGATACATATTGAAAAAGATACAGGGTGGCAAAGTTGACATATTAAAGTTTATTTTTCGGAATAATTTGAAAGATTGGCACCGTACGAACGTAAAAATTTGGGAATAGACGTTTTGCGGCTTAGACTATATTAATAAATATGGACCAAGATATACATACTGAAAAAGTGTTCCGACATCCATCTCTCTCCAAACAAGACTGTTCAAAACAATGAATGCCAAATCAATAATGAAACTGGCACTTACAATGAAAGAGCGCAACCTCTCCAGTGTTATTGGTGGGCAATAAACATCGATGGATCCCTTATACCCGTTTTACTTTGCTACATCTGGCAACATGAATGTTTACATCCTGTCAGACCGTTTGTTTACATAATACCATAATAAGAGTTCGTGTTTTTCAAACAGTTGTAAGTTCTTTGTTATTTATATTTTCAGCTCTAGCTTTCACTCGTTTTAAGCTTTAATAATTAATTTTTCAATTAAGTTAAGAAAAAGTGGCGAAAACGTGTTCTGTTTTTGAGAAAACTTCGAAAGAAGGTAAGTCTATCAGTTTCCTACGTAAGCAACGCAAAGCCGTCAATCAAAACAAAGCATACATGGTCATGGGCGTAGCGTAGTGTAAGTGTTTTATCTTTTA
This sequence comes from Malachius bipustulatus, assembly GCA_910589415.1. Taxonomy (NCBI): domain Eukaryota; kingdom Metazoa; phylum Arthropoda; class Insecta; order Coleoptera; family Melyridae; genus Malachius; species Malachius bipustulatus. Next base: position 41,269,627 of record OU342632.1, on the reverse strand, counting down.
ATTTGTGGAAACAATTATTGTTTGACAGTTTTTTTTTCATTTTCGAAAGCATACTGAATACCTACTGAATACTTTGAAAAATACAACTTGGAAAAATTATTCCATTTAAATAAATAAAAAATACTGACTTTTTGAAAGTATATTACCTATTATTATTGTCAACCTCTAATTTAAGATAATCAGAATATGGAGAGGGGGAATAATATTCAAACAATATCATCAAAGAATATGAAATAGAAGACTTTGACCCGGTTGCACGAACGTTGAAAAAAATTCAGATTATTACTAATTTTAAGTTGCAAATTTTTAAAATGTGGTGAACTTTTTCCATGATCTTTCATTTTTTATCGGCAATTAATTCTTCTAAAATTGAGACGAATTCACTCCCAGCAATATCAGAACAAAATTTTGGTAATACAGGGCATTTTGAAATTAGTGATTAGGTATCTGACATATTTTCAATTATAAAGGAGAAATAAAAATTGAGTCTTCTTTGGACGGCCAATTTATTAATCAAGCTATAAACTTGAGTGCCCTACCGGTTTCGGCTAAATGCCATCATCAGGGGCTAGAAGGGACTACTCAACTGTAAGAGAAATAATATCAAATGAAAGTTTATTGAAAGAGAATTATCTATGAGGAAGAAAAAGTGAATATGAAAGTGTAAAAATATAGTTAAGATCAATAATGATGAAAAAGTAAACACTAAGAAAAATAAAATAAAAAGAACTTACAGTTAAGCTGGTGGGAAATTCCCCAAGTTAAGCATGCTATAATAAATAAGGTGTATCCTACACATATGGTAAAAAACAGAATCTTGAATCTAGAGTTAAAATGTCACAAATTAAAAATCAAACAAAGCTAAGAAAAACGTTCAGCCATCATAGTCTGGACTGGAGGATCTGAAACGAAGGCAATCTTCATCGAAGGCAAGGCCGCTCTTCATCGATCGGGCATCAATTTCCTTATTGATAGACTCCTTTTGGTCCCGTTATCGGACACAAATTTTAGGAAGGAATTGAATACTATTTATACGTTAGCTTCAAGGAACGGTTATTGTAGGACTTTTGTACAGGGGATTTTGAACAGTCGACGGCTGAGGTTGAATAGGTCCATAGCATATAGTGCGTCTCAGCAAGATAATGAAAAACCTAGATATGTTAGCCTTGGTTATTTCGGGGAGATTTCTACGGTTTTGGGTTCTGTTTTTAAAAATTTTGGTTACAAGGTGGCTTACAAGTCATCTAATACACTATTATATGATTTATTTGTGCATAATAAAGATGTTACACCGACTCTCTCACAAAGCGGAGTCTATAGACTTAATTGCGGAAACCCTTGTTGCAACTCTGTGTATGTTGGGAGGACGGGTCGTACTCTACAAACTCGCATCAATGAGCATCTGAGAAGTCAACAGACCTCAAACGATAAGTCAGTTTTCGGAAAACATTTGAGGATCAACCAACACTCTTTTGACCCTTCGAGAGACGCGCATATTCTTCACAGATCACCCTACAGCCTGAGACAATCTGTTTTAGAGGAGGTCGAGATTTTCATACATTCCAACGACTCGCGTTTCACCACTTTGAATGCTTACCAACTACAGAACCCACCAGACATCTTTAGTGTTCTCACACCCTTGTTTAGGAGTTCCAGGCGCGTCATATAACGGTGTTTCCCCGAATCTTTAATATTTTCTCAATTTCATGATAGAACCCACAATAGTTACCTACTCTCTGTACACTGAGAGTTGTCCGTTGTCATGCCACACTGATTCTGACTAAACAATTTCATTTAATTCGATTTGAATCGTACACTTATTTCTAAGTCGAACCAGATGTGGTATCGCGGTTCGTGTCAGTGGCGTGTGTTGAGGAATAATGAATATCCTATAAATATATTATTTTTATTTATTTATTTTATTTATTTATTTTAGTTTACACTGTATAACGGGACAAGCCCAAAAAAAATACAGGAAAAATAACAGCATGAAATATAAAATATAACATAGTTAATACCAAACGGAATGCATAGTGAGCATCAATGGACAACGGAACGCTTTAGATGACCAAGGCTGCAGCCCAGTATATCAAGCGCATCTGAGGCTTCGTTACAAAGTTTACACATGGTGTAAAGTGGAGAAAAAGCTAGTATATTAGTATGCGGTGTAGGCAAGTAAAACATTTGATTAAGTCGCGAGGCCGGCCGAGGAACAACGAAGTTAAGCCGTTCAAGAAAGGACGGACAGTCTACGATATTGTTCAATAGTTTATACATAAATACAAGTAAAAAGTAATGCCTTCTGTCTAAAAGGGAAGATAGGGAAAATGCCCCCAGTAATATATGCTGCGGAAAGCCGATTGGAGGGTAGGTACCGTGAACTTTAAAATGTAAGAATTTTAAAAAACGTCGTTGGACGTTTTCCAATCTTTCAGCATGAGACTGATACCCGGGACACCAAATCACTGACGCATATTCCAACCTTGATCTTACGTATGCGCAGTAGATGACTTTAATCGCTTCTGCATCGTGAAAATCCCTACACATACGCGTGATCATGCCGTACGTCTTTAATGCCTCTTTCACCACGGTCTCGACGTGTGCCGAAAATGATAGTCTCTTATCAAAAATTACACCAAGGTCACGAATTGTATCAGATCGTTGTATAGTAGTGCCATGAATGTTATAATTAAACAAAAACGGAGCACGAGAGTTACTGTACGACATGACACTGCATTTATTTACGTTTAGGTCTAAATTATTTTGCTGACACCAATCAAGCACTTTGAGCAGATTTTGCTGAAGAAGCCCACAGCTCTCAACACTGTCAACTACTGTAAATATTTTTAGGTCATCAGCGAACAGCAGACACCGAACATTCAGGCGGGGAACTATATCATTTATAAAAATTAAAAATAACAGAGGACCCAAAATCGATCCCTGTGGGACCCCTGATGTTGATACATAATCTCTCGATGAGAACCCATTATACACTACGTAGTATTTACGTTCGCGGAGATAAGATTTTATAAAATTTGCAAAATCAGGAGAAAATCCAAAAGCATCTAATTTATGGATCAGTAAGGCATGGTCCATTCGGTCGAAAGCCTTTGATATGTCCATATAGATAACATCCACCTGAGATCCGGAGTCGAGCGTCTCAGCTATGAACTGTGTCTTACAGACCAAATTTGTAACCGTAGACCTCCCCGGAACAAAACCGCTCTGAAAAAAGGAAATATGACTGTGAACTCTATGGCTGACAGCATCATGGATTAGAATTTCAAAGACTTTACTAAAGTTACAGATGATGCTGATCGGTCTGTAATTGCGGACAAGACATTTATCGCCACTTTTAAAAACTGGACAGATCTTAGAACGCCTCCAAATGGATGGGAAAGTATGCGATTTCAGTGAAAGGTTAAAGATCTTAGCAAGAGGTGCTGCGAAGATGTCAGAGCAATCACGCAGAAGAAATGCCGGGATACCGTCCGGACCTGTTGTGAACTTGTTTTTTAACCTCTTCAATGCTATTGTTACGTCATGTTCGGTAAAGGATGGTAAAAGTACAGAAGTATCACTATTTAAGTTGTCGGGCGGCATTGTGGTAATGGGCGTGGAGAAAGACTCGCTAAAATAATTTGCAAATGCATTTAGTATGTCTGTGGGATTACTAAGGCAGGAATCATTAAGATGCATTGTGCTTGGCATGGAGGACGACGATTTATTGTTTTTTACATATGCCCAGAACCTAGATGGGTCGGTTTTAATTGTGTTTTCGGTACGAGTTATGTAGGCCTTGTAAGCTAGATCGATGTCAATCTTTATCTGACGACGTAGGTGTGAAAACTTAGAGTAAGCTAATAGGTCATTTTTTCGTTTGTATTGACGCCAGAAGAGAGTCTTATGACGCAGGTCTCGGATTATCGTCGTTGTAAACCAGGGGGGATATTATTTCGACAAGTTATTGACGAAGCAGAGCCTTGCAACTTTTTGATAACAAATATTATATAATGCAAGTAAATAAGAATCATAATAATTATTGTTATCATCATGATAGAAATATCATGTCACCTACCTGCTGGTTGCCGTTTAAAAGAAAGAATAACACCTCCGTTTTCTTATTTGCAAGTAAAATATTTCAGCAATTTTACCACAAGACCACGTACTAGGGAGTTCAATCGTTCCCCAGGCAAAGCAAGGAAGTAGATTTTTAGGCATTCGAGCAATTATAATAAGTTACTCATAGTTTATCACAGGACACAGGTAATTCCGCTAATTTCGTATTAAAAACGTTTCAAATCACAAGACAAACCTATTTTTAAGTATATTAAGTATATTTACCGCTGACACTGACACTACTGATAGTAACGACGACAATCTTATCGTAATATCGTATCAAACTAAGCGTATCAAGACGCGAGTCGATACTTCCGTCTCACTCTCGCTCATCTTTTTAGAATTGCTGACGATTCAAACGTATTTCTGACAATACGTCCCATTTTAACTCGATTGACTATGCAATGCAATAGAAGGAGTAAGAAACATAACGAGATGATGTATCCTTAGTTCTCACAACAGACAACTCTCAGTGTACAGACTTTATGTCTGTCCCCTTCATTGGCGACTCCTACCCCTCCTTATCTCGTCTTTAATGTCCCCTTGTATCCGGCGTTTTTTCGGTTTTTCGGACTGATTTTGGAGCCTGCTGTCTGGCCACTCATGTCATTATGTGGTTGCCTTATATTATATAGTTACATTATGTAGTTTTGAAGTTTTTGTTTTGTTTTGTAAGTACTTTATACTGGTGACTACTGGTTTCGGCTCCCGCGAGTGTTTGTTCATTTGATGTGTAGGCAAGCAAATTTACATACTTCAATATTTGTTGGTAGCTTGTCATTTGCAGATTTCCATCCCGCTCTTGGAGCTTATCTGACGACGCAGTCGCCTTGCCTTCGTTTCAGATCCTCCAGTCCAGACTAAGATGGCTGAACGTTTTTCTTAGCTATTTGTTTGATTTTTAATTTGTGACATTTTAACTCTAGATTCAAGATTCTGTTTTTTACCATATGTGTAGGATACACCTTATTTATTATAGCATGCTTAACTTGGGGAATTTCCCACCAGCTTAACTGTAAGTTCTTTTTATTTTATTTATTTTATATATTTTTATTTATTATTTTATTTAGTTTATTTTATTTAATTTATTTTTCTTAGTGTTTACTTTTTCATCATTATTGATCTTAACTATATTTTTACACTTTCATATTCACTTTTTCTTCCTCATAGATAATTCTCTTTCAATAAACTTTCATTTGATATTATTATTTCTCTTACAGTTGAGTAGTCCCTTCTAGCCCCTGATGATGGCATTTAGCCGAAACCGGTAGGGCACTCAAGTTTATAGCTTGATTAATAAATTGTTCGTCCAAAGAAGACTCAATTTTTATTTCTCCTTTATGAAATTATGGCCGACACAGTGACCTACAATTTTCATCAATTTATTTTCAATTAGGTTCGTTTAATTTATTTTTAGAATAAAATCAACTAAATATGTAAGAAATTGAAAAAATATTTTAGGTACCTACTGACGTATTGCTTTCCGACTTTCCTATCGATTTTTTATTTGCTAAATTGTTATTTACCTTTTTGTACCTTTTATTTTGTATAGGTAGGTATAAGTATATATTTTCTTAATTTAATATCTATTAGTATTCCCATAATTTATGTTTTTTGTAACAAAAACTGCAAATAAAATAATAATATTAAGAATATTATGATCATTATTATAATTTATGTAATTATTACATTTCCTATAACTGAACTCGAGCGCGCCACTGCCGTTGCGTTCTGTTTGTTTACGTTTTACGTCGTTCCCCTTACCCCGCCAGAAGCAGCATATGAGTGCGAGAGAGAATATCAACAAACCAAAACTGACTTCAAGCTAAGATAGGGAAGGCGCGGTCCATATTTATTAATATAGTCTAAGTTTTGCGGTAGGAGTAGCAGTAGTAGGAAGGGGTAGTGAGCTTAAATTGACTTACAATTGAAACAGCAAGTGTTTGAAGACAGGCTAATGCAGAACTAGATGAATGGTTCCAAGCATTATTCAATAAAGATCCAATTTGAAGAACGAATACTATATCAGTAGAATGTGACGTTTCTATCGGGAGCGTATGCGAGCGAAAAGTTCTGAAGAAACACGGCTACCACTCGTGTAAGCTGCAGCGTCATCAAGGGCTCTTGGCAATAGATGAAGAAAGTGTATTTTGTGAAGTTGTTATGAGAATACAAGACATTGGACTCAACAAAACCTAATATTTTGAGCAAGGATTTTTAATGATGATATCATTGTACCGTTTGAAATAATTGATAATTTAAATACAGAAAATTATTTGAGACTTCTAGTAAATGAGGTAGATCCACTGCATTAGGTGAAGTAGTAATAATAATAAATGAAGTAGTAAATGAAAATCGTGAGATTTGGTTTCCGCAAGATAGCTGTCCGGCTCATTTTGGTGTAGGTGTAAGAGCCTGTTTAGACGTATCTTTCATCAATTTTCCAAATCATTGGATTGGTTGCAGTAGTGGACATTTTATAATAGAGTGGGATATTGTTCGCATCACAATGGGGGACTATTTGAATATTTGTTGTAATTGTTCTAGTTCAGTTTATTATTGTTACTCATTATATTTATTGTTTATTGGTAATTTTATTATTGTCTTGGAATTGGATTTGACAGTAACACAATTATTTGAATTTGGCATGTCACGGCTACTGACATGTTTTATTTTGAAAATATTTACATTATTTTTTCAATAATTAAAAAAGCAGTAGGTAAGTTGGGAAGTTAGTTTGTAGCAGGAAAGAATGCCCTTTCGATAGACACCATTAACGTATTGGTAGATGAAATTCGTGGGAGCAACCTGAAATTATGAGACTTCTCATGTTATTGTGACACACAGTATAAAATCGTTAAGTGACTGATTCACGTAGGTATCAGATTCCAACTCAGCGTCTGACTAAAAATATCAAAATATCTTGTGTTCGAGACCGCTCTGGCAGTCACTATTTTTTGTTTTTTTTTAGGCTAGGTATAGATTTGGAAAATGGTAATTCTAAAATTGATGATTGGTCGTAATTTTTAATAATTTATACAGGATTTATTGATTGAACACAGCGCCATGTAATAAAGTCTAGCAAAAAAAATGGTTTGGTCCATAGTCGGTGTATGCTCTATATCACTATTATAAACGCGAACGAAGTCCCTGGTACCAGGTAGGTGAAAATTTAAAAACTTTATTTTTATTCCAATTTTCACTACCAGCACACAGCTGAAAATTCACAACGTATCGGTATGCCAACCCTTTACGGGACCTGAATTAATATGAGTTGTATTTCTAAGCGGGTAAAACATTTGTGCACTGTATTTATTTTGTAGCGCACAAACTTGCGGATGCAAATTTTTCATTTCGTAGTTCAAGCAGGCAGGTGGAACTGCATATTGAAATTCTTGACTAAAATTCAACTTACCATAACACGAATATACCAAGAGTATGACTGAGCTCCTAACTTCACATACTTAACTAGGTCATACGTTACTTACTAAATTTTTAAAGATAAAGATGAAGGATACTATCGTCATGAATACCCGCGTTTCAATATACAGGGTGTGAATGAACAGGTGTTATAAACGTAAAGGGCCTGTAGGAAATGCAAAAATAGGTGAAAAATTTCCTGTAGACATAAGTCGTTGAAGCTTTAGTTTTCGAGATACAGGTTGTAAAATTGATTCGAAAAATTTAATATTTTTTTTAATATCTAAAAATAGGCTGATCAGAGTATACTTCGAAATTTTTATATTAATAAATTCCTACGACTAATATACATATCAATCACATGAGTGTGAAGACAAATACATTAAATACATGCAAGCTGACATCATGAGACGTATGTCAGCCTATACAAAGGCAAATTTAAAACGTGACACATTCTTCTTATAGGCTTTACTAAAAAACTGCTTACAAAATTAAAACTATACAGGGTGTCCGGTAAGTACCTCCTAATCTCTCGGGAGAATACAGGGGGGGTCAAAATAAACCTAGTCTGTCATAAAAAAAACATTCCTAAAGTGTTCCTAAACGGAGATACAGAGCCCCAAAAAGGTACCCTAAGATTTACTTTTTTGGCTCTAACTTTTGAACCGACCTGTATAATTTGATGAAATATTAATTTTTTATAGAGGCCATAAAGACTCATTAAGCCATATCTGAGTGGATGTTTGACGTCCTAAAGAAAGTCAGGAACGGACTTACCATCACACTCATTGTGTCAAAGGTTTGACAGGTGTCATTTTACAGAGCTGAAAACTTATTTTTTAAATACGCTGGTCATTCATCTTCACAAAAGGTACTCTTAACTTATTTCGATAAAACTAGCGGTTCTCAAGATAAATCAACTTTTATGCGAATTTTGATCAAGTTTCGTCAATAGCATCCATTATGTAGGTACCTAGCTTTATCAACAAGAATCTGATTTTTACCTGTTTGTGTTAAGCAGTAGTAAATTTTGAGTGTTTCGCATACCTAAAAACCAATTTATCTCGAAAACCGTCAGTTTTACCGAAATAAATTAAGAGCACCTTTTTAAAGATGAAGTATTAGACTATTCAAAAAAATAGGTTTTAGCTCTGTAAAGTGACACCTGTCAAAATTTTGACTCAACGAGTATGAGGGTAAGTCCGTTCCTGACTTCCCTGATGACGTCAAACATCGACTTTAATATGGCCTGATGGCTCTCTGTGGCCTCTATAAAGTATTTAAATTCCATCTAATTATACAGGTCGGTTCAAAAGTTAGAGCCAAAAAAGTAAATTGCGGGGCACCCTTTTAGGGCTCCATATCTCCGTTCGGGGACACTTTAGGAATTTTTTTTTTATGACAGACTAGGTTTATTTTGACCTCCCCTGTATGCTCCCGAGAGATTAGGAGGTACTTACCGGACACCCTGTATAGATACCTAATTAACGAGGCGGTGGTGGATCGTAAAGTTTTGTCAAGGAGGGCTCAAAATTGAAGAGCCGCTATTATAATCCTGGAGGCTATCTTGACGTTGGTTAAATTAAACCTTTAAATTATTTGCTGAAAGTATTAAAAAAAATTGTATTAAGGGTTGTCAATAATTCCAAGTGAAACTTAACATGGAGATTCTAAAGGTGATAAATGTATTGAAGATCCATGTAGAAGGTTATGTTGAACCTTCCATGGATGCCCCCCAGCTGAAGGGGTCCAGGAATCCTCTCTCGAAATTTTGTTGAGAAATAGCATGCCAAAGACTCTTGATTTACTTGTATTTCCGGTGATATTTGTTTAATATTTCATTTATTTCCGTCTCGTCATATTCAATCAACGTACTTTTTTTAACTGAAAATAAGCACGAGCAGTGTCTGCGGATAATCTCTAAATGCCCCGATCGTTTCTCTGCTTTTTCTTCACACATAATGTAATGTGGGTAATAAATCACCGGCCTGTGCTGCAGTCAAAGTACATATTACCTAAGTTGCTCATTACCGAAACCGAGTAGAAAGAGATAAGAAATTCGGCGAGATTGACATTCCGTTTTACTGGTTTTCAAAATATCTCTTAATTATTCGCTGAATGAAAATTATTCATATTTCGTACGTTAGTCCATCACACAAAGCCCTTCAAAAAAGTCTCATTCACTTTTGATCTAAAAGGAATCGGGAAGATTATATACAGGGTTATTCACGGTATACGCCACGGAAGATTATGGCCGTGTTTCTGGATTTTAGAATCTTTTTATTTTTGGAGTGGATAGAGACCCGGAAGAGGTACGTTTTAAAATTATAGTCATAATGTACAGGATGTCCCAAAAGCATGAAACATATCAAAGTTATGTTTTTTTAAATGGAATGCTCCTATGTTATTGCATTTTTAGATTGTCTCAGAAGAGAAAATAAGATTGGCTTTTACAATTGGTGTTTAAATTCAAAAGTTTTTGAGTTATAAACAAGTGAAAATCGTCATTTTTCAAGTTCAAGGCCTTGTACAACGAAAACGGTTCAAGATAGAGAAAAACGGTTTACATGTCCCTATTTTAACTTTTCATGTACTATCCTATGGTATAGAAACATTTGTACTTTCTTTGATTTTTTTATTTGTCGACGCGTGGAGAAATCTCAGAATTTTTCAAATTTTTTATCACCCTGTATAAACATTTCATCTACATCATTGGATAGTACATGAAAAGTTAAAATAGGGACATGTAAGCCGTTTTTCCCTATCTTGAACCGCTTTCGTTGTACAGGGCCTTGAACTTGAAAAATGACGATTTTCACTTGTTTATAACTCACAAACTTCTGAATTTAAACACCAACTGTAAAAGCCAATCTTCTTTATTTTTCTTCCCAGGCAATCTAAAAATGCAATAACATAGGAGCATTCCATTTAAAAAAACATAACTTTGATATGTTTCATGCTTTTGGGACTCTATCCACTCCAAAAATAAAACGATCCAAAAATCCAGAGACACGACCATAAACTTCCGTGGCGTATACCGTGAATAACCCTGTATAGGTAAGTAAGAGGCTATTAAAATTTGCATGGGATTTCCTACGGACGCCCTGCCGATGCAGGACCCGATATTTTTGTTTTGTACATTGTACATGTTAGTGTATTTTTTAACAAAAAAATACACTATTGAGGACGACATCACTTTCCAAAAATCACCCAAACTCATCAAATGTCCACCGATCATGACCCCCAGATTACGAAAAAGTGGTTTTCCAAAATTCACCTGCCCACGATATATATATATATATTTATAACATAAAAATAATTAGTGGGCTTTTGGCTCGAATAGTGAAGCGAGCTCCAAGGCAATCGGCAAGCAGAGCCATCTGACGGAAGACACAGACAGCTGTTTCGACCTCCTTGTGGTCTCTTCAGTGTGCCACATCCATGCAGAGGTTGCTTTGCCGAATGCCTGGACCGCTTTTAGTCCTTAAGCCAAACCCATTAGCACGGTTCCCCGTGTCATCATGGGTTCAGCGACATCTATCTGTCGATGACGGAGCCACCAGCCGCACTGTCAGCTTGCGCCCTCTAGGAAACCTGACTCCTCGGTTTGGAGGATTTGACAAGTCTCTCTGTGGCAGTGCTATACCAACAACTGGAAGACACCGCCATCTCTTATTCGCCCATAAAGTAATTGTAATAATAGAAGATTTTAGTCGAGCATAAATTAATAACATAAAAATAATTAGTGGGCTTTTGGCTCGAATAGTGAAGCGAGCTCCAAGGCAATCGGCGAGCAGAGCCATCTGACGGAAGACACAGACAGCTGTTTCGACCTCCTTGTGGTCTCTTCAGTGTGCCACATCCATGCAGAGGTTGCTTTGCCGAATGCCTGGACCGCTTTTAGTCCTTAAGCCAAACCCATTAGCACGGTTCCCCGTGTCATCATGGGTTCAGCGACATCTATCTGTCGATGACGGAGCCACCAGCCGCACTGTCAGCTTGCGCCCTCTAGGAAACCTGACTCCTCGGTTTGGAGGATTTGACAAGTCTCTCTGTGGCAGTGCTATACCAACAACTGGAAGACACCGCCATCTCTTATTCGCCCATAAAGTAATTGTAATAATAGAAGATTTTAGTCGAGCATAAATTAATAACATAAAAATAATTAGTGGGCTTTTGGCTCGAATAGTGAAGCGAGCTCCAAGGCAATCGGCAAGCAGAGTGTCTTCCATCAGATGGCTCTGCTGAATTTTTGTGTTTTTCAAAGTCCAAAAAACCTTCTTGCGCATCAATCGCAGAAATAGTGTATTTTTATGCGATTCAATTCTGAATATTTTCACCGCTTTTTAAATTGGCTTTCTGAAATTTTCCATAGTCAGGTCATATTAGCGTAGTGGTTTACTGAGAAAATTTCATTTCATTTAGTTTGAAAACGTGTCTTAGAATGGATTTTTAAATTTAACAAAATAAAAAAAAATTGACAAATTTTAAAAATTTTTCCCTTTTCCTGTGTCCGCCACTGGCTAACTTTACTTAAAAAATACTATTCTTTACACTACCTTTAATAAATTCGCAAAAAGTGAAAGGGGAATTTTGAAAACCGAAAATTTGAAATTTTAGAGGAATAAACATCATGTAAAAATATTCGAATATCTCCGCCATTTTTCTTATTTGCTTCTTGAAATTTTTCAGAGTTAGGGGTTATTCGTGTAGTTGTCTACTGGAAAAACTTCAGCTCAATTCCTTCAAAAAAGGCTCATAAACGGTTATAGAAATTTAGCCATTTTTACCCTTTTCTACCCACGCCACTGGCTGATTAATGAAAAATATGCAAATTTTACTGCATTAACTCAAATTTAAAATAATTTTCTTCCAATCGTGTTAATTTGGTTTAAATTTGTTTTTCTAACTCGCTTATAGGTAGGTAGGTATAGGGGTTCAAAATCTGGCAATTTTTTCTAAAATTGAAAAGGCCGCCATTTGAAACGGCTCGATTTTACTCAAATACAGTACCAGACGACTCCTTGCGGCTATCTTATTCATAAAAAATTTCAGCCCCCTAGATTGAAAACTGCGACCAGAAACCGTGCCTCATAGACGGTTTTTGTTTTTAATTTGGAGGGACACCCTGTAGAAGTAACGCAGCTTTAGGGACTTTTTTTACGAAAATCAAATGTCATTTCAAAGTTTCACAAGGGTAAAAAATTTCGTTCACTAATCCTTAAATATGAAGCTACAGCAGCGGTTTTAAAATTTTAAAGAAATAAACATCATAATGAAAATTTTTTGGGAAAACTCCCCACCTACCTACCAAAAAAAAAGAATTGTATCTTCTCGTGGTTTCGAACCCACATCAACAGTTTATAAAACATGCGTGTAATCAACTGAACCACAGTGGGTCTCGAGTTTGTAGTGCTGATAGATAGGTATATGTAGTACGTCAGGTTATTATACACCTACACATTTTATTTTTTAAACTGGTCGTATCTTTGTTATTAAAAAACCAATTTGAATACTTTTTTCACCTGCATGTAGGTGATTTAATTGTTGTTGCGTTTGCTCTTCTAATTTTCAGAACCATTCATAATTGAATGTGAAAAAAAATAAAAAAGAAATTGCGAACCATTTCATCGATTTAATAAGTGCAAGCTAATTTTGCACAAGCGAAAAACTTTTTTGTTTTTCGTTTAAAGTGCTACATTAATCGAGGCGAATTGAAGCTAAGACATCAAATTATATGTTAAAGCAAAAAAAAAATTGAAAATTTCGATTCAACTTCTTCAAAAATGGACTCATAAACGGTTATAGAATTGACACATTTTCACCCTTTTTCCTACCCACGACACTGGCTTATTAATGGAAAATATGCTAATTTTATTGCATTAACTCAAATTTCCAATAATTTTCTTCAAATCCTGTTATTTTGATTTCAAAGTTTTTTTGCCATCTTGCTCATACGGGGGCTCAAAAAATTGGAAATTTTCCGAAAATTCAAATGGCTGCCATTTTGAAACGGCTCGGCCGATTTTGCTCAAGTGCAATACCAGACCACTCCTTGTGGATATCTTACTCCCACAAAAATTTCAGCCTCCTAGATTCAAAACTGCGACCTGAAATGAGATGACAAAAACCGGGCTCATGGAATTTTGAAGGGACACCCTGTAGAAGTGATGGGACTTTTGGAAATTTTTTCAACGAAAATCTAACGTCATTCGAATAATTCACAAGAATCCAAAATTTCGTTCACTAATCTTGAAAGATAAAGCTACAGGAGCGTTTTGAAAATCGAAATTTCGCGATTTTGGAGAAATATATATATATACACATTAAGCTTATTTCACGAAGCCCGGTACGTTGCACAGGTAACCGGAGTCCCGCCCTTAATAATAGACTTGATGGTGTGTATTATAACTGAAAGTGAAGAGAAACATCATATTAATCGAAGCAACCTGCGAGGGGTAAACATTTCACAACATACAAATCTGGTTATATCCTTAAGAATTTTAGAATCCCTGAACGTTCTTATGTCAATACATAGCCCACTGCACTAAAAGTATATACCCATCCGATTACCGGAAACCCTGCTTTGTTGCCACTTCTCAGGGCCTCGGATAAGCAGTATTAGCACAGAATATGTCTATTCTGTGGATATACAGTACCTACAGAACATCTAAGTGTCCCCGGATCCGGATAGACGAATTGTCTCTTTGTACAGGCTGGTTCGTCCTAGCGCAATTATTATCATCCTTACGCTAATGGATACTTACTTACTACTAAAAAAAAACCATTGTAGAAACTATTAATGTTTGAATAGTATTAAAGGTATATTGCATTCATTAATTTCATTTTATTTCCGTTCATTAAGCTTTTACTTAAAAAAAGTTGCACCCAGAGTCCGGGTCACATGACATCTTTTGTCTCGTACAAAAAGGTAAACTATTTTTATTACATTATCGGTATGCCATTGTAAATTGTACTGCAAAAAAGACATATATAGGTACCTACTTATACAATTTCGATAGAATTTTTCGATAAAAATTCAAATGTAGCGTTTTTAACTTTTTTAATAGTTAAATATTAAATTTTTATTTAATAGGCTAATAAGATAACTACCATAAATTGTATAAGCCATAAATACAATACGACCTTTCAGAAAAGTCGGTCGTTGTTTAATTTTATGATACAGGCTGAGGTAAAAAAACTGAATGAAACGGTAAGAGTCATATCTCTTACCGTTTCATGCAGTTTTTTTCGGTTTTTTCAGTTTTTTTCATGCAGTCGGTTAAATAATTATAAAAAAGTTGCGCTGTTTTGAGACGAGTATTTGGCAATTTTTTTTCTCAATAATCCCAGAATTTCCTGAAATATCCTGATCAAACTTGAAGCATGCAGATTTATTATTTTAGCCATATCTTCTTTATTATTGAAAAAAGATTTATTATTTTTTGTATGATGAGCTACTCAAATAATGAGCTACTCATTTGACGTTTCAAAAATTTCCAAAGCCGACTAGATCTTGGGATTTTCGAAGTCAACTTTTGTTTTTCTTATGGCCACAAAAGTTAATTGCACCTTTAAATAAATAATTGTTTTTGCTCTGATTTTTTCATATTATAATTAGCAAAAAAATTTGTATCCGATAACCCTCGAACTTTGATAAATGCTCAAAAATTTTATAACAACTTTCTCAAGCTTGTTGCTTGGCAACAGACCGACGCCTAAATTATCAATGTCCTTGGGTTATTACTACTGTTAAACGTAAGTGTAAGTTCTATTTACTTTCATAAGTCTAATAATCTTAGGTCCGGTTGCACAAACGTTAAAGATCTGCCAGATAATTACTGATTTTAAAATGATTTATATCATTTTATGTGATATAAATGTATTATCAAAATGTTGGTCAGGTCAGGAAATAAATTCTACTCCCCTTTAGAAGAGTTAAATCACGGGTAAATAACAATAAAATATCATTCAAAATATTCACCCATACTTTCAAAATTTGCAATTTAAAATGAGTAATAATCTGACAAATCTTTAATTAACTTTTGTGCAACTAGCCCTTAAACTATATAAAGATAAAGATTTTTTATTTCTCGATACTTATTTTCGGGCTGCATGTGTGTTTTAGTTTTATGAAATATTACTAACCGGTTAACCGACGATTAACTGGTTATCCTCTTCATCAGTATTAAAAATAAAAAGCTATCGGTAATAAAAATTTAATAAATAAAATTATTTTATTCAATTAAAATTAGCACAAAATTATGTACCTACTTCTAATGCCAAATTAACAAACATATTTGAAGTAGTTATGTTCAAGTTCAACTGTTTGCTAATTTTAACTAAATAACAAATACTTTTGCCCGGTTGTTCAAACGTTAATTAAAAATTTTCAGATAATTACTGATTTTAAAATGCCCTGTATTATTAAACTATTGGTCTGATATTGCTGAAAATAAACTCTGCTCCCTTTAAGAAGAGTTAATTAATGATTAAAAATGAAAGATCAATAAATATATTGGTCGTAGTTTCAAAATTTGCAATTTAAAATCAGTAATTAGCTCAAAATTTTTAATTTACGTTTGAACAACCGGCCCTTTGTATTATAAAAATAAAACAAAAGCAGTTCATTAAAATGAAAGGAACCAGAATAAGTGCCCTATCATAATCTGCCTTATAAATCAAGATTTATTGATATGCAACATGCAGGAGCAGGATGATGTCACATTACTCACATTACGCTACAAAAAGCATAAACAGCTTCCAGAAACCTGTTTTCTAAATAATAAAAACAAAAACTAAGGAAGTAGGTACTTCATTCAAACTCAAACAAACCGGAAAAAATAATCCGACGACCGCATCTGATGGCCACCGTCAAAAAGTGAAGAAATTATTGAGAAAATGTTTCAAATTCCTCTCTGAAGTGTAAATAAATATACCAGACAGTGAGTCTTGTAATATTAAGATACCTACTTAGGTATATACTGTACACATATTTGAATTTTAAGCAATCCCTTATTATCCCTTACAATCCCAATTATTATTTTTTGCAGTCAATAAAAAGCTGCATTATCTGATTTATGATGCATTACTCTGTGAAGGTTCCTCACAACATCCCGGGCCAGCGATTAGTGTCTCTTGTATTTCTCTCTTTTTTCCTCTTTTTCTGAAAGTAGAATCATCCATCTTCTACCCTTTTCTACTTCCACTTCTCAAAATTCCAGTTCAGGGGTCTAAAGATTGCATCCAGTGTTACAGACTATCCGACTGCGGGAACCTTTCATTGGATTTTATACGCGTTTAAGATTATTATACCAGCAGTCTGCCGATTTTTTTTCTAAGTTAGAAAATAGATAGAGGAGAGAACTATACCTAAAACGGTTAACCGGTAGTAAGATATCCATTCTATATTAATTACATATACCTACAGGGTATTCTATAGTTAGAGTGCCAATCTAGCAATAAGTTGTCGCCCTGTGGGCCTTTAGAGTAGGTACATGGCTGAAATTTTCAGGAATGGGCTAAATACCTAATTCTCGTCAAAAAATCGTCCTGTGCAAAAAGGCACTATTCAAAATTGTCAATTTTTTTCCAAAATGTGATAGTTTATAAATGAAACTTTGTTGTTCCAATTTTTCAAAATGGTATCTGTGATAGTTAAGTTAGAAAAACATCAAAACTGTTTCCGAAAAGCATTGCTAATACCATCATCGGAACTTTAAACAGCAATTATTATGTCGCTTCGGTGTACGGCAAAAATAGACTACCAGCTACTTACTGCTTAATCGAGAATTTCTACAGAATGGCGACATTAACAGTGGATATTTCATACATATTTTGATAATGAAAATCTACAATTTGTGTATAAATGTAAGACACAAATAATGTGCTAATTACTAAAGTGAAGTCATCCCTCATTTTAAAATTACTTAAATTAATGATTTTTTTTATTATTAAAAAAAAATAACAAAAATACTAATAAATAAAAGGTAAATAAATAATGACCTTTAATAAATTAATTATGAAAAAATCGGTCAATATTTACATCTGGGTATCTTACAGTTTCACTATGGCACCTATAATACAGGGTGCACCATATATCCTATTCTCTATATTGCTATCTCCTGAACGCTAAGAGATATAGCATATAGCGTCGGTTAAATTAGAGAAAAGATGCGCAATTTTGTGGCCATCTCGAATCCGTCAAGACATACAAAATATCTGTGACTGCTCCTGAAATATCCTGAAAAAAACTGAAAAATCGAGATTTCTTATATTATTTGCCATATCTTTCTGATAATTGGAAATTACTAAATAATTTTTTGTAGGCTTACAGAAGTCGTCAAGAGCTATACCCATCTGTCAGTATAAAAATGTTCAAGGCCGACTAGATCCAAGAGTTTTCACAGTCAACTTTCGTTTTTCTTATGGCCGCCATATTATTTTTTTATGTCATTCGATATAAAAAAATAATGGAAACAACAAATTAATAAACATAAAAAAAAATTCTATGAAGACTATGAAAATTCTGAGATCTAGTCGACTTTGAAAATTTTTTAAATGCCAGATGGGTAGCTCTTGCCGACTTATGTAAGCCCACAAAAAATTATTCATTAATCTCCAATAATAAAAAGATATGGAAAAAATAAGAAACCTCGATTTTTCAGTTTTTTCAGGATATTTCAGGAACGGTCACAGATATCTTGTATGTCTCGACGGAATCGAGATGGCCACAAAATTGCGCTCCTTTGGATTTGTTTAACCGACCCTGTATCTGTTAGCGTTAGGAGATAGCAATATGTATAGAGAAGGATACATGGTGCACCCTGTAGAGAAGGATTTATGGTGCACCCTATATAGGGGTAGATGACGTATCTATACCTATAGTAACACTAGGAAGGTATTCATTTGCTTAGCAGATTCATGATTAGCAAAAAAAATGGCACTAAAAATCGCAGTAGGGAGTCCGGTCCTGGTTAGCCGGCGTATAAACACATATAAACATGCACCAGACCAGAGAGGTGATGAATACGTCAAGCCGGATATAAGCTTTCTCATATCGTATCCAGATTAAAGGGGCTGATGTTACGCTTTTTGGAATGAAAATGCAAAATAAATTAAATTCAAAATAATAATCGTGCTACTATTGAAGAAAAATGAAATGAAGAAAAAAATAGCAATGCGACCGTAGTGTCAAAGAGGCCATAGTTGTGACCTTAATATTAGTTTGCAATGGCTGTTTTTAGCTCTTACCCACCCAGCACCCCTATTTCGCTCCTCGGTCCCGAAAAAATTGATGGAACTTAGGATACGTAGATGTAAATATTTACCCAATTTAATTCACTAACAACACTTGGGCTTTACCACAGCCATACGATATTTATTTATATATTTATTTTATTGGAGAAAAATCTCATATAATAAGATTTTTTGATTTTTTATGAAATTTTGGTACATTTTTTACTTTACTGACTGGACTACATATTGTGTATTTCACAAAAAGATTTTAATATATTATAAAACAAGATGATTCAGTGGTTAAGTACCATAAAATGAGACGGGTGTGAAGACATAAGATTTTATTCAGCAACGGTTTTACTTGCGTTTATTTTACTGCCGACCAGATAGGGATTTATGTTCAGAAATCATAATTTAGGAACAAACGAGTAAGTAGCAAACAAAAGAATCAGTCAGTTCCAGTCTTCCAGTTCACTCTTCAATTTCTAGGTGGTAGGTAAAGTATGTGTATTCTTTTACTAGTATCACAAAACTGTTGGTCTGCTGGAGAACTAACCAGCTGGCATGCTGGTCTAAGAGGGCAAAAAATGTCAATATAGCAAGCAGCCCGCGGTAGGTACTTATTCCGTGTTATGAAATTATTGTAAAAACAAAAAATTTAAACAATCAACGTACGTTATTATGCTCTGATCAAAATAAAATTCATGACATTAAAAGTACTTACCTATATTTTGATCATTGCATGTTAGCATGTTACCTATTATAGGACCTACCTAAACCTATACAATAATGTGTCCAGTTGTAAGTGGCAGTACTACATGGGGATCTTGGAAACGGCAAGAGATACAGACTCGGTTAAATTAGAGAAAAGCTGCACAATTTAATGCTTAATGAGAATCTGAATTTTTTCTGTGGGACCACCTCTACGGTAGCTGTCCTTGGCTGCTTCCGCCGCCGGCACCACCTCTACGGTAGCTGTCCTTGGCTGCTTCCGCCGCCGGCAGTACGGTGGTCTGACGGTGAGTTTCGACGGGGAACCACCGACCGTCTGCAAGCAGTAGCAGTGGGGAGACGTCGAACGAGGACAGACAGAGTTCAACGCGAACAAGATCAGTGAGGAAATGGAAACGCTCCGGGCTGCTACTCAATGTATTCTTATATATTCTAATAATAATCAATTACGAAGTGTTACGAGATTAGAGTTGAATAAAAATAGTTGTAGAAATACGGTGTTTCCCTGTGCCTCTACAAATTAGTCTACAACAGTTGTCAGAAGTGGTCCGAACCTAAAACTAACGAATTTTGAGGTGTAATACTGTGAAGTATCGATGTGTTTTTAATACAGACAAATCTCAGTTATAACCATTTCACAAAAATGCCTCTTCGTGGTGAAAGTGAAGAAAAATAAAGTAAATTTTGGCAAATTTCCGTTGAAATAAATTTAACATGATCAAGACTTGGACGAGCTGTCGGAAAAAGGAAACTCAATAAATCTTGCAAGAAACCCTGAGTATTAAGTATTAACGTATTGGATTGATATCCAGCTGGTGTGTCGGTAAGCAAGTAGATCAGGTATGTAAATGAGGAGCATATTACAGGTTTTCTAAGGAAAAATAATAACGAGGGGTGAAGCAGTGGTCTTTTACGAGAAACAGCATACAAAAATTAACCAAAATTAAAGATTGCAACTTTCGAAGTTGATGCACTGCAATAAAGATTATTCTCAAAGGTAAGCAGCTATTGCCATGTTGAATAGAGTTGTGAGAAGATAATAAAGATTATTCTGAGATTATTCCTAAAGGTAAGCAGCTATTTTTTAGCTAGTGAGTTGAGAGAGATGCATGATGAGTGAATGAAAAGAAGCATGAGTAAAGTTGGGGAGCTCTCCAAAGTCCAAATGACATATTTTGAATTCGATAGGTAAAAGTAAAGCAAACGCATGAAGCATGAGCATGAAGTAAGCTGAAGTAGAATTGAACCCAAGTAGCAGTTTAGACTTCATTTGCGTCGACGATTCGACGTAATTTAGGTACCTATATTATTTAGGTATACAGGGTGTTTTGTAATTGAATGTCAATATTTAAGGGGGTGATTTTTGGGTCCATTTTAAGAAGAAAACTTCATAAGAACGTATGTCCTAAAAGTCTTAATTTTTGAGATACAGGGTGGTAAAGTTTAAAAAAAAAATGTATAATTTTTTTTTCATAATATCTGTAATACCGCTCTGAATATTTTAATGGAATTTAATAGACAGGTATTACTCATCAAGAGGTTTTTTTTTTCATGTACCACATTTCGTTTTATCCCCACTATAGTGACATCTTGCAGAATAGTTTTATATATTTTTTTTTACATTTTAACGACAATCTTGTGACCATGTAAAGAAACAAAAAAAAAATAAAAGTGTCTTTATTTTAACTTAGTACTTATCATACAAAGGCGAAGTCTAGCTTTCGCTACTCTACTTAACTTTTCTTTACAAAATTTGCCTGAAAACAAGTCTATGTTAAACAATCAAAAATGCTCCTTAAGGGCAAAAAGTCCAATGAATACAGTAGATAATAATTAAATAACTTACAGAACAAAACACAATAAGTAACTCCCCCCAAATAAACCGAAACATGAGTAATACACAATTCTACGGTATACTACTCTAAATCACCTAACCTAAATTGCGTGAAGATTACCTCGACTTTACGTGACGCAGATCAAAGTGAGAGTAGATTTTTCGTAAATTTTAGCGACGAATTTGGGAATTATTATACTATGAAGTTGAGGCGATATTATTGAAATATAAATTCGACGTCCGTCTTTGGTAGAATCGACCTAATACTTATTTAAAAATAATAGGTAATATAAACCTAGTGCAATTGCAAGTGAGAGAGAGGCAAAGAGCCCCTAACAAGAGGGCCTGACTTTTAAATAGTTTATCTCTTTTAAAGTCTCACATTTTCTATCCAATTCTTTCTGATGCACTCTGACGTTCTGAACACGCTGTTGGCGCGCAAGGCGCAAGATTTCTCTTCTTCAGCCAGTCAGTCTTCTTCTACCCGCACAGCATAAAATAAAGAACGAAGGTTCACGGAATATTGAATATCATAATGATTAATATTAATGAGTTGGAATTGTTGGAAATAATGTGTAGGGATGCTAATGCCCGAGTGTATAAAATTTTCCCAGGAATAAATAACGCTTAAAAGTGGTAAATAAAAACGCGCCCCGTGAATTAAGAAGTTTCATAAAGTATAAAAAACTTTTCTTTTTTTGGAAAAATTATGTTATAAGTACCTACCTATAGCTTTTTCTTTGTAAAAAAAAAAACTACATAAAGAATGTAAGCAATGGAGTCCTAATGATTTTACTAACTGATGAAGACGAATGTAATTAAAATACTTAGGTACTGTGAAGTTGTGAAGGTAATATTTCTTCATGATAAGACTAATGGACGTAATGATTTGACTAGGATGTCAGAATTGTAAAAGAACGTAAGTCAGATTCAATCTCTTTCATTCTTACATATTTGATATCGATGTGCGAAATATCAGTAAAGTAAATATCATATCTTTGATTATATATTATATTATGATATTATGATATTTAATTATAAATGTAAATATCATAGCAATACACCTGTGGATCTAAATATATAGTGGTGGTACCTGATCATAATTATGTGTTCCGCTGATATCCTTCTAGGGAATAATTTTACAACCCCACATTACATTTCGAAAAATAGCAAAGATATTAAATTATTTTCTTGTGCCACTAGCCTTGGTGTTAACTACTTTTGTAAATAATCGCCCTCCCGTCACTATAATTTCAGAAAACAGCAAGTATTAAAATGCAAATCGTAATTGTGTAGCTACCACTTTAAAAGAAATGGGCAACACATCCGCTGCCCGCCTGGAAATAAATCGTCGGTTCCAGTTGTTTATACTTCATATCGGCCCAGTCAAGTCTTGAAGCGCAAGAAATAATAGATAAACTATTATAGAACTGTTGCTAGTTCTTCTGTGAAAATAATTCGTGCCTCTCAATCCCCGTATGCTAGTCCTATTATTCTCGTTCCCCAGAAAAGTGGCGACTTCCGTTGATGTGTTTGTTATAGAAATAATATGACTATTAAATATAAAATCTCACTTCCTCGTATAGAAGACCAACTTGATAAACTCCTAAATTATAACAGATTTATTACCTGACACTTATACTCAGGTTGTTTTCAAGTACCCATGGCCTCGTATTCAATAGTAAAGACAGCGTTTCTTACTTCGGATGGCAAATACGAGTTTTTTTTTTACGTATGATTTTCGGTCTGTATAATGCTCCTGCTGTTTTTCAGCAGCTGCTGCCAAAAATTCTATCTGAATTACGTGATCCCACGTCATTTTTATTTTATTTTCGTTTATTTATGCATTCATTGTCCAACAGTATACCAATAACTAACAGGACAATTTAAAAGGTACATCATGCCCTATTTGGACGATATCTTGATTCCATCGTCGGTTTTTCAGGAGGGTCTCCTTAAACTGGAAAAAGTTTTGCAATTGTTAAGGAAATACAATTTGACCTTGCAAATAACTAAGTGTACCTATTGTCTTTTCCCCTAAGCTGGCATATATCTTGGTCATGACAGTTCCAACGATAGAATCCAACCCGATGCAATAAGAAAAAAAAAATCAACTTTATCAATTCCTGTAATTCTCGGATTTCTTCGGATTTTTTTTTTTTAAATTTATATGCAAAAATTCTGAAATCTGTCTCCTTGATCACTGTTGTGATCCTGTCTTCCTTCTAACCTGTCTGCTATGTCAGAAGATCACTGTTGTGACGTTAGAAGTCTGAAATCTGTCTCCTTGATCACTGTTGTGATCCTGTCTTCCTTCTAACCTGTCTGCTTTGTCAGAAGATCACTGTTGTGACGTTAGAAGTCTGAAATCTGTCTCCTTGATCACTGTTGTGATCCTGTCTTCCTTCTAACCTGTCTGCTATGTCAGAAGATCACTGTTGTGACGTTAGAAGTCTGAAATCTGTCTCCTTGATCACTGTTGTGATCCTGTCTTCCTTCTAACCTGTCTGCTTTGTCAGAAGATCACTGTTGTGACGTTAGAAGTCTGAAATCTGTCTCCTTGATCACTGTTGTGATCCTGTCTTCCTTCTAACCTGTCTGCTATGTCAGAAGATCACTGTTGTGACGTTAGAAGTCTGAAATCTGTCTCCTTGATCACTGTTGTGATCCTGTCTTCCTTCTAACCTGTCTGCTATGTCAGAAGTTCACTGTTGTGACGTTAGAAGTCTGAAATCTGTCTCCTTGATCACTGTTGTGATCCTGTCTTCCTTCTAACCTGTCTGCTTTGTCAGAAGATCACTGTTGTGACGTTAGAAGTCTGAAATCTGTCTCCTTGATCACTGTTGTGATCCTGTCTTCCTTCTAACCTGTCTGCTTTGTCAGAAGATCACTGTTGTGACGTTAGAAGTCTGAAATCTGTCTCCTTGATCACTGTTGTGATCCTGTCTTCCTTCTAACCTGTCTGCTATGTCAGATCACTGTTGTGACGTTAGAAGTCTGAAATCTGTCTCCTTGATCACTGTTGTGATCCTGTCTTCCTTCTAACCTGTCTGCTATGTCAGAAGATCACTGTTGTGACGTTAGAAGTCTGAAATCTGTCTCCTTGATCACTGTTGTGATCCTGTCTTCCTTCTAACCTGTCTGCTATGTCAGAAGATCACTGTTGTGACGTTAGAAGTCTGAAATCTGTCTCCTTGATCACTGTTGTGATCCTGTCTTCCTTCTAACCTGTCTGCTATGTCAGAAGTTCACTGTTGTGACGTTAGAAGTCTGAAATCTGTCTCCTTGATCACTGTTGTGATCCTGTCTTCCTTCTAACCTGTCTGCTTTGTCAGAAGATCACTGTTGTGACGTTAGAAGTCTGAAATCTGTCTCCTTGATCACTGTTGTGATCCTGTCTTCCTTCTAACCTGTCTGCTTTGTCAGAAGATCACTGTTGTGACGTTAGAAGTCTGAAATCTGTCTCCTTGATCACTGTTGTGATCCTGTCTTCCTTCTAACCTGTCTGCTATGTCAGAAGATCACTGTTGTGACGTTAGAAGTCTGAAATCTGTCTCCTTGATCACTGTTGTGATCCTGTCTTCCTTCTAACCTGTCTGCTATGTCAGAAGTTCACTGTTGTGACGTTAGAAGTCTGAAATCTGTCTCCTTGATCACTGTTGTGATCCTGTCTTCCTTCTAACCTGTCTGCTTTGTCAGAAGATCACTGTTGTGACGTTAGAAGTCTGAAATCTGTCTCCTTGATCACTGTTGTGATCCTGTCTTCCTTCTAACCTGTCTGCTTTGTCAGAAGATCACTGTTGTGACGTTAGAAGTCTGAAATCTACTCTGTATCCGTCTTCTCGATCACTCGTGTGATCCTGGTTTACTCTGACTACTCTGTCAAAAGATCAAAGTATTAATTACCCTGATTTTCAGTTGTTATAGTATTCAGTCTGGTGCGAGTGGTGCGACGCCTACCCTTCCGACGTCTTCAAGTCCGAGGACGGCCTTTTTATCAGGATGGTCGACTGTGGGACCACCTCTACGGTAGCTGTCCTTGGCTGCTTCCGCCGCCGGCACCACCTCTACGGTAGCTGTCCTTGGCTGCTTCCGCCGCCGGCAGTACGGTGGTCTGACGGTGAGTTTCGACGGGGAACCACCGACCGTCTGCAAGCAGTAGCAGTGGGGAGACGTCGAACGAGGACAGACAGAGTTCAACGCGAACAAGATCAGTGAGGAAATGGAAACGCTCCGGGCTGCTACTCAATGTATTCTTATATACTCTAATAATAATCAATTACGAAGTGTTACGAGATTAGAGTTGAATAAAAATAGTTGTAGAAATACGGTGTTTCCCTGTGCCTCTACAAATTAGTCTACAACATTTCTTTGAATATTTTCAGTCGTTGCTGAAATATCCTGAAAAACCTGAACAATCAAAATTTCTTTTTTTAGCCATATCTTTTTTATTATTGGAAATTAATTAATTATTTTTTGTAGACTTACATTAGTCGTCAAAAGCTATCCCTTTCACATTATAAAAATTTTCAAAGCCGACTAAATTCCAGAGTTTTCATAGCCTACTTTTGTTTTTCTTATTACCGCCATATTGATTTTTTCATGTCGTTCGGTATAAGATAAAAATCAAGGAAACAAAAATTAATAACATTCAAAAAAAAATTTATATTAATAATAATAATTATTTTTAATTATATTCTTTTTTCGAAAAAAAACTTTTGTAAATAATATTTACATCCACGTATCCTGAGTTCCATCAATTTTTTCTGGATCAAGGAGCGAAATAGGGGTGCTGGGTGGGTAAGAAGCTAAAAACAGTTATTGCAATCTAATATTAAGGTCACTAACTAAGGCATCTGTGGCACTACGGTCGAATTGCTATTTTTTTCTTCACTTTCAGGGCAAGGAATATCTTCGAAATTAACAGTAGCACGATTATTATTTAGTGCTATTGAAATGCCATCATTAAATCATTTATACATTTTCTTATAAAAGAAAAGTTTATTAAAATTTTTACAAATGTTTTTCTTCATCTAAAATCAATTAAAATCAATGAATATCTGTAATCAGAAGTAATAATACTTAATACGAGTATGTAATCAAAAGTATAAATTATCTGAAATATTAGACCAAAAAAATCTAATTTCATTTTGGAGCTAAATTTGTTCGTCTAGGTTTATAGCGCGCTTAGAAAAGTAACTTATAAAAACAATAGGTACATAAATAGTTTAGAAAGGGTTTGTGCATAATATTATAGAATTTTATCATGTATTTTTAAAAATTTTTAAAGAGTCATAGGTTTTTTTTATATTCACCTACCCACCCACCAAACTTATAAATCACAGTACCTAACTACAATATTATAAGTTTTAAAATCATGATCAATGAAAATATAGGTACATACAGTTCATCGGTTATTTATTGGCGGAGAATTCTCTGAATTAATCTGGACAGATAGCAAAAATATTGATTCAGGCAGTGGCGTGCAAAAAATTATGCTTATAACTCTCACTATGGACAAAATCTTGTTAATTTTCACCTGATAATATTCAATCGAGTATTCAATATCAACCACGCCGCCTATGGCAGGTGCAATTGGATGAACGTTTTAAATGATAAACACTCATTATCGAGACAATCACAAAGATAAGAGCGAACAAAAAATCGAATGTTCAGGGAGATCCATGCAAAAGTGTTAAATTATTTCTGTTCTCTATACATTTAGATAGGACTTTTTTGAATCACGAGTATACCGATAAAAATTTTATTGCTTATCAATTTTCAAGAATTCTCCGCCAATAAATAATCGATGAGCTGTAAGTACCTAACTGATTATCACCAAATTATAATTATTAATTTGTGATCGTTTAAAGTTAAAGACTGCAGTCAGTAAGGTAGGTATGGTATAGTCGACCAAGAGATATAACGAAATGATCTAATTGTTAAACTGTCATATTTTATGACTTCAACAATATTTCAATGATCCAAAAATTGATAAAATGACAGAAGTCGTTTCGTTATATCTCTGGTCCAACTATACTGCATGCACCTATTTAATAGTAACTGTATTTTGTAACTTTGTTTTTTGATTTAACTTACGAATACCTACCTAAACATTACTTGAGTTATTTTCGTTTATTTCCTGTTATTTTGATTTTGTTTCCTAGGTAACCTTTTGTATTGGAACTGTTTTTCTCTGATTGTTGATTGAAATCAGTTTAGTTGGATTGATTTTTCACAGGGCTGAACTTTTATTTTTTTTAACTTACTCAAAAAATATCGATACAATTTTGTGGAAATTTTCAATTACCTTTTGATTTCACAATCAAATATAAAAATCCTAAACAAGTTTACCGCCAACAGAAGCGCTTTAATTTAAATGAAAAATTTTGTCGATTTCGTCGAACTAGTTGAGTAGTTTCAAATATTTAAAACTTTTAAAATGCAATTTTTCTGAATCATCAATTTTTGAATTTTTTGTAATTCTAAAAGTCCTGTCCTGCAAAAAAAGTCGTAAATGTACATTTCATGTTAGGAGTAGTCTAAACATGATACATATAAGTGGTAGCTGGTTTTACGCAAAAATAAAACAACACATTTTCTTTCCCATTTCGCTCCACTAAGTTGGAAAAACCGGACTTTATTCAATTTAATTATACGAGGTTCATTAACTGGGTATTCGTGACTCGCTACGTGGACATCGGAAATAGTAAAAAAAAAACAGGGTCTGTTAAATTTCAAAAAATGTGGACAATTTTAAATATTGAGAAGTATTGAGAATCTGAAAAAAAAATAGGATAATAATAGGATGCTGCTGAAATATCGTGATAAAAAAACAAAAATCGAGATCTTATTTCAGCTAAATCTTTTTAATAAGGTACCATGCACAAAGTAAGAAACCACAAATTAATAAACAAAAAAATTTAAAAATTTTAACACACTTTGTTTATTCTGACTCCTTTATTAAAGTTTATTAATTCAAATGAGAACGAAATATTAAAATTTAAAGAGCACCGTTTTTTTGACATGTTGTATCGTAAAGTACATGACATGCATGTAGGTATTGAAAATTTAAAACGACTTCTAAGTTACAATGGGTAGGTACAACATAAGTTAATATAGGGTGTAATGTTTTACATATTATTACCTATGGAAAAACTTTAAAAATGCACTTTTTGACATTCGGTAAAATTTTATTACGTTATTTTTAATAAAGAAGATTACATTTTTTCGAATTTATTTGCAATGTGATCAATTTTTGGGTTCCGGGATTTTTTCTATAGCGAATGGCATGAAAAACAATATGGCGGCCATAAGAAAAAAAAAAGTTGACTTTGAAAATCCCAAGATCTAGTCGGCTTTGTAAATTTTTGAAACGGCAAATGTGTGGCTCATTAAGGCTTATGTAAACCTACATAAAAAAATTTTTTTCAATAATAAAGAAGATATGACTAAAATAATAAATCTGCATGTTTCAAGTTTTTTTCAGGATATTTCAAGAAATTCTGGGAATATTGAGAAAAAAAAAATTGCCAAATACTGCGCAACTTTTTTGTAATTTAACCGACTTCGTATCTCTTACAGTTTCACGCAGTTTTTTTTTCCTCAATGGGACAAGTATAATTAAATTAAACGACGACCGGCTTTTCTGAAAGGTCGTATTGTAAAGTAGATGACATGTACTATTATTGAAAATTAAAAACGACTTCCAAAGTAGGTACAAGACATTAAGTTAACATAGGGTGCATATTTTTACATGCTATTCCCTATGGCAACACTTAAAAAAATGCACTGTATAGTTTGTACCTATGTTGTTTTTTGTTAGTCACGCAACTGCATGTTTTTGTTTATTTGAATGTTATTTGCAGTGCTGATCAACATTTTTAAGTAACAATTTTTGATATTGTCGAAAATAAAACATTTTACTTATAACAATAAATATAAATAAATAATAAAATAACTATTTTACTCTTTGGTACTATTCGTGTTTTAGGACAAAGCTCGTATACGATTGCAAAAATTTTATGTCAGACTATTCCATTTTAGGTTTCAGACCAAGCACAACTTTTTATGAAGAATAACTTCCAAAAGTTTTTTCCAAAAATGGATAATAAAAAAGTGACCACGAATTGAAATTTTTCGTTTAGCGCGTTATTTCCCAATAAACTTTAATATCAGCTAGGAAATTTATTAAAATAGCTATTTATGATATTGGTGTTAAAAGTGAAGTTTTATTTTGTGAGTGAAAAGGTTTGTGAAATGAGCGAAGCGTA
The DNA here is from genome assembly GCA_910589415.1 of Malachius bipustulatus. Lineage (NCBI taxonomy): Eukaryota > Metazoa > Arthropoda > Insecta > Coleoptera > Melyridae > Malachius > Malachius bipustulatus. The sequence continues at coordinate 41,240,011 of OU342632.1, read as the reverse complement.
GCGGAGCGAATTTTACAAATTCACGAACATATAATAAAATCACTTTTAAGACGAATATCATACAATGGTTTTTGTAAAACTGCTCTATTTTGATAATAAAATAGATGAATTTAGAATGACACAACTTCAAATTGCATTTTAAAATATTACAGATCAGTACAAGTAGTGTACTATGCATAGAAACCGTTGCCGACGCTATGGTTACTAACAAATAAAGCGTGCATACAAATGAAAGAGATGCCATAATAATTATTATTATTGATTGCAATTTCTGAACAATAATTATTATTGTCTTGAATTCTTGACTAGGTACTTATTTTTTTATTAATATGTTTGCCAGTAATAAAAAAAATATGAAAAAATCTTACTACCTATAATTTTGTCTGATTTCGTCATGAGAAAATGTAGTTTAAAAAGAGAATGTAAGTAAGTACAGATAAAGTAGATAGAATTACTTTTAACACGAGTGTTGTAATGTACTTTTAACACTAGTGTTAAAAGTACTTTTAACACGCTTCCATTTAAACAATCACTTTTAACACTGTCAGCTGTCGTTAAAAGTGATGTATGTGTCTTTTAATGGCAGTTGCACAAAAACATTTTTTTGTGCCATTGAAGCCCATGGAAGCGGGTTAAAAAAATTTGTAACAGTGTTAAAAATACATTACAACACTCGTGTTAAAAGTAATTCTATCTACTTTATCTGTACTTACTTACATTATCTTTTTAAACTACATTTTCTCATGACGAAATCAGACAAAATTATAGGTAAGTAATAAGATTTTTTCATATTCTTTTTATTACTGGCAAACATATTAATAAAAAATAAGTACCTATAGTCAAGAATTCAAGACAATAATAATTGTTCAGAAATTGCAAATAATAATAATTATTATGACATCTCTTTTATTTGTATGCACGCATTTGTTAGTAACCATAGCGTCAGCAACGGTTGCTATTGCATAGTACACTACTTGTACTTACTTGTCTGTAATAATTTAAAATGCAATTTGAAGTTGAGTGTCATTCTAAATTCATCAATTTTTTATCAAAATAGAGCAGTTTTACAAAAACCATTGTATGATATTCGTCTTAAAAGTGATTTTATTTTGTTCGTGAATTTGTAAAATTCGCTCCGCTACGCTTCGCTCATTTCACAAACCTTTTCACTAACAAAATAAAACTTCACTTCTAACATTAATATCATAAATAGCTATTAAATTTGTTTTACCGCCGCATATGTTTCATCAATGAACTATGAATTATCAGCCGCGCTTCTTAGTTTTTTGTCGTTTCACTTGACTTTGTATAAACTCTACTTTAAAAGTTACCAAGTTTTTTTTGTGAACATAAAATCGCAACTTTCAAACATTAAGATGGTCTTTGATTGACTATACCACCATCGCAAGTTTCATCTTTTAGTTTTAAAAAGCAAGGTCGCAAGGTATATTTCTTTTAAATAAATTGCTATAATGCAAAAATACAGTCAGAAAATCTGAACACGATAATGTAAAAAAATACGTTGTTCTATTTCAAAAAATTAACCGGGTAAAAATGGGACACCTGTACCTATACCTATAGCTGAAAATAATGTTTGGCTTATTCATACGTAGGAATTTTAGTTTAAAAGTTCTGTGCTAAAATTGTTAAAATACCAAGAATTTATGAGGTGATCCAAGAATGGTTGATTGGCTATTATGCGGTTATTATAAGAAACGCAGCTCGTAATGCTTGCGCTGGCGACTGTAAACACAGTTGCTCTCGGGTTAAATTATTTTACTGGAGAGGAGATTGAAGTGCTCGTGATGCTTATGAATTGATGTAAACATATCATCACTCAATGCACCGTTGCCAATTTTACCGGGACTCGAATAATCGGCTGTGCGTCTACAGGCTTCGAAAAATGCTCGACATATACACAATTATATACTAACGTGCGCCGCTCCCTCTGTAGAACGTTTCGTTGAACTATGTCGCGTATGTTTTAGGGTACCCCGGTGTCAAAGTGATGCCCTGGGCAAAATTTATCCAACGTTTCCACCGATAGATGGCCATGCTGTACGACGTTTATACACGTTAAAATTTTCGAAGCCCGAAGTCGGGCTTCACATGGTAGGTCCAGGCTTCGAATACTCAACTGAACATAGCATTTTAGGCTTCGTATGGGCTCTTAATATGTCTATATATATAAATATATAAACACACCAAGAAATAACTCCGTTATAACGTGATACACCAAAACTGGTTAAGGGCTGGAACGGCACCAATAAAACGGGCTAAGTTTCTGAGTACTCTATTTATTCAAGGTCAACGTTTCGATTCCGTTTAGAATCTTCATCAGGACATCTACAATATTACAATCTTAGTATCTTACGGATATAACTTTTATTTATCTCTAAACTTACCAAATAGTTGAGGATTTTACTAATAGCTAACATTTTTTCTTTGGGGACTAGAGTAATTCACTACTGGGTGCATTCTACTATTTTAAATTTAAACAAAAACACATTAAAACTTAAGTTAAAATATCATAAAATTAATTTCCCTGTTTACTACATTATTGCACTTCTTCTTATCTATTGGTCCAGTTATTGGTTGGTCCGTTTTATTGGTGCCGTTCCAGCCCTTAACCAGTTTTGGTGTATAAATATATATATATATAAATATATATATATATATCGTGGGCAGGTGAATTTTGGAAAACTACTTTTTCGTGATCTGGGGGTCATGATCGATGGACATTTGATGAGTTTGGGTGATTTTCGAAAAGTGATGTCGTCCTCAATAGTGTATTTTTTGTTAAAAAATACACTAATATAGCTATATATTCTAATATATATATATAATTTGCCTTTACCTAATTTTCAAATAATTAAAAATAACGGTGGTTTACTACATTCATAATTTATATATTTATATATATATATATTTCTCCAAAATCGCGAAATTTCGATTTTAAAAACGCTCCTGTGGCTTTATCTTTTAAGATTAGTGAACGAAATTTTGGGTCCTTGTAAAATTTGGGAATGACGTTGGATTTTCGTTGAAAAACTTTCCAAAAGTCCCATCACTTCTACAGGGTGTCCCTTCAAAATTCCAGGTATCCGGTTTTTGTCATCTCATTTCAGGTCGCAGTTTTGAATCTAGGAGGCTGAAATTTTTGTGGGAGTAAGATATCTATAAAAACTGGTCTGGTATTGTACTTGAGCAAAATCGGCCCAGCCGTTTCAAAATGGCGGCCATTTGAATTTTTTGAAAATTGACTATTTTTTGAACCCCTATATGAGCAAGATGGCAAAAAAGCTTTGAAATAAAATTAACAGGATTTGAAGAAAATTATTGGAAATTTGAGTTAATGCAATAAAATTAGCATATTTTCCATTAATAAGCCAGTGTCGTGGGTAGGAAAAGGGTAAAAATGTGTCAACTTCTATAACCGTTTATGAGTCCATTTTTGAAGAAGTTGAACCGAAATTTTCCATTATTTTTTCTTTAACATATAATTTGAAGTCTTAGCTTCAATTCGCCTCGATTGATGTAGCACTTTAAACGAAAAATAAAAAAGTTTTTCGCTGCTGGAAAATTAGCTTACACTTATTTAGAAATATTCAATCGATGAAATGGTTCGCAATTTCTATTTAATTATTTTTCACATTTAATTATGAACGATTCTGAAAATTAGAAGAGCAATCGCAACGACAAATAAATCACCTACATGCGGGTGAAAAAAGTTTTCAAATTGGTCTTTTAATAACAAAGATATGACCAGTTTAAAAAATAAAATGTGTAGGTGCTGTGTAACTGACGTACTACATATACCCGCTCAGCACTGTACAAAATTAAAACTCTACATAGCGGTTTCCGTTACACACTTGCCTCGCAGCCTGATGACCGGTGTTCGCATCCCATGAAAGGGTAACTTTTTTTTTAGGTAGGTAGGTGGAGTTTTCTAAAAAAATCGGATTATTTTTTGTGAAGTATATTTGCGGGAAGTCATAGTATCTATGCGAAACTAACTTTTACACGCAAAATATAAAAAAACCTTCTTGCGCATCAATCGCAGAAATAGTGTATTTTTATGCGATTCAATTATGAATATTTTCACCGCTTTTTAAATTATTGGCTTTCTGAAATTTTCCATAGTCATGTCATGTTAGCGTAGCAGTGCTTTAATGTGAAAAATTTTCTGTGATAATTTCATTTCATTTCGTTTCAACACGTGCCTTAGAATGGATTTTTAAATTTAAAAATCAAAAAAATTGGCAAAATTTTACAATTTTGTCCCTTTTCCTATGCCCGCCACTGGCTAACTTTACTTGAAAAATAATATTTTTTACACTACCTAAAATAAATTCGGAAAAAACTGAAAGGAGAGTTTTGAAAACCGAAAGTTTGAAATTTTAGAGGAATAAACATCATTTAAAAATATTCGAATATATCTCCGCTATTTTTATATTTGCTTCTTGAAATTTTTGAAGGTTAAATGCTATTAGTATAGTTGTCTACTATCAAAATTTCCGTTCTATTCCTTCAAAAATAAGCTCATGAATGTTTATAGAAATGTAGACATTTTTACCCTTTTCCTACCCACGCCTCTGGCTTATTAATAGAAATGATGCAACTTGTATTGCATTAGCTCAAATTTCAAATAAGTTTATTCCAATCTTGTTAATTTTGTTTAAAAGTTTTTGATCTTGCCTATTTAGGGGTTCAAAATCTAGCCATTTTCCAAAAATTGAAAAGGCCGCCATTTTGGAATGTCTTTACCTATTTTACTCAAATACAGTACCAGACGACTACTTGAGGGTATCTTACTACCAAAAAAATTCCAGCGCTCTAGATTGAAAACTTCGACCAGAAACCGTGCCTCACGGACGGTTTTTTTTTCTGAAATTCGGAGGGACATCCTGTAGAAGTAACACAACTCTAGGAAAATGTTTTTTACGAAAATCAAACGTCAGCCCTAAGGTTCATAAGAGTAAAAAATTTCGTTCATTATTCTTGAAAGATGAAGCTACAGGAGCGTTTTTAAAAATTTAGAGAAATTAATTTTAAAAAAACATCATGTAAAAAAAAATCGAATATCTCCGCCATTTTTTTTATTTACTTTTTGAAATTCTCAAGGGTTGAAGTATATTAGTATAGTTGTCTACTGTAAAAATTTCAGTTTAATTACTTCAAAAATGTGCTCATAAATTGTTGGAGAAATTTAGCCATTTTTACCCTTTTCCTACCCACGCCACTGGCTTATTAATAGAAAAAATGCAAATTTTGTTGCATGAAATTAAATCTCAAGTCATTTACTTCCAATATTGTGAATTTGATATAAAACTCTTTTTCTATCTAGCTTATACAGGGGTTCAAAAAATAGTCCTTTTTCCAAAAATTAAAATGGCCGCCATTTTGAAACGGCTCGATCGATTTTGCTCAAGTGCAATACCAGACCACTCCTTGTGGATATCTTACTTCCACAAAAATTTCAGTCTCCTAGATTGAAAACTGCGACCTGAAATGAGGTGACAAAAACCGGATGTCTGGAACTTTGAAGGGACACCCTGTAGAAGTGATGGGACTTTTGGAAATTTTTTCAACGAAAATCTAACGTCATTCCAAAAATTTGCAAGAATCCAAAATTTCGTTCACTAATCTTGAAAGATAAAGCTACAGGAGCGTTTTGAAAATCGAAATTTCGCGATTTTGGAGAAATATATAAATATATAAATATATAAATATATATATAAATATATAAATATATATATATATATATCGTGGGCAGGTGAATTTTGGAAAACCACTTTTTCGTGATCTGGGGGTCATGATCGGTGGACATTTGATGAGTTTGGGTGATTTTCGAAAAGTGATGTCGTCCTCAATAGTGTATTTTTTGTTAAAAAATACACTAAAAACTTTTTACCCACATTATAGATTGGAAGAAATTTATTTGAAATTTGAGGTAATGCAATAAAATTTGTATTATTTCTATTAAAAAGCCAGTGGCGGGGGTAGGAAAATGACTAAATTTCCGTAACCGTAACATACGAGTAGTTTTCCAAAGAATTGAATTGAAATTTTCACAGTTTAAACAACTACGCTAATATCATGATATAAGAATGAAAAATTTCAGAAAGCCAATTTAAAAATCGGGGAAAATGTTCATAATTGAATCGCATAAAAATACACTATTTCTGCGATTGATGCGCAAGAAGGTTTTAGTGTATTTTTTAACAAAAAATACACTATTGAGGACGACATCACTTTTCGAAAATCACCCAAACTCATCAAATGTCCACCGATCATGACCCCCAGATCACGAAAAAGTGGTTTTCCAAAATTCACCTGCCCACGATATATATATATATATATTTATATATTTATATATATTGATAGAAGGTACTATGTGACTTCAAAATCAGATACGCATAATTCGTTGTCACTTCATATATGACGTTGTGGCTTCCGATTTCGGAAGTCACAACGTTTCGCTTTATTGAGTGCATATATAGCTTCAAGATGGCGTTAGCAGTCCGTATGCAAAAATTTTTGTGGAAGTGATTTGGACCCCCTGGTACCCTCAATATAACATTTTAGTTCCACAATAATCCGCTGACGCTAGCATCGCGTTTTACTGCAGTTACGGCCTGAACGTTCTCACTTCCATCATATATGCTATATAAATGACCATTTATGTACAATAGGACACACGATGTGACATCCAATTTTGGCAACGCCGTAAAGCAATAAATTTGACCTCGTTTCGTTGTTAAATTCATTTTCCATTCACTGGTAAAGTCTGCATGAAAACAAGTTCCAAGATTCTTACTTGGACTCGGAAGCCAATTACATATTTTATCCTGGTGAATATATTGATATCCTACCTACCGACCAGGAGCCTGTTTCACAAAAATATGAGTTATTATATGAATACATATAATACATATGAATACATATTAGTCTCTATTTTTATCATATCAATTTTTGTGAAACACTGACCGACTAATATAATTGAAATAAACTATAAATAATAGTTCATTAATAAGCTATTACTTAATAGACTATTACCATTATTTTGAGAAAAACTATTGAAAATCCCTTATATTATGAGCTCTATTACTATTATGTAATAATAAATAGTTAATAGTGTTTTGTGAAACAGGCCCCTGAACCTACCTTCGCCATTAGGATTTAATTAGCTAATTTTGTAATTACCACCTACTTTGCATGTAAAAATCACACCCCATGTTAACTTCTGTTATCTTGCAACTTAGAAGTCGTTTTTAGCTTTCAATAATCGTGCAATCAGCGAGGCGCGTGTTATCTACTTCACAATAAAACCTGTCAGAACAATCGGACTCTGTTTAATTTAATTATACTTCACAGTACATGGGGATCTTGGAAACGGCATGAGATACAGGGTCTGTTAAATTAGAGAAAAGTTGCACAATTTGATGCTTAATAAGAAACTGATTTTTTTTCTTTTGAATATTTTCAGTCGTTAAAATATCCTGAAAAAACTCTGAAAAATCAAAATTTCTTATTTTAGCCTTATCTTTTTTATTATTGGAAACTAATAATGAATAATTTTTTGCAAGCTTATATATCGTCAAAAGCTATCCATATGACGTTACAAAAATTTTCAAAGCCGACTAGATCCCAAGAGTTTTCGTAGCCAGCTTTTGTTTTTCTTATGGCCGCCATATTGATCTTTTATGTCATTCGGTATAAAATAAATAAATCGAGGAAACCATTAAAAATTAATAACATTCGATAACAAAAATGTCAAGAATTTTATTCTTTTTTCCAAAAAAAAAATAAATCTTCATACCGAATATCATATAAAAGTAAAAAAACATAAAGCAAGTAATATGACTTCATATTAAATTGGGTGAAAAAATGTTTTTTTTTTTTAAAAAAGAATAATAAAATTTTTGAATTTTATTTCATGTTATTAATTTTTGGTTTCCTGGATTTATTTTACACCGAACGACATACAAAATCAATATGGCGGCCAAAAGAGAAATAAAAGTTGGCTATGAAAACTTTGGGATCTAGTCGGCTCTGAAAATTTTTGTAATGTCAAATGGATAGCTTTTGACGACTTATGTAAGCCTACAAAAAATAATTCATTACTTCTCAATAATAAAAAAGATATGGCTAAAATAAGAAATTTTGATTTTTCAGTTTTTCAGGATATTTCAGCAATGACTGAAAATATTCGAAAAAATCTTATTAAGCATCAAATTGTGCAGCTTTTCTCTAATTTAACAGAGCCTGTATCTCTTGCCGTTTCCAAGATCCCCATGTACTGCCGCTTCCACTCGACACACTGTATACTCATACATTAGGTATTTAATAGAGTCATAACTATTTCGAAACTAAAATATCGAAATTTCTTATTTATTGCTGTTGAAAATGAACTGAATATTTTTGTAGGTTCACACAAGTCGTTATTAGGCGTATCCATTTGACATTTCAAAAATTTTCAAAGTCGACTAGATTCAAGAGTTTTCATAGTACACTTTTGTTTTTCCTATAGCGGATGCGATATCTATTGTTTTTCATGTCGTTCGGTCTAATAAAAAATAGGGAAACGAAAACTCTAATCTAGATTTTTTATTCTAGTTTTTTAGAAAAAAAAATTATATTCGCCGAATTAATATAAAAAACCACAAAGCGAACTATCTGTGAAAAAAATGTCTTACGGAAAAAAGAAGAATAAAATTTTGAATTTTTTTTGCACATCTGCAATTATATGAAATTCTGTTTCAGATTCGAAGTAAGTATAAAATTGTGCACATTTTAAACGACCCTGTAGCCGGTTCCGATATCTTTGACCCTGTAGTAAGCCACGAAATAGTTATACAGCCCTGTATAATTATATTAAACAAAAGTCGGTTTTTCTAACAGGCTATATTGTGAAGTATATGACATGGACTATTATTGAAAAATAAAAACGATTTCTAAGCTGCCAGGCAACATAAGTTAACATAGGGTGGAATTGTAACTTTAACATGAACTTCCCTATGGCAACGATTAAAATAAATGCACTGTATACAGGGTATTTCATTAAGGTAGGTGCATGACCGTATCTCGGAAACTAATGGGCCTATAACCTCAAAATAAAAAATTTCCAGACATAAGTGATCATGAGAAATTCAATGAAAATATTTTAGATGGCCGCACTTCCGGAAATACCGGAAGTTGACACCTACTCCGTTATTTTAACGGGAACACCCTGTAAAATATTTAATTTTTCAAATGTCTGAAGAAATCGAATACGGTTTTCACCATTGGAATTTAGATTGAGCGGTTTATGAGTTATAAACAAGTGAAAATCGAAAATTTTCAACTTCAAAGCAGTGTAGAACTAGAACGACTCAAGATATCCAAAAACGGTTTACATGTCCCTATCCTAGCTTTTCAAGTTCTATCCCATTATGCGGAGTAAATTTTAATACAGGGTGATGAAAATTATCCGTTTTTTCATCACCCTGTATTAAATTTTAAACCACATAGTATAGGATACTATGTGAAAAGTTAAGATAGGGACACGTAAACGGTTTTTAGATATCTTGAGCCGTTCTAGTTCTACACTGCTTTGAAGTTGAAAATTTTCGATTTTCACTTACAAATACTTACAAATTGAGCTAGGTAGCAAAAATTTAAATGAGAGAACAATCTTGCACCTAACAATTTGTTTTCAAGTTTGAAAAAAATATTTACAAGAATAGTATGTACGTATACAAAGTAAAATTTTTAACAAAATCAATTAAACATACGCCATTTTTTAACACTCTCGCCGCCAAGTGTATCATTTATGATACACCATGTGTCCATCGTGCAGGCCAAGTGTATTATAAATGATACACCAAGTAGTCCTATTTTCATAACGTCGGTGTATCGAAACGAAGACACGTATATGTACATTTACACGCTAAAACGACAGGCCTGGCCTGGGAATGGACATTGTACTGCGAGTTTTGGCCTCCTGTCTATCGAAATTTTGTTATTTGTATTCATTACCTTGCAATAAGTACCTTTGGAAATACATTATGTATTTCCGAAGCTGTGACTGTGTGTTTGGTTACTTAGAAAGTCGGGACTAAGGTCTATATAAGAAGAGTTCGTTTAGTAAATTTTATTGTATTATATAGGTAATCAACCGGTAAATGAAACAAAAAAAAAAAAAATCTAATGCATTTTGTTGAAGCAATATCTGCAGAAGAAAGGAGTTCCATCGCAAGTGTCGCAAACAGTACCAACTTGTGATGGCATCTTCTTTCGGCCATCTACGATTTTACCATGTTTACCATATTTCCGGTAACATTGCTTGTAACATTGTATGCCCAGGCCACGTGTATCATTTTTGATACACACTATAAATATTTCCAAAAAATACAGAAAAAAATTGCAGAAATTAAATTTATATTAAAAACCGCTATTTAAACATAACAGCTGAGACAGAAACACCCTTGGCCTGTGGGACCGAAAATTGTTTTTTCACTTTGGCAGTGAGAGTGTTAAACTCTTACAATAAATATCTGAAACTTTCACACTTCGCTATTGAAATGACATTAATAGATGTGAGCGATATAAAAAAAAATCTTCAGGTTTTAGTTTGAAAAATACAGAGCACAAAATTATTTCAAATTTACAAAAGTGACAAATTTGATTTTGTTGGTCATTTACAAAGACCGATAATTTTAGTTAAAAAATGTGATGGTGAAACTTTACAGGTACAGTTTGTTAAGCTTGAAACTTTTACTTTAAAATGATCTGTTTAGTTTTATTGAAAAAGTTGAATAGATATATTTTTCTATTTTTTAAACAAAAATCAAATTTCTTTTAGTCCGAATTACGTGAAATTCATTGTTAAATAAACTTAGATAGCTTTAACAAAAACAACAAAAAAAATTGCTTTGTCTAACTCATATATTTTTATAATAGGACCTCAAAACAGTACATTCAGTGAAAAATATATAGGTACGAGTATTTTTTTGATTTTATTTTAAGTGTAATTTGCATAAAAGTAACGTTTTTCAGTAAATCTATGGAAAATGTATTTTTGAAATATATTCTCAAGCTAAAATTTAGCTACGATGTAGCTTATAATCATGAATTAGAAAAAATTTGTTTGAAAGTTAGAGAGAGATACCTAGAGCATATGAGCATATTGAGCAGGGGCTCGAGATTTATAGCTTTTATATACAGGGTGTCCCGTAAGTAATGGTCCGTGGTGAAATGGGAGATTCTTGGTTTAAAAATATTACGATCTGACACTACTTGCTCTAACAAAATCTTGATAATAAAAAAGATACAGGGTGGCAAAGTTGAGATTTAAAAATTTTCTTTTCAAAATATCTCGAAAAATTGTACAGGTACGAACGTGAAAACTTGGGTATAGATGTTTTACGGTATGAGAAATCATAATTTGATATCCGTGTCGATGTATTTTATAGAGGGCGCCACTTAGGTCATGTTGACGACGTAAATAAACACATAACTTTTTTATCCTTCAGGGTATCGCGCATTTTATTGTGAAATATTAAAACTACATCATTGATGAGAAAAAAAGGTATTACCGGTTGTCAGTCTCAAAAGTTAGTGGTTTTCGAGATAATTGACAGTTAATGATTTTCTCTTCTGATACTGTTCAGAATTTTTTGCTTACTGCTAGTAGTTAGAAAATTAAAAAATGCCGAGACATAATAATTTTTAAAATTCAGATAAGTGAGATATGACTTCTCTTTATTGCAAACAAAACAAACTTCAATGGGCAAGCTGCGAAACGAGAATACCTGCGACGATATCCAAACAGACTGCAACCTGGTAATCGACTATTTTAGAATCTGTATAGGAATTTAGGTGAATATGGCATTTGTTTGCTTTTTTAATATGTCAAAGTGAAAAATGTTTAATTGCCAAAATGCTGGTTATTATCTCGACCTACTGCATTAAGATTTCTGATAATAAAAAAAAATAGAAATAATGCAGGAGATTATTAAAACGTGATTATCTCGAAAACCACTAACTTTTGAGACTAACAACCGGTATACCTTTTCTTCTCATCAATGATGTAGTTTTAATATTTCACGATAAAATGCGCGATATCCTGAAGGATAAAAAATTTATGTGTTCATTTACGTCGTCAACATGACCTAAGTGGCGCCCTCCATAAAATAAATCGACACGGATATCAAATTATGATTTCTCATACCGCAAAACATCTATCCCCAAGTTTTCACGTTCGTACCTGTACAATTTTTCGAGATATTTTGAAAAGAAAATTTTTAAATCTCAACTTTGCCACCCTGTATCTTTTTTATTATCAAGATTTTGTTAGAGCAAGTAGTGTCAGATCGTAATATTTTTAAACCAAGAATCTCCCATTTCACCATGGACCATTACTTACGGGACACCTGTAGAGATACCTATTGATTTTTTTTTTGTTCTATTATTATTATTATAGCCGTTTTTAATAAATCACTTTAATATAATTTTTAGTTAATATGCTTTTGAATTATTTTTTATATGTATAATGCTTTCTATAAGATATCAAAGTGATTTCAAAAGTTTTTCAAAGGCCCGTTCTTTTGCTAATTATTCTGAAACGAAGTATGTTTTTTTACTTAAGCCTTTACTTTACTGAAAAAAAAATTGATTGGTTCGGCACTGCTAAAAACATTCAGTTCATAAAATATTTATCCATTGACAAATCCGTATGAATTTACTCATCTCCATCTCGAATCATTTAAGGTCGTGTATTCGAAACAAGATAGGTAGGTACATAACATACACAGCTATACTTTAAATTATTCATATAAAGTGGTATACATTCGCCTATGTGACTTCCGGATATTTGGCAACACTTCTGGACGCCACTACGTATCTGTCATCAAACTAGACTATACAATTGTCTGGAAGCCAGTTCGTATTTTGCGTGAACAGCTTATATACGAATTTATTTTTTTGAAAAATAGTTACCCCTCTTTTGATATTATTGTTATTCAGCTTCCCCTCATTCCATATATACAAAAATTTTTGTTTATATATTATCGGTTGCTACGGAAGTCAGGTCGCCCTCTCAACATAACGGAAGTCACAGCTTAACACGTATCAATATATATATATATTTATATATTTATATATTTATATATTTCTCCAAAATCGCGAAATTTCGATTTTCAAAACGCTCCTGTAGCTTTATCTTTCAAGATTAGTGAACGAAATTTTGGATTCTTGCAAATTTTTGGAATGACGTTAGATTTTCGTTGAAAAAATTTCCAAAAGTCCCATCACTTCTACAGGGTGTCCCTTCAAAGTTCCAGACATCCGGTTTTTGTCACCTCATTTCAGGTCGCAGTTTTCAATCTAGGAGACTGAAATTTTTGTGGAAGTAAGATATCCACAAGGAGTGGTCTGGTATTGCACTTGAGCAAAATCGATCGAGCCGTTTCAAAATGGCGGCCATTTTAATTTTTGGAAAAAGGACTATTTTTTGAACCCCTGTATAAGCTAGATAGAAAAAGAGTTTTATATCAAATTCACAATATTGGAAGTAAATGACTTGAGATTTAATTTCATGCAACAAAATTTGCATTTTTTCTATTAATAAGCCAGTGGCGTGGGTAGGAAAAGGGTAAAAATGGCTAAATTTCTCCAACAATTTATGAGCACATTTTTGAAGTAATTAAACTGAAATTTTTACAGTAGACAACTATACTAATATACTTCAACCCTTGAGAATTTCAAAAAGTAAATAAAAAAAATGGCGGAGATATTCGATTTTTTTTTACATGATGTTTTTTTAAAATTAATTTCTCTAAATTTTTAAAAACGCTCCTGTAGCTTCATCTTTCAAGAATAATGAACGAAATTTTTTACTCTTATGAACCTTAGGGCTGACGTTTGATTTTCGTAAAAAACATTTTCCTAGAGTTGTGTTACTTCTACAGGATGTCCCTCCGAATTTCAGAAAAAAAACCGTCCGTGAGGCACGGTTTCTGGTCGAAGTTTTCAATCTAGAGCGCTGAAATTTTTAGTGTATTTTTTAACAAAAAATACACTATTGAGGACGACATCACTTTTCGAAAATCACCCAAACTCATCAAATGTCCACCGATCATGACCCCCAGATCACGAAAAAGTGGTTTTCCAAAATTCACCTGCCCACGATATATATATATATATTTATATATTTATATATATATTTATATATTTATATATTTATATATTTCTCCAAAATCGCGAAATTTCGATTTTCAAAACGCTCCTGTAGCTTTATCTTTCAAGATTAGTGAACGAAATTTTGGATTCTTGCAAATTTTTGGAATGACGTTAGATTTTCGTTGAAAAAATTTCCAAAAGTCCCATCACTTCTACAGGGTGTCCCTTCAAAGTTCCAGACATCCGGTTTTTGTCACCTCATTTCAGGTCGCAGTTTTCAATCTAGGAGACTGAAATTTTTGTGGAAGTAAGATATCCACAAGGAGTGGTCTGGTATTGCACTTGAGCAAAATCGATCGAGCCGTTTCAAAATGGCGGCCATTTTAATTTTTGGAAAAAGGACTATTTTTTGAACCCCTGTATAAGCTAGATAGAAAAAGAGTTTTATATCAAATTCACAATATTGGAAGTAAATGACTTGAGATTTAATTTCATGCAACAAAATTTGCATTTTTTCTATTAATAAGCCAGTGGCGTGGGTAGGAAAAGGGTAAAAATGGCTAAATTTCTCCAACAATTTATGAGCACATTTTTGAAGTAATTAAACTGAAATTTTTACAGTAGACAACTATACTAATATACTTCAACCCTTGAGAATTTCAAAAAGTAAATAAAAAAAATGGCGGAGATATTCGATTTTTTTTTACATGATGTTTTTTTAAAATTAATTTCTCTAAATTTTTAAAAACGCTCCTGTAGCTTCATCTTTCAAGAATAATGAACGAAATTTTTTACTCTTATGAACCTTAGGGCTGACGTTTGATTTTCGTAAAAAACATTTTCCTAGAGTTGTGTTACTTCTACAGGATGTCCCTCCGAATTTCAGAAAAAAAAACCGTCCGTGAGGCACGGTTTCTGGTCGAAGTTTTCAATCTAGAGCGCTGGAATTTTTTTGGTAGTAAGATACCCTCAAGTAGTCGTCTGGTACTGTATTTGAGTAAAATAGGTAAAGACATTCCAAAATGGCGGCCTTTTCAATTTTTGGAAAATGGCTAGATTTTGAACCCCTAAATAGGCAAGATCAAAAACTTTTAAACAAAATTAACAAGATTGGAATAAACTTATTTGAAATTTGAGCTAATGCAATACAAGTTGCATCATTTCTATTAATAAGCCAGAGGCGTGGGTAGGAAAAGGGTAAAAATGTCTACATTTCTATAAACATTCATGAGCTTATTTTTGAAGGAATAGAACGGAAATTTTGATAGTAGACAACTATACTAATAGCATTTAACCTTCAAAAATTTCAAGAAGCAAATATAAAAATAGCGGAGATATATTCGAATATTTTTAAATGATGTTTATTCCTCTAAAATTTCAAACTTTCGGTTTTCAAAACTCTCCTTTCAGTTTTTTCCGAATTTATTTTAGGTAGTGTAAAAAATATTATTTTTCAAGTAAAGTTAGCCAGTGGCGGGCATAGGAAAAGGGACAAAATTGTAAAATTTTGCCAATTTTTTTGATTTTTAAATTTAAAAATCCATTCTAAGGCACGTGTTGAAACGAAATGAAATGAAATTATCACAGAAAATTTTTCACATTAAAGCACTGCTACGCTAACATGACATGACTATGGAAAATTTCAGAAAGCCAATAATTTAAAAAGCGGTGAAAATATTCATAATTGAATCGCATAAAAATACACTATTTCTGCGATTGATGCGCAAGAAGGTTTTTTGGTAGTAAGATACCCTCAAGTAGTCGTCTGGTACTGTATTTGAGTAAAATAGGTAAAGACATTCCAAAATGGCGGCCTTTTCAATTTTTGGAAAATGGCTAGATTTTGAACCCCTAAATAGGCAAGATCAAAAACTTTTAAACAAAATTAACAAGATTGGAATAAACTTATTTGAAATTTGAGCTAATGCAATACAAGTTGCATCATTTCTATTAATAAGCCAGAGGCGTGGGTAGGAAAAGGGTAAAAATGTCTACATTTCTATAAACATTCATGAGCTTATTTTTGAAGGAATAGAACGGAAATTTTGATAGTAGACAACTATACTAATAGCATTTAACCTTCAAAAATTTCAAGAAGCAAATATAAAAATAGCGGAGATATATTCGAATATTTTTAAATGATGTTTATTCCTCTAAAATTTCAAACTTTCGGTTTTCAAAACTCTCCTTTCAGTTTTTTCCGAATTTATTTTAGGTAGTGTAAAAAATATTATTTTTCAAGTAAAGTTAGCCAGTGGCGGGCATAGGAAAAGGGACAAAATTGTAAAATTTTGCCAATTTTTTTGATTTTTAAATTTAAAAATCCATTCTAAGGCACGTGTTGAAACGAAATGAAATGAAATTATCACAGAAAATTTTTCACATTAAAGCACTGCTACGCTAACATGACATGACTATGGAAAATTTCAGAAAGCCAATAATTTAAAAAGCGGTGAAAATATTCATAATTGAATCGCATAAAAATACACTATTTCTGCGATTGATGCGCAAGAAGGTTTTTTTAGTCTTTGAGTCGAAAACGAATCTGTTTAGACAATGAATTAAAAGTGAACTTTAAATTAATATTTAGTATTGCTATGAATATATTATTATTGTTGTAAATATTCCGAGCGAAATATTTGTTTAATTTTGTTTGAACAATAATTAATATGTTTCTATGTTTGTTAATTTGCATGTCTGCAACATGTAATATTTACTGGCTGCTTTTTTCAAGACTCGTGGAATCTGAATTCGCAAAATATTATGTTACAATGAATAATGGAAGTTTTTCATTTACAGAAAATAGGTTTTTTAAGTAGGTATTCAATTCATATTTTATCAAAAACTCATGTCGCTTCAGTTATTGAAGTTTATTTATTTTTTGTTTTGTGAAATTCGTTCTAAACGCACTTATTTACATACATAGCAAAAACTGGTTTTACTATTTCATTAAAAGGGATACGAACATGAGGATATGATATATGCCCGATGAGGGAAGATTATGAGGAGAAAATCTTTTTTAAGCACACAGAAACGACTCCTCTTATTATTTGAATTTTTTCAAAACAATAGCTTCAAACTTCATATTAACCCTTCCAGACACAACTAAAGTTCACGTTCTAAAAGTCTACAGGGTGTTTCGTAATGACATGCTATAATATTTCAGTATGTGATCTATCAGGTCATTTTATGGAGAAAATTTCATATGAACGTATGTCCGCAACAGCTTAAATTTTTTGTTACCTTTACTTTTTACTATACAGGGTGTTCTACAATTCTATGACAAACTTTGACAGATGGTAGGTTGCTTGATTTTAAACATATTTTTTTTAATAAACATGGGTCCGATTCGTTTTGGTTTAGAAGTTACAAGCATTTAAAAAATCGTAATTTTTCAAGTTCAAGGCCCTGTAAAAGGAAAACGGTTCAAGATAGAGAAAAACGGCTTACATGTCCCCATTTTAACTTTTTATGGACTATCCTATGGTATAGAAACATTTGTACTTTCTTTGATTTTTTTAAATGTGGAGAAATCTCAGATTTTTTCAAATTTTTTATCACCCTGTATAAACATTTTTTCATCTTGATCATTGGATAGTACATGAAAAGTTAAAATAGGGACATGTAAGCCGTTTTTCTCTATCTTGAACCGTTTTCCTTTTACAGGGCCTTGAACTTGAAAAATTACGATTTTTTAAATGCTTGTAACTTCTAAACAAAAACGAATCGGACCCATGTTTATTAAAAAAAATATGTTTAAAATCAAGCAACCTACCATCTGTCAAAGTTTGTCATAGAGCTTGTAGAACACCCTGTATTGGGAAGTGGGGGTTTTATTATATGTCTTTCAATTTTGGTAGGTATATGTTAATGGGATATAAAAAACATGATTTAATTAGAAAAGTTATTTTATTGCTCCACCAGTGGTGTTTTTGCTAACATATCCTTTGACATTTTTTACAAAGAAAAAGTTTTACATATAAAACTAACTCGATTAAAACAATTCAATAAATATTATATTAATTTAAAAAGTATTGGCGAATCATTTTTGAAGAAAACTATCGTTTCAGGCATAAGTATACAGGGTGTCCCATAACATGTGGGCAATCTCCCGGATTTGGGTATATTTCGTAAAAATAAATGAAAAAATATTTATAAAATTAATTCCTCAGAGACACCCCTACAAAGATATTAGCTGTTGAAGTTGAGGGTTGAAAATCAATTTTTTGCAATAACTTTTTTATTTCTTGACCGATTTTGATAATTTTTGGTGTTATTTTGTATTATTTTGGACTGTTTAGAATAGTGTTTCATAATATTTGGTAGCACATACATAGACCTCGGGATGGCATAACCCCCTCATTCACTTGAAAGAAAACAATTAAAATAATAATTTTACAATTTTTTAAGGTTAATTTTCCTTTTCTTTGATATTTTTTACATAAAAAATGTATCCTATTTTATTTCGATAGAGCGAACCGTTATCGAGATAAACGTCCTTCTAATAGGTGATGCGTCGCAGGAACTTTTCAAATTTCAAGTAAATTTTAACAAGATGGCTGACCTATGACAGTAAATTGAGCAGGAAACAAAACAATAACTTAATGAAATACACGTCAGTGTCAAAGATTTCATTTCATGCAGATTCTAACTGATTTTAAAATGAGTTACAAAAACGCTGAATACGCAGAAAATCAGTTAGAATTGAATCTGCATGAAATGAAATCTTTTGACACTGACGTGTATTTAATTAAGTTATTGTTTTGTTTCCTGCTCAATTTACTGTCATAGGTCAGCCATCTTGTTAAAATTTACTTGAAATTTGAAAAGTTCCTGCGACGCATCACCTATTAGAAGGACGTTTATCTCGATAACGGTTCGCTCTATCGAAATAAAATAGGATACATTTTTTATGTAAAAAATATCAAAGAAAAGGAAAATTAACCTTAAAAAACTGTAAAATTATTATTTTAATTGTTTTCTTTCAAGTGAATGAGGGGGTTATGCCATCCCGAGGTCTATGTATGTGCTACCAAAGATTATGAAACACTATTCTAAACAGTCCAAAATAATACAAAATAACATCAAAAATTATCAAAATCGGTCAAGAAATAAAAAAGTTATTGCAAAAAATTGATTTTCAACCCTCAACTTCAACAGCTAATATCTTTGTAGGGGTGTCTCTGAGGAATTAATTTTATGGATATTTTTTCATTTATTTTTACGAAATATACCCAAATCCGGGAGATTGCCCACATGTTATGGGACACCCTGTATAGGATTCAGGCAAGGACTAAGCTATCCTCTATACCAAGAATAAACTTAAGTCAATTGTTGACGACGATTTCGATACAAGACAATACCACAAAAGATACGAAGGTCGAAAATTGGACACACCCGCCCCACGCATGCATATCTAATGGAATCTGGTAACCCACCATTCTGCTAGCAGTTCAATAACCTCCCTTACTGTTTTTTTTTATTTGTTTTTTATTTATTTGTCTGACTAACAAAACTAATTTTGTTTTCCAGGACTCAGTTAGATGCTTTTTAACTAAACTAGCAATATAAAAACATGACAGTATAGAAACATCAACATAAGGTCCGGGTAATAACATGTGCGTTTTTATAAGAATAATAAATAGTCAAAAAAAAAAAAAATATACAAAAATTTTTTTTCATAACTATGGCTTCAATTGCTTTCTACTTCTTCCATTTCTTGGTCCGCTTGAAAATTGCAGATACCTTGGGGTAACTTGCGTTTTAGTCTTGTGTGGATATTTTTTTTACCTAGTCCGTGCTCGGTGGCAGAAGAGCAATGGTTTATGCTTTTATGAAATTTTTGTGCCAGTTTCATGATGAAATTTTTTATCGGTGTGACACCTAGTTCGTCGTGGACTTGAGTGTTCCTGTCAAACCACGGTGCGTTAATAATAGACATCCCCTTGTTCTGCAGTCGTTGTATTTTTTCGTAATTAGTTTTTGATGTGTTACACCATACTCCACATGCGTAGGTTACTATTGGTCTTATAAGTGGCAAATGCTTGACATTTTTCTTCGTCTGTTGTATACATAATATGTCATATTATCAGTTCTGATGGTTGGTATTCTCTCATCTTTTCTGAGTATTCGTTTTGTAGTCTTCCAAATCCAATTCCAAAGATCGGAGGGTGTCATAGTCTCTATATGACTCTGAATGATGAAATGACTTTGAAAAAAAAAAATTTCTAGCTCTTGTTTTACGCGGCGTTGAGTTCTGTTTAGGAGGTTTTTCACTCGCTGGATCCCTGGTTGTTAGCCATTTTCTTCTCAGTCGCCTTTTTTCATTTATCATATCAAGAATGTACTTTAGATGGATGTTTCTGTTGTGATAAGGTCTTTTGTTGATCTTTACTGTTGAGGATCTGGCTGCTTCTTTTGTTTTCTGTTATTTTTTCTATAGCTATATCCTGACAGAATGCCCCCAACATGTTGAAGCCCCAGTTATTAGTTTTCTTCATGATAATGAATTAATTTACTAAAAAAATATTATAGATTCATGCCCGTATTCACAAACGATAATTTCCTAAATAATTACGTAATTATTTAAATGAGTGAGATGGAGATATGCAGTTTTTTTGCAATAGAATGAGATGGGGATAATTGATTACGTAATTATTTAGGAAATTATCGTTTGTGAATACGGGCATCAGTAAATGGCATCATGTAAGAGGCTTTCAACAGGTAGGATTATATTTCAGGACCTTTTTCCAATATACATATTACTAATATTAATTTCCTATATATCTTCACTTTATATAAAGAGACATACACGCACAGAAAGAAATAACTTCGTTATCGCGTAATATTCAAATCCATCAAAATTCCAACATCAATAAAGGGAATATAAGACTACAATTTCCTTCCTATAGATTATTGAGTTGTTTTGATTTATTAAACTCGTGGGGCTCTTCATATTGGAAAGTGTCAGATCGTCAAAATCGAGTAAATTGGCACTTTTTGCATTTTAAAGAATTGTTAATTGGCAAATAAACATCAAAGTTTTCTGACGAACTACACTTTTGATAACAAGAGCATTAAAGACCTTATATGTGAACAACCATGCATCATAAAAGTATCTCCAGAACTTTGCGAAAAGGTAGAGAACAAAGCAATCTGCCGCACACACGCTCAAATTTCATAGGAGTGAAACCGCTCCACGTATTTATATATATTTCACCGGCTGAGCGGGGAGAAGGCGGATGCTTTTAACTCGTACAAAGTTATTTACGAGTGTCATTCGCCGCAACATCGCTCCAAGAAATTCGCATAAAGAAATAAAATCTCCAAAAGAGAATGGAATCAATTTTGTTTGAGGTGTGGAATGGCAGCACTGTATGACAATTCCAAGCAAACAAAATTCCAGTAAGTAAACACAATGAAAGTCCATTCAGTATTTACACGGCTTCCTCTATAAATAATGGTTACATTGGCTTTGACATATTTGGTTTTTTAAATTATATAGATAGCAAAAAAAATGAGGATTTCGAACTTCAAAACAGAAATATTAACAAGGGTTACCCCTTGTTTAATAATTAAAATCGTTTTTAATTTCAGCCTGTTATTAGAATTGGTTCGTTCAAATTTGCTGAATTGGTATAGGTACTAAATTTGCTCATGTTTATCTTTAAGGCCGCTTGTTCCTTCGAATCCATTAATTTTATAATAGCTTTGGACACTTTTTATCTGGCAATGATTTCATATCTCTCTTTTGATTAACTCCATCCAAAATTTAATTTCAAGCTAATTTTAAATTATTAACTATACCCTAAATTTATATTTAGATGAGTTTAGAAATATTTACCAATCTTTTATTTCCTGGAAAGCTACAGATCTTACATTCGATGTAAATATCTATTATAACGAGACCACTCTCAAAAAATTCAATTAGTTGTTTCATAAAAATTCCAGTTCACATTAATTATGATTTGTTTACATTTTTTGATGTTTTAGCCCATGCAGGGCAATGACAGTTTCGCGGCAATTCGACAAGTCAGGAATGACACATTGACGGACAGTTGTGCGTTCTATTAAATACTAGGGTAGTTTCGCGGACGATGTGACATTTCCAGAATCAACGGCCAGTGATACCTATAAAAGCCGGAGCTGTGTGCGTTCTAGTGGTAGTAGTAAACTTGAATGTGGAAGTGAAGTGAAGTGAAGTCTGAAGTAAGGAAGCCAATAGTGATATAAAGCGGATTGTAAGGAATAGACAAGTGGTGTAATATCTGTGAGTGGAGACAAGATGGACAGCTGTGTTTATTGATTATTTAGATTTACAGGTTATAAGTTGTACTTGTATTAGAGAATAAAGGCATTTGGAGACTTTAGTGGTGGTGATTTTATAATAGTGAGACCTGTAACAATATTTTGGAGACATAGGAAAACAAATTGCAAAAGTGAACTTTAGTAAACATTTCAAGCAGTGGAATTTCAAGTCTGTTGAGCCAATTTCGAGAAAATCTGGAAAAAAATTGATTTGTGTCATTCGTATAGCCTTCACTTTAAACATTAAAAATTAAAAGGCCAAAAACAAAATGTCTCTTATCCAGTTAAATTGTCTCTTATCCACGTACAAATTGTTTGGATATTAGAAGGAACACGACGTCATTAATTGAAAGATTTCCTGATTTTCTCGAAAACTGAACAAACTTAAAATGTAGCTTAAAATGAAGCTTTTCAATCTTAACAAATTTTCGATTCAACATTTCTGTCTAAAACAATGATTATCGAAGCCCATATTTACCAATTCGCATAATGCTTATTTCATGACTCCAAAACAGATTTACACCATGCGTACTATTTTTGAACAATTTTTCAAACCACAAGTTTCACTTGTAGAACTACATATTTTTAATATTCTTTTCATCGTATTATGATGCCTTCTCCCATAACGGGATGGATTTCATCAATCATCATGGTTATTTTGATTTGGTGTTAATCATTTTTGGCTCGAAGCATTTTAATATAAGCCCTGATAAGTATCTACTAGATTCGTTGAAATTAGACCAGTGTTTTAATCCAAAATATATACATATAACTATATAGCAAGACTGCTACAATAACTTCAAGTTCTTCAAAACTTTTTTAGATTGTGTGCGTAGGTATACACCTACCTATCTTAATAAGCGTGGGAAGTAACGAACACTTTAAAATTGCATTTTTCAGCGCCTTTGTAAGAAATTTAATAATTCGCTTAATGAAAAATTAGGACTTAATGTGAGGCTGGTTTATGGATAACAACATACTTTTACAGTCATGAAAATCCTATAGATAACAACATATTACAACGTTAGGTATATTAAAATTTTTACTTTCGCTTCAAGTATTTTGTTTTGAATTATTCACATAAACAAAAAATGTGAGTATACAAGAAAAACCATTAGTAAACTTTACATGTTAAAAGGAGTTATTTTTCTCCAGTAACTTACCTATATGAAAATCGCGCTACTTGCCTCTTAATTTTATTTTTATTTTATTTTTATTTATTTATTTAGATTACATCCACTCAACAGCCAAAAGCCAATTATTGGTGGGAGAAATACATCATTACAATGGTTACATCACTAAAATTATAATTATGTACAACAAATATTGAACTAACGACTTGATTTCCGAAGTTGACGCAAAGAACAAGTCCAGAGTACTCTCATATAAGGAATAATTAGAGCACATCCTATAAATAGGCGACGACTCAAGCAGACGTGTACGAGGCGTTGGAAGGTAAAACGTTGTTGGGAATCTTGCACCCATCCTCGGAACTACAAAGTTCAATCTACTAAGGAGCTGCGGGCATGCGATAATATTATGCAGAAGCTTGTATAAAAAAACAATGGAGGAAGCTGTGCGACGATCATGTAAGCCGTCCAGTTCAAATCTCTCCAGGAGCTGATTCTGTGGGAAGCCTCTTGGCGGATACTCCGAGTCAGAACGAAAACTTAAATATTTGAGAAACTTTCTCTGGACATTTTCCAAAATATCCATGTGTAAAATATAAGAAGGGCTCCATATCAGAGAGGCATACTCAAGGCGAGACCTTATCAATACTTTAAACAGGGACAACATTGTGTCTGTATTGAGAAATTGCTTAGAATTTCGAATAATGAATCCGAGAAGTCTATAAGCGGCAAGGGTAATCATATTGATATGTTCTGTAAAGGCCAAATTATGTTTAAATAAGACACCAAGATCCTTAACACAATAACTCCGATTCAGGACGACACCAGATATATTATACTGATGTAAGACTGGGTTTTTGCTACGGGAGTACGATATCACCGAGCATTTGGGAATGTTCAGAGACAGAAGATTCCTCTCACACCATTCAGCGAAACGATCAAGGCATGTCTGAAGCGTCTCCGTGTCATCTGCAGACTTAATAACAGTGTAAATTTTTAGGTCATCGGCATAGAGCAGACATCTACCAGCAAGTATCTCAGTCACATCATTTATAAAGATGTTGAAAAGCAATGGCCCCAGAACGGAGCCTTGGGGGACACCAGAAGACATATCAAAGACGTCAGATCTACCACCAGAGACCTCAACAAACTGACTTCTGCCAGAGAGATAGCTGCCCAATAATTCAACAAGGCTATCAGAGCAGCCAAACCTATGTAATTTAGACAGTAATATATCGTGATTCAGAGAGTCGAACGCTTTGCGAAAGTCAGTGTACACGACGTCGACCTGTAGCCCAGCATCAAGACCCTCAGACACAATCTCATGCATGACCGCCAAGTTCGTGACCGTCGATCTACCACTCACAAAACCATGCTGACAGTCGGCGAGCCTGTGGACAAGATCAGGAGCAATCTGATCGAAGGCAAAACTCGAACAGCTTAGAAAAATTACACAGGAGCGTTATTGGACGATAGTTTTTAACGTTTGACCTATCACCAGACTTAAAGATTGGGATTGTCTTCGAAGCTTTCCATCTATCCGGAAAGCGACGATGCCTGAGAATTATGTTGAATATATGCAGCAGAGGGTCTAGTAGCAATCGAATACAATCTTTGATGAAGAAGGAGGGAATTAGATCAGGACCAGCGGTCAAAGTAGCCTTAAACTTCCTAACACACCTCAGAATGTCTGAACTCTGGAAAGCGTTAGGTAAATATGTGATGTTACCAGAAGTGCACGGAAGAACCTCCCCCGAGGGATCGGGTTGACGGCCACTGAAACAGGAAGTAAAGAAGGCGCCGAAAGAATTTGCCACATCTTGACGGTTACTGTTAACAACATCGTCACAGGTTACATGAGATGGAATAGATGACACATTTCTACTACGATTGACAAATGACCAAAACTTCGAAGGGTCAGATTTGATAATCCCCTCAGTGTTGGATATATAGGCATTGTGGGAAGACTTAATTTCATTTTTTAATACAGAACGGAGCTGCCTAAACTGCAACAGAGAATCCTCATCTCTATTTCGTTTGTAACGCCGCCAACAGATGGACTTTTCCCTGATTCTACGAATTATGTCCTTGGAAAACCAAGGTGGGTATTTTCTGTTGGGTCTTGGTGAAGACTTAGGAATAAACCTATCGAAAGCTGCAAATAGGATTTCATAGAAACAAGACAGTGCCAAATCAAGATTCTGCTCAAGAAGAACCTCAGACCAAGAAACAGAAACCAAATACCGATAGAGAGAGACATAGTCACCCCTTCTAAAATTATAAGAGAGGTGGTTGACATTTGTCGAGGGCGTGTCTTGTTGTCCGGGCCCAGGATTAATAATTTTTATATAAAGACCCGGATGGTGTGGATCCTCTGCAACGGCACACTGCAGAAGCCTATCAACAGAGCAACTAAGGGGAGACAGAACCAAGTCAAGAAATCTGCCGTTATCATTGCAGGTAGAATTATGCTGCTTGATGTGTAACAGACTGCAAAACTCTTTGAGGGTTCTAGCACAAACACCAAAAGATTCGCCGGAAAGGGGAGAGTAATCGCTTATGTTAAAGTCGCCAACAATCACAAGTTCAGGATCATGTGTAAGACCAAGAACCTCGAGAGCCTCGAACAGAATCCCCACCTCCTCAGAAGTGACAAATGGCGGAACATAAACGACGACGATGCAGATGGTTAAGTTCGCTAATCTCACATCCACGGCTATGATATCAATTGCTAAAATCGAATTGAACAGAGCAGAAACATCATGAAGATCGACAATTCTGGCATGCATGTGAGATCTCACAGCCAACATTACCCCGCCCCCACGAGATCTCCGAGTGGCACTGGGAGAGCGGTCAAATCGGAAAACACTAAACTGATGACAGAAAAGCTCATTGTCTAGTACGGAAGAACTCAACCAAGTTTCTGAAATGGCAAAAATGTCAAATGAATCCGTGGCGGAAACGAAATTGTAAAATTCATGAGTTTTTGTGTTTAAACCCCTTACGTTTTGATAGTATAGTTTCAGAAATGTATTGCCACGCGTGGACGAGGCTAAAAGAGCCGATGGTGGTAGTTGCTATTGTTCTCCAAAGATTTCCCTTCGCAGGGAAGCGAGTTTTTTGCAGTAAGTGGGACAATTATGGTCCCATGCGGCATGATTTAAATCAGAGACAGCGGCGTTCTTGTTGAGACCAAAGCAATTCGCACACTTAAGAGATTCAGAGGGACACTCCCTCACAGGATGGTCGCCAGCACAACGAGGACAAATAGTCTTGCTCTTGCATTTACCAGAGACGTGATGAAAGCCGCAGCAGTTGAAGCACCTAGTGACTTCCAGGGCATCGTACACTGAGCAAGAGTCGTAGCCTACAAAAACGCTTCCATCAGAGATAGCTCTAGCATATGATTGTGGGTCAACTTGCAGAGTAACCTGAAACAGAGAGGGAGAATTTTTTACAGAATTTATGGATAAACATTTGATGTCTGAGGAGCAAAAAACTCTGGGGTTTTGAGCTTTTAGAAACTTCACAACCGATTCAGGGCTCAGTTTCTCCGACATTCCTACTATTCTAATACGGGGGCACAATGAGGGCTTCTGAGTCACTTCGTAGTTAGCCGATAGATCACTAATGGCCCTCTTCACAAAGTTATCAGCCTCTTCACCCGAGGCGCAGCTGATCACGACGCCATCTCCAGAGATGTGCTTCACACCGGCCAATCCGAGATTTGAAGTCGTAGGATCGATTGAACGGAGAAGGTCAAACTTAGTTCTGGAGTTACTCTGCTGGACCTTTGGTCTGACGACAACCGCAGATCGCTTAGCAACAGTCTGAGCAAAGGATCCAGCACTCAAGCCAGCAGAAGCGGAGGCAGCGGCAGCGGCGCCACCAGCAGGCCGCAGCGTGGAACCACCACTCATCCGAACAGGAAACTCACCATCACGTCGCAGACGCCCGATCTCCCCAGTAAGAGCGGCAATTGTAGAAGTCTGCTCACCGAGGCTGCTGCGCAGGGGATGAGATCTCGGACCTGAGAACGCGAATCTCCGCGAGATAGCCATCCTCCAGATTCTTCATGCGCGAAAGGAGATCCTGAGTCCAGCCAGCGGGAATACCAGTAACAACAGCATCACCAGCAGACCCACCACAAACACTCGCCCCGCCGCGAGCGTCGCACCTCCCGCAGAGCCATGTAGTCTTAACTTTTATCATGGCTTCGAAGGAACTCAGAGAAATATTGACGCATTTTATATGGAATATTGAGTCGCAAACTTCACAATTCAAAATATCCTCATTGCGGGATGCTTTAGTTCCACAGGTCCCACAAGTCGAGGGCATGCTCTCCAGCCAGGGCACCAGAGCAAACAGCCAACAACTTGCCCGCACGTTGCAGCGTGCCTTGCACGCTACGTTTTCTTTTTCAAAATTTTGATTCTCGATTTAGAATATTTTTATAAAGTTCAGAAGAGTTATGATTGATTGTACATTTTTGCTGGTGTAAGAGGCTGTATTAGGCAAAGATCACGAACGAACATCTGGCAGTCGTTAAGAAATTCCTGCTTTTGTTATTTAAGTAAGACGTAGAAAACATGTCTGGTCGATTTTCTGTCCCGGTTCTAGGTTTTCAGAGTTTGAAAAGTATATCATCTTATGCGAATTAATTTTCCGCGTCTAACGAGACCACTCTCATCTTGCTACTCTAGATTTCCGATTAGTTATCCAGATAAAACCTAAAATATTATTTCTTTGGGTGTGGGTTAAAAAACAGGAAAAGATAGTTGAGAAGACCCATAAAGAAACATATAAAAAAAAATTGCATTTCGTTCTGAGACACGACAGGCCTCGAGTATATGCGGATTCACGATTGTGAAATTTAAGTTTGGATAGAGGGAGAACGGGAGAGGTTGGTCGTACTGCCGAAAGTGTACCAAAGTATATGAGAATCGATCTGACACCGTCGCGTGCGAGTTTTAAGTGTTGCATACCATCAATGATAAGGTTTGAATTTGAAAGTAGGTCACCAAGTTCGGTTAGACAGTGGTTAGGGCGCATGCGGTAGCGTCATCCCAAAAAATTATAAATGGAGGTAAAGGACGCTTCAGGTTCATTTTCCGGTCTAAATTCGACAGTTCATGTAGTTTGTCTTCAATTAGTGAATTAATATTAGTCCCTTGTGTAAGCACACAATAGATATGGTGAAGTTATTTCTGTAAAAATGCAGTCTTACGTAAGTAATCTTCTGAATTTAATTTTGGTCATTATAACTAATATTCGCTTTCTTGTCTTTACAGACAAGGGACTTACTTAGGGACTTACTTAGGAACTTATGTTCTATTAGACGTAGTTTTGGACTTACTTACTTATTATTGGATTTAGTTTTGAACTTACTTTTGAGTTTCAAGTTCTAGAATGTTAGCTTGGAATGGAAGCTTGGAAAAATAAAGAAGAGTGGTGGAGTTTAGTTTGGAGACATGGAAGGTTTCATCAGGCAGAGGTCCTAGCACTTTGATATTTGGTCGTCACAAGGTAGCAGGGAGAGCAGTCCAGCTCATCCGGCACCTGGAGCACCAACCAAGGAGTGCTAACACCAGCACAAAGGCAGTTCCAGTAACCATGCCGGCCTATGCTTTGATCATCGCGCTTAGGTTAGAGGAACCTTAGTTCGTCAGTTTTGAGATGGAGTTTTGAATAATAAGGTATGTCTTTATGAGTGAATAAACTTTTGCTATTTTCCGATAATCAAGAAAATTAAATAAATTCAAGTACAGTGTTTAATTGATTTCATCACCTATGACTTTCTAAGTGAATTTGATTTTTGATAATATGTTATGAACTTTTATTGTGGTCAACAAGTGACTAATGTAATGGTTATGTGTGAAAATAATTTATTAAATTTATCGTATGTGTTTAGGATTTCGAGTTAGAGATGATCATTTTCTAAATTAAATTTTGAATTTCAGATTTTGTAGGTAGATACCTGTTTTTATATTGAAACTTTTGCTTAAGATAAATTTAAATTCTTGAGAAATAACTTCTGATTTAACTCGGAGTTCTATTCAGAATAATACCTATGTGTTAGTTTAGAAATTGATTAATAGAATATGAGCTTTAGAAATTTTCTATGAGCTATTGAAATGATATAGGTACCTATCCTGAATTTTAGTCATGTAAGTTTGATATCATTGGTAATAAGGTAATATTTATGTTTGAAGGTTTGAATCAGGATTACTGATTTTGATTATTAGATTTATTGTTTATGTATAAGATCTATTGGTGATTACCAGTCTAGTCTATTGTACTGATGAAATTGATTTTAATAAATCTTTGCATTCAAATTTAACCATTTGAGAGTATTAAGAATCAACCCTCCTCATGTTCTTTTAAATCATTTATTCAATAAGTAGAGTAACATCAAGAATAAGGTGATACATTCTGGTATATTTTGGTGAGGTTTATCATTTTTTTTTTTTATATTGTTTTTTAAAATTGTTAGGAGTTACTACGGGTCCAGTCTGGTTCGGTGAATGCTGGATTTTCCAGAGGAAGGCCACATTTATCCGTCCTAGGCTGGATAAACACAACGAACCTTTTTGGTGAAGTTTGGTTTTGGTTTGACACTTTGGAAATTTAGACGATCACTTTTCAAAATTTAAAATTTATTTTCTTTCGACATTTAGAATATTTGGGTGGGGCATTCGAAATTTGATATGTCCTACTCGACAGGCCAATGTGGCTAATGTTACAAATTTGCCTAGTCACATTGAGATCTGTCAATAGCCACCTCCTTCTTTTCGGGGTTAAGGTAAGTGAATTATTTTTTTTTATTATTCAACTTTTTGAGTGGGAGTAAGCGAGGGGGAGGAAGGCTCCAAGTGGTGCCGTGACCAGGATAAATCAATCCCCTTATTCTTTTTTCGAAAACTTTCTCAAACTTTGAGAAGAATTAATGAACATGAGGTGTTGATGTTTTAATAATTTTTGAGAAAAACTTTTTCAAAATTTAGACAAGTAAAGACAAATACCTTTCTTAGTTGCGTAAAGTTTACAGATGGACTAAAACCAAAAGGTAAGGTTTGAAATTTTCAACGAAGGACTTCGAGGGAATGCAGACCTGTGGTATTTGAGTCCGTGTTGTTTTCTTTTTGACGTTTCAGCTTTTTAGGTTCCAGCCCAGACGGTGTGGTAAACCTGAAGATGTGGTTTTCGAGTTCGATAATTTTTTAATTTTTCAGCTTAGGTGGAGTTACAGATGGAATCAGCAACAATCTGATTTTTGAATTTTTGGTTTTGGATAATTCTGTTAGGTCAGGTCAAGTCAACTAAGAAAAGAAACGGGATTTTCGTTTTCTTTGTTTCAGGTAAAGTTGGTTGAAAAGTCTTGTTTGAGAGTTTTGAGGCAGAAATTTTTTTTGAGATAAATAGTGAAAGTGGATTTCATTGAGGAAAATACTGCAGTCGGTTTTGAGGTCGTTGATCTCAAGGTAGATGAGATGAAGTTATAAAATTTTGAGATAGGGTTCTTTTTCGTCCTTTTCCGCCCTGCACCGTCTAAAGCGAAAACTGAGAGTCCTTTTTTTTATAGCAACATAATGAGCTTATTCTTTTTTGGTTTTTGGACCTCGGACAGGTGTATATCGTGTGTACCTGTGAATGGTAGTTTTTATAAGGATGTTGATTATAGTTCTTTTGACCCAGTCGATTTTTCCAATCGACTTAAATGGCAGTCCGAGGTGAGCAAAGTTCCTAAACTTTATCCACAAATTCAGGAGAAAATTAGAAAATCTTTTGAGAAAAATGTTAAGAGGTATAACCTTCGTAGGCGAGAAGTTAATTATCAGGAAGGTGATAAAGTGTGGAAGAAAAACTTCGTTCTTTCCAAAGCGGTTGATAAGTTTTCTAAGAAATTGGCTCCGAAGTATGTCCCGGCTATGATAAAGAAAATTAAAGGTACTGGTAAGGTTGTTGTTCTTTCAGATCTGTCAGGAAAAATCCTGGGAGATTTTCACGTAAGTGATATTAAACCATTTGTTGAGATTCAGAATAGCCAGTGTTAGTGTAGAGCGCGCTTTAGGGGTGACCTAGTTGTGTAGTATTCAAGTTGGCGCCCCTAGTGTAAAGCTCCGTTCACACGCAAAGGCGAAATACATCCTATTTGTTTGTAGTTTGAGAGTTTAGAAGGAATTCGTTTGGTGTGTCAATAGTAAGTTTTTCAGTAAATTTAGTTACGGTTTTTGAGAAAAAGTAAAGGTTGTTTAGAGTCAGGAGTCTTTGTAGAGGTTGAGTCGAGTTTAGAGAAAATCCTTTTATAGGTACTTAGGTTAAAATAATTTGAGACTGGTGACGTTAGCGAACAAATTAAATAAATTTAGCTAACCTACCAGTAATTGTTGTTGAGGTAGAGGTTGAGTTACACTTTAGTCATGGCCAGACTAATTTGTAAAATATTTTTAAACGGTCGCGTTAGAGCCCCATGCAAATAAGTGAGCTACGTGACTAGGCGTTGGGTTGAGTTGATTTAGGTGAGTTCTTAATTGAAAATTTCGAGTTCTGTTAGAGATGATAATTGGCATAATCCAAATATAAATCTGAGCTGTTATCATCCTAACAGTAACTTTCAGGAACGAGCCGTTGAGTAGAGTTGAGAATTGAGGTAGTTATAAAATTTTAGGTTGAGATTTTTAAGAAAAAGCTCCTGATGATAAAAATCTTTTCCATTCCTTTGATTAAGGTTAAGTCGAGTCAATATTTTTAGCTAGAGTTTGAGATTCAATGAGTACAGTTAGTTGAGATTTAAGAATTCTTTCAGTTGACACATTATCTCGAATATCTTTAATGGTGTTTAATTTTGGCGGAACAACATTAACCGGGTGGTTAATGAGTTATGATTGGAAATTAACTATACAGATTTTGACAAGGAATTTTGAGTTTTAGAAGTGTCTTCATTTGTAAGAACTTTTCAAGTTTGCTCTTTTGAGAACATTTGAGTAGTGTGACAGTTAAAAGTAAAAATCTTTCTCTTTGAAAATTTTTATTTCCTTGAAATTGAGATAGAGTTCGTTGGTAGGTAAAACCACATATAGGTCCAACGTTTGAGATTTGATTTTCTTTTTGAAAATTTTATTCTTTAATAATTGAGATAGAGTTCGTTGGTAGGTAAAACCACATATAGGTCCAACGGTTGAGATTTGATTTTCTTTTTGAAAATTTTATTCTTTAATAATTGAAATAGAGTTCGTTGGTAAGTAAAACCACATATAGGTCCAACGGTTGAGATTTGATTTTCTTTTTGAAAATTTTATTCTTTGAGATAGAGTTCATTGGTAAGTAAAACCACTACATAGGTCCAATGATTGAGATTTGGTTTCTCGTTTGAAAATTTTCTTTAGACAATGACAACATCTATGGGGTTATTTTTGGTACTTTCCACCCTGGTGTTACCTAAAGAGAAAGTATCCAGCCATTTTGAAAATAGGTCCAGTGGCTGATTTCTTGTATATATTTCTATGTGCTTTTTTCTTTTTTCTTTTTCACTGTTTTCAGTATACATCTAAGTTCGCTTTTGATCTTTTATCTCTTCTTTA
This sequence comes from Malachius bipustulatus, assembly GCA_910589415.1. Classification (NCBI taxonomy): domain Eukaryota; kingdom Metazoa; phylum Arthropoda; class Insecta; order Coleoptera; family Melyridae; genus Malachius; species Malachius bipustulatus. The sequence goes on along the minus strand of OU342632.1, from coordinate 41,206,830 downwards.
GGGTACTTTTGTTTGCCCTTTTCCGCCCTGCCTCGTCTAAAGTGAAAACGACAATCGGGTCCTTTTTCGTCCTTTTCCGCCCTGCACCGTCTAAAGTGAAAACTGACAGTCCTTTTTAGGACCATATAGTATGTTTACCCTTTGATGACAATTTTGGATTGGGAAATCATTTCCAATTTCTTTTAAGTAAAGTAGGGACTTTACTCCCTATATTTTGACGTCGAGTTCCACCTTGATCAACATATTAGTATAATTCTGAAGGTCTAACACATTTGTGTAAGTTTTAGAGTAATAATTTGGATTTGAGATAGTTTTGAGTCTTTGAGTTTAGGTGTCTGGGTAAGTCTCGACGGGTTCTTGGGTAAGAATGGCCGCACAGTTCCAGTACCACTTTGAGTCATTCAGTAGAGAAATTTAGTGACGTAGGTCTCAGTAGAGGGAAATCTTGGAAAATTAAATCTGTCTTACTACTGATTCTTAGCGTTCGCGTTAATGAATTTTGAGAAATAAAATCCGAGTTGGAGTTTCAGAATTTCATCTATTCTTGTGTTTTTGATAACCGCTTGACTGAATCTTGTTGAATAATTTGGACGTTTTTGGAAAACAATTTTGACATTTTTGAGTATAGATCATTTAGATATCCCAATTTTGACATTTTTGAGTATAGATCATTTAGATACCCCGATTTTGACATTTTTGAGTATAGATCATTTAGATATCCCGATTTTGACATTTTTGAGTATAGATAATTTAGATATCCCGATTTTGACATTTTTTGAGTATGAATATCTTCGATATTTCGGTTTTGATATTTTGAGGTAGGAATAATTTTGATTTGGAAGTGTCCAGATCAAAATACTTTGAGTATGAACAATTTTGACATTTAACCCGATTTAGACGTCTTGGAGTTTGAGATGTAAGTAGAACTCTTAGATTTGAAATTTCTTTAGGCTTTTCTATGTAGAAATTTAGTTTTGGCTCTTTTAGATTTCTCTATGATTTCCTTTGTTAGGGATCATATTTCACTCCAAAGTCGTTAGGACGTTACTCTTAACTAACTAACGATCGAGGAAACCTTTTAGCTTTTGACGTTAAATCTCTAGTCGCAAGGAAACGCACTAGAGGGGTGTATTTTGGCATTTCCGGCCTCATAAGCGGAGAATTGCCCTGTCGTCTAGTCAGCTGCTTAGCCCCCAGCTGATGAAGTAGGTGGTATTGTCTGGCGACATACCGACCATAGGGGCCGAATCTTTATGTCTTCGTCATCCTGGCAGTATTGCCAACTCACGAGTTTCGGTTGCTGAATTTCCTTGAGGTGTTCAGGCAGACCTAACTCCTTGATTTTTGTGTGTAGGACGAAGTCGGTAATCGATTGACGACAGCCGGAGTTTCTCTAATGGAGAACTCTGTTTCACATAGTTTTAGTTTTATTTTAGGATGAGTATGGTGGTGGAGGTTATTGGTTCTGGTATAGTCTGTTCAACCAGAGGTTAGGGAAAATATTTAGCTTTCTTTTGAAAAATCTTTAGTTACAAGGTAGTGTACTAGAGGGGTGCATTATGTCATTTCCAGCCTTATAAATGGAAAGGGCCTGCCGTTTAGTCAGTTGTGGAGCCCCCGACTGATGAAGTAGGAGGTATAGTCATGCGACATGCCAACCACAGGGGCCAATTATTTGAGCTTCGCTACATAGGCAAATATTGCCACCATAAGAGTTTTGTCCTTTTGAGTCCCTTTGTGTTCTCATAAGACTCAACTTATTTTGATAAGTTATGTGTAGAGCGGAGTTAGTTTCCGAATAACGGCAGTCAGGTTTTCCTTTTGGGAGCCTGTTTAACCTAGTTTTAGTAACCAGAGTCCTACTGGCGGTTTCCGAGGTCAGGGCTCGCCCATATTGCTTTGTGTTTGAAACATGGAGTGTTTAAAACTTGTTCTTTCTGTTTTTTCTTTCGGTTTGTTGGGATTTGTTGATTGTTGATTCGAGAGGAGTTCTCTCGGAAAAGTTTCTTGTGGAGACTTTTCCTTCCTTTTTACAAGGGGGGGTGTGCAGCGTGCCTTGCACGCTACGTTTTCTTTTTCAAAATTTTGATTCTCGATTTAGAATATTTTTATAAAGTTCAGAAGAGTTATGATTGATTGTACATTTTTGCTGGTGTAAGAGGCTGTATTAGGCAAAGATCACGAACGAACATCTGGCAGTCGTTAAGAAATTCCTGCTTTTGTTATTTAAGTAAGACGTAGAAAACATGTCTGGTCGATTTTCTGTCCCGGTTCTAGGTTTTCAGAGTTTGAAAAGTATATCATCTTATGCGAATTAATTTTCCGCGTCTAACGAGACCACTCTCATCTTGCTACTCTAGATTTCCGATTAGTTATCCAGATAAAACCTAAAATATTATTTCTTTGGGTGTGGGTTAAAAAACAGGAAAAGATAGTTGAGAAGACCCATAAAGAAACATATAAAAAAAACTTGCATTTCGTTCTGAGACACGACACGCCTCGAGTATATGCGGATTCACGATTGTGAAATTTAAGTTTGGATAGAGGGAGAACGGGAGAGGTTGGTCGTACTGCCGAAAGTGTACCAAAGTATATGAGAATCGATCTGACACCGTCGCGTGCGAGTTTTAAGTGTTGCATACCATCAATGATAAGGTTTGAATTTGAAAGTAGGTCACCAAGTTCGGTTAGACAGTGGTTAGGGCGCATGCGGTGGCGTCATCCCAAAAAATTATAAATGGAGATAAAGGACGCTTCAGGTTCATTTTCCGGTCTAAATTCGACAGTTCATGTAGTTTGTCTTCAATTAGTGAATTAATATTAGTCCCTTGTGTAAGCACACAATAGATATGGTGAAGTTATTTCTGTGAAAGATGCAGTCTTACGTAAGTAATCTTCTGAATTTAATTTTGGTCATTATAACTAATATTCGCTTTCTTGTCTTTACAGACAAGGGACTTACTTAGGGACTTACTTATTATTGGATTTAATTTTGGACGTAGTTTTAGACGTGGTGTTGGACTTACGTTCTACTAGATGTAGTTTTGGACGTAGTTTTGAACTTTAGTTTCAACTTATTTTTGAGTTTCAAGTTCTAGAATGTTAGGTCCCGACTTCCAGTTTCAATTTTTAACTACTAATTTCCAGTTTCCAGTTTTTGATTTCGATCTTTGAATTTCTAAGTTTTAACTTTTGATTCCTGAATTTTGATTTCGAACTTCTAGTTCTGAGTTTTGAGTTCCAATTTTCAAACTTCTGATTTATACGAAAGTTCACATAAAGATTCGATCATGTGGAGGCTTATGTAGGTACCTACCTAGGTAGGTACACTAGCCTGTGTGAACGGTGATATTTGAAGAAGCTTGGAAAAATAAAGAAGAGTGGTGGAGTTTAGTTTGGAGACATGGAAGGTTTCATCAGGCAGAGGTCCTAGCACTTTGATATTTGGTCGTCACAAGGTAGCAGGGAGAGCAGTCCAGCTCATCCGGCACCTGGAGCACCAACCAAGGGGTGCTAACACCAGCACAAAGGCAGTTCCAGTAACCATGCCGGCCTATGCTTTGATCATCGCGCTTAGGTTAGAGGAACCTTAGTTCGTCAGTTTTGAGATGGAGTTTTGAATAATAAGGTATGTCTTTATGAGTGAATAAACTTTTGCTATTTTCCGATAATCAAGAAAATTAAATAAATTCAAGTACAGTGTTTAATTGATTTCATCACCTATGACTTTCTAAGTGAATTTGATTTTTGATAATATGTTATGAACTTTTATTGTGGTCAACAAGTGACTAATGTAATGGTTATGTGTGAAAATAATTTATTAAATTTATCGTATGTGTTTAGGATTTCGAGTTAGAGATGATCATTTTCTAAATTAAATTTTGAATTTCAGATTTTGTAGGTAGATACCTGTTTTTATATTGAAACTTTTGCTTAAGATAAATTTAAATTCTTGAGAAATAACTTCTGATTTAACTCGGAGTTCTATTCAGAATAATACCTATGTGTTAGTTTAGAAATTGATTAATAGAATATGAGCTTTAGAAATTTTCTATGAGCTATTGAAATGATATAGGTACCTATCCTGAATTTTAGTCATGTAAGTTTGATATCATTGGTAATAAGGTAATATTTATGTTTGAAGGTTTGAATCAGGATTACTGATTTTGATTATTAGATTTATTGTTTATGTATAAGATCTATTGGTGATTACCAGTCTAGTCTATTGTACTGATGAAATTGATTTTAATAAATCTTTGCATTCAAATTTAACCATTTGAGAGTATTAAGAATCAACCCTCCTCATGTTCTTTTAAATCATTTATTCAATAAGTAGAGTAACATCAAGAATAAGGTGATACATTCTGGTATATTTTGGTGAGGTTTATCATTTTTTTTTTTTATATTGTTTTTTAAAATTGTTAGGAGTTACTACGGGTCCAGTCTGGTTCGGTGAATGCTGGATTTTCCAGAGGAAGGCCACATTTATCCGTCCTAGGCTGGATAAACACAACGAACCTTTTTGGTGAAGTTTGGTTTTGGTTTGATACTTTAGAAATTTAGACGATCACTTTTCAAAATTTAAAATTTATTTTCTTTCGACATTTAGAATATTTGGGTAGGGCATTCGAAATTTGATATGTCCTACTCGACAGGCCAATGTGGCTAATGTTACAAATTTGCCTAGTCACATTGAGATCTGTCAATAGCCACCTCCTTCTTTTCGGGGTTAAGGTAAGTGGATTATTATTTTTTTATTATTCAACTTTTTGAGTGGGAGTAAGCGAGGGGGAGGAAGGCTCCAACGTGTGTGTATCACTTTATAATGGACTTTAAAATCAATCGGCCTGTTATCAGTGCAACGGTTTATTAATGAGATACCGATTTTTTATGAAAAACTAACCGGATTGTTTATTGAAAATTCAGATTAACTATTTGGAAACTCTTTGAACTATGGATCAGATTCACTCACCGACAAAGTCCAGTACAGATGTAACAGGGTAACATTTTGTAAAAATTTTCACCAACTACAACTCAGCCAAAACACGAAAAATCGCAATGGCTATGATTAAGAACACCTTGTCACTTAAAGCGACCACACACGACCACGCATTATAATGAAATATTTACACTCCCTGCAAAACATGATGTGTGCCCTACCTAATTAACTTGTGAAACAATCGTTTATTATGCACGAAAAGCATGTGGTTACTTTAGCTTTGGTCAAATTATGCATACAGACCTACAACAAAGGTTAAATGCGGAAAGTTTTGAGGGAAACTTAGTGCATTCGATAACCGGTTACAGATTTACGATCGGTCAATTAGTTTTGGAAATATCGACCAAAACCTAAACTGACGGATTTCGTTTTTCGCAAGTAAATCCGAAAAGGTTAATTTGACAGCTGTCAAAATGTGGCATTATTCGGACACTTTTTTAAGACGAATAAGATAAGCAGAATGTATGAAAGTAAGGCGGCTCTCACACTGAGGCAACAGGCAATAAGCAACTGGCAATACGCAACACACAATAATATTTCTAACAAGTATTTTACATAGAAATAAATTGGGGGTCTCATATTAGAGCAACACTCAATATCGGTCGAACCAAAAATATTGCTGGTTGCGGGAATATTATTTCTAGCGATACACCGTGCATGTTGAAAAGCAATAATATTATTGCAGTTTTGCGAGTCGTGACGTACGAAGATGGTGCATTATTATTATTATATTATTATTATTACTTCTAGGGTAGGTTCAAAGCTCTTGTACTGAATCTTGCGCTTATTGTACCCGTTTGGATAATTATCTCATCAGTCCCGTCTCCCGAAAGTATTACTAAGATTGTGCATAGATAACTACGTTTTATTATTTTATATTATCAAAAACTGTTCGAAAATGTCGGATGGTCCAGTTTTTTAAACGAAATTCGTAGAAATAGTGGAAAAATATCCCTGTATTATTTACGATTTCGCTCGAAAGGACCACATCAAAAGAGAAGTGATCATTCGGTAGCAGTTTTGAAATCGGGTTAGGATGATGGGCTCTGAGTTCCCTTGGGCAGATGTTTCCTCCATGACTGATTAATTGAGTAAAAGCTGGGTGAACCCAATCTTCTTTTCGTTTGTCGTTTTTTTCTTAAATGCCGCCACAGTAATATCATGTCATCGAAGTCGTCGGATGACATGATGATCAGAATTTTCTGGCAATACTGTTGTTTCAATGTGAGAAAGAACCAAAATAATATTGCGTATTGCTTATTGACAGTTGCTAGTTGCTAATTGCTTGTTGCCTCAGTGTGAGAGCCGCCTTAGTATAGCGTCCATAAGAAAAAAAGACAACTCTGGATTTTTCGCCATCTTAATTATTAGGACACTTTTCAACACGGAATCCAAAACAAAAACAATTTGCAAGTCCGTATAACACTTTAAGATGGGGCGAAAAATTGATAATTATCTCGTTTTCTTACGGTCGTCATATTGGATTTTTTCAAAATATTACAACTCGTAGCGTTAAGTAATCAGAAAAATAAATTGCGTTCAAAAAGGGAAAAATCCAGCACGGCGGTCATAAAACAAACGAAAGTTGAGGTGACTTCTGGAATAACATAAGACGATTGAGACCTGTCACACGCTATCTTATTCGTCTTAAAATTGTCCGAATAATGTCACATCTTGACAGCTGTCAACTTACCTAACCGTTTCAAATTCAAATTCACTTGCGAAAAACAAAATCCGTCATTTTAGGTTTTTGGCCGATATCTCCTAAACCAATTGACCGATCGTAAATCTGAAACCGGTTATCTAATGCAGTAAGTGGCCCCTAATACTTTTCCCATTTAACCTTGGCTGCAGGTGTAATAGGAACCAAGATTCCTGTATAGAGAAGCGAATCTGGGACACATGGTATAGTTGCAGCTGTATTGCGCTAGATCTGAAAACCAAAACGTTTCTTTGAAGTTTGAATTAAGATTTTTCTTCCCTCTTTGCTATACAAACAAAGCGCGTAAGATCGCTACCCTTTACGAAGTTAACCCCAATAAGCACACCTGGAAGGAAATATAAATTCTGTCTCTGAGTAAGTCACATTCAGCAAGATCTCTTTAATTTTATTCATATTTCTTTTTAGTGTATTTTTTAATAAAAAAATACACTATTGAGGACGACATCACTTTTCGAAAATCACCCAAACTCATCAAATGTCCACCGATCATGACCCCCAGATCACGAAAAAGTGGTTTTCCAAAATTCACCTGCCCACGATATATATATATATATATTTATATATTTATCTACGTAGGACAACTCAAACTCCGATTCATACTAGGTCTACCTAAGCTCCATTTTATACAGCTACGTTATATACTGTTCCTTGTTCTGTGTAACAGTCAACCGAGCATCCATATTCCTGTAGGTCAATGCTACATCCCTTCCGCTCCCTCCCCGTGAAGGGGGTTTTATTGCTTATTGTTACGACATTATGAACGATAAAGTAACACCTGTCTTTACAGACAAGTTAAATGATATTCTGGTATTTGCCTTTGTATGCTTTCTCGTTGGGTTTGATTATTTTGCTTGATACTGTGTGACCAATCAGTTTGTTATTCAATTCTGTTCTAGGTACATCTATACTTCTGAAATAGATATCTAACTTAATAAATCAAATGTGCATACATAATTACCTAATACTGTTCTATTTTTTTATACAGGGTGTCCCGTATCGTTATGTTCAAATTTTTTGAGCATATAGTAGGCTTAATTTTGAGCCCAAAAAACCCAAAAGTGGTAGGTCTATATTTACTCGTTACGAAGTTACAGGCCTAAGAAAATTATGACTAGTAAATAACAAAGATTCAACTTTGAAAACCACACAACCACATGTGTTGTGGTTTAGACTAATAATTTATTGTTATGGTGGCGACATGAGTAAATGTCACCAAAATAAACATTAGAAGAGGTTCTCCTGCTCATACAAAATGGCATTTGGATTCAAATAAATGGGACACCAGCATTTCGGAAATGGCGTTTGTAACTAAATTCCCTCGTAAATTCCAAAAAGCAATTATTATTGGATCGTATTCAGCATGCTGGTCAAGAGATCGGTCGCGAAAAAAGACGAGAAATTAGAACTGTTACTTCTGCAATAGGCCTCCGAGCACAAGTTTGTATTCAGCAAGGAATAGGACATTTTTAACACATGTTAAACTAAAGATTTGGTCAATAAAACAAGTTTTATGTGGTTTTCAAAGTTAAATCTGCTATTTACTAGACATTATTTTCTTAGGCCTCTAACTTCGTAACGAATGCAGATAGACCTGCCACTTTTGGGTTTTTTAGGCTTAGGAATAAGATTATGTGGGATGAAAACGGAACGCTACTCCTGATTTGACATTATTATTATTATGACAGTTTAGAGTGTAAGTCAGATTAGTGTAAAGTTAAGAGTAAGACGAGTGTACAGAGACTATTAGTAAGACGTAAAGACGAGAGAAGAATTATTAAAGACGAAGACGAGATAGGTGTTCAAGACGAGAAGACGAAGGTTTAATTAATATTGAAGACGAATTTAAATGTGTTAATTAACCTAAATAAAAATCCTACATATATGCTCACAAAATTTGAACATAACGATACGGGACACCCTGTATAAGGAAGTGAGAAGTACGTTATTTAGTCAGGATTAAAAAAAAATAATACGTGGGATAAACTAATCTGTAAAAAAAATTGGAAACAATTGGAATCTGTCATTTTACATCTTTATAGATTCAATCTTAAACATGAAATTATTCCAAAATCTTCCTAAATTGCACTTTTATTTGCCCAAAAAATAGACATGCTTTTTTTTGTTCAATGTAATTTTGCCACATTCATAATCCCTATTATACAGTGCGTCTACGTAAGTAGGAGTCAGATGGGAAACTTTTTTTGTGCAACGATCATTAAAAGTCACACTTTTAACGACAGCTGACAGTGTTAAAAGTGATTGTTTACATGGAAGCGTGTTAAAAATACTTTTAACACTAGTGTTAAAAATATTTCTACCTGCTTTTTCTGTACATTCTCTTTTTAAACCACATTTTCTCATGATGAAATCAGACAAAATTATAGGTGATAAGATTTTTTCATATTCTTTTTATTACTGGCACACACATTAATAAAAAATAAATACCTAGTCAAGAACACAAGACAATAATAATTGTTCAGAAATTGCAATTAATAATAATTATTATAGCGTCTTTTTTATTTGTATATACGCATTTGTTAGTAACCATAGCGTCGGCAACGGTTGCTATGATAAGTACACTTGTACTTATCTGAATATTTTAAAATGCAATTTGAAGTTCAGTGTCATTCTAAATTCATCTATTTTATTATCAAAATAGGGCAGTTTTACAAAAAACATTGTATGATATTCGTCTTAAAAGTGATTTTATTTTGTTCGTGAAATTGTTCAATTCGATCCGCTACGCTTCGCTCATTTCACAAACCGTTTCACTCACAACATAAAACTTCACTTTTAATATTAATATCATAAATAGCTATTATTATCCATTTTAGTGAAAAAAGTTATTCTTCATAAAAAGTTGTGCTTCGTTTGAAACCTAAAATGATATTATAGTAATAAATCAAATTTTTCCAGTCGTATACGTGGTATTTTAGAAAAAATGTCTACCAACAGGTTTTACTGATATATCTTGGTTGGTATCAAAGTTATTATTACAAAAAATAGTTATTTTCATTCTTCCCTTTACGAAATTGTAACTTTCTGTCTTGATAAGGCAACCGAAACCGAAAGTAAAACATACTAGGTGATAGGTTGCTAGGTGGTTGCTAGGTATGAAAAACTTTCGTGCCCTGGACGGAAAAGTAGAAATGTCAGTTTGATTAACGTTTATTTAGAAGGAAAATTAAATGTAAAACTACAATAAAAAATTCCAGTAAATCTTTCTGGAACATACAAATAATTATTATTTGTAGGATGTTTTACTTTCGTTTTCGGTTGTCTTATCAAGACAGAAAGTTACAATTTCGTAAAGGGGAGAATGAAGAGGAATTTTCTCATAAATGTCAACACACTGCACTGTCAAAATTAAGCTATTTCGGACATTTTGTTTATTGAACCTTCTAATATAAAAATAAAATTGGCTAAGGAATGGTAACCTGAAATTTGACAAGGTACTTCGTACTTCATTAATGCTTCCCTAAGTATTGATGATATTTAGATGCAAATCTAAATTTTTTGTTAGCATCTATGTATTTATTGAAGTCTCCCGATTTCAATTTTTAGTGGAAAAGTATTGAGTTTGAGTGGCAGTTTTAAGACACAAAATTAATTCTAAGTAAGGTGTGATTGAAAAAAATAAAATAAAAAATGAAAGCTTAAAATGAGACTTTCAATAATTGAACCCTATGCTGCAACAACGTTGTAAGTGCCAAAAGTAAATTTTGCGGGAAGTCGGAATAAACATTTTTTGTGAACCAATATAATATATTAGCTTACAAACATTAATATATTAATGTTAATTAATGAATATAGTTAATTAATATAGTAATGTTTGTAAGCTGATATATTATATTGGTTCACAAAAAAATGTTTATTCCGACTTCCCGCAAAATTTACTTTTGGCACTTACAACGTTGTTGCAGCATAGGGTTCAATTATTATTCAGATAGGTAATAACCAATAATTTGCTTGGACTGTTTATGTTCTCCAGTATTTAGATAAAAAGCATATTATTGCCAGATTCAACTTAAATTAATGAAATGACACGTAAGCGTTAGCAACTTCTAAACTACATACATAAAGAATTTCTTATTAAGACTGGCCATGAGGAATGGCATTTAAAAATTACACCCTATATTAATTTGTTGTTTTGCAGCTTAGGAGAGCATCATTCTTACATTTTCAAAGCAAGTTACAGTGGAAATGGCTCAAGATATAGGAAAATGGCTTACATGTCCCTGGTTTAAGTTTTCATGTGGTATCCCATTGTGTGAATGAAATTGAAATTTATCAGATTTGTCATCACCCTGTATAAAAATTTCAACTACACACTAAAGTTAAGATAGGAACATGTAAGACATTTTCCAAAATCTTGAGCCGTTTTTGGTGTGAATTGTTTTGAAAATCGAAAAATGACGATTTTCACTTGTTTATAACTCACAATCATTATTTTAAACACACACAGTGTGATTCTTTTTAATTCGCTTTTTATCAGAAAATATGAAAATGTAATAATATGCAGGGCTCCCCAATAAATTTTTTGGTCATTATCCTATTAGGGTATCAACCATCCGGGTATCCTACAGTTTCACTAAGGCACCTATATAGGGGTGGAGGACGTACCAATAGTAACACCAGGAAGGTATTCATTTGCTTTGCAAATGCATGATTAGCTAAAAAAAAACGGCACTAAAAATCGAATTTGCGAGTGCGGTCTGGCTAGAATCGGGGATAATCACATAATAAATACGCCGGGTCTCGGAAGTAATAACTTGACGACAAGGCCAACTGCCTCGAAGCCTACAGGAGCAGGATTGGCACCGGATATAGCTTTCAAATATCGTATTCAGACTATATAGGGACTGATGTCATGCTTTTTGGAATGCAAATGCAAAATAAATTCAAATATCAAAATAATAATCGTGCTACTGTTAATTTCGAAGATATTCCTGGCCCTGAAAGTGAAGAAAAAATAGCAATTCGACCGTAGTATCAAAGAGGCCTTAGTTGTGACCTTAAAATTAATTGCAATAGCTGTTTTTGCTTCTTACCCACCCAGCACTTCTATTTCGCTCCGCTTCGGTCCCGAAAAAATTGATGGAACTTAGGATACGGACTTCATAGCTCCAATAACAACGAAGTCAGCAATACCTGAGCAACGCTCATTTTGAATTACTCGGTATAATTAAACACAAACCGGTTTTTTCCGATTAGTCGTATTGTAAAGTAAATGACATGGTACTATTACTGAAAATCAAAAATGACTTCGAAGCTACAAGACAACATAAGTTAACATGGGGGTGTAATTTTTAATAGGGTCACTTTCTATAAGGTCCCTCTTGAATAGAATTCACTGTTTAAAAATATAAATTGCCCAGATACCTAATTTCATAAGTAAAAAATGAATTTTCTCACTGCTATACAGGGTGTCGCTAAAAAGGTACCACCAACGTTCTACCATAGACTCCCGAGTAAAAAATATGCCGATTTACCAAAATTATCTATGTCCAAAAATGCACCTTTTTCAAGATACAGTCGTTAAAATAATGGGGTCAACCAAATATACGTTTTCCAGAAGAAGTCAAAAATAAATTAACTGAAAAATTTCAAAATTGCACCGCCTACTACTATTGTTAATAGCAATAGACTGGAGTAGTTTTACAAACATTGATATACAGGCTGTTCCTCTTTTTGATGTCACATCTCATTTTTTACCCTACAATTTTTAGTCATACGCCACTGGTTGATTCTATATTTTTTATCCAAAGGCGTAAGTATTACCAAACTTTTTGCCCTGTTATTAAAGTTTTGTATCTTGCATGGTTTTACCATAATTAAATTTAATGATGGACTTACACACCACGAAAACGTATTTGTGAAAATCTCATTTTAATTAAAAAAATTAATTTTTATTTCAAAGAAATGACTTTATTCACATTTATTGACCTTGAGAATAATCATAGTAGGCGGTGAAACTAAATTTTCTCATTTAATTATGTTTTATTTACTTCGGTATTTTGAAAAATGTGTATTTTCCAAATTTATTTTGTAAGAGCTGTATCTTGAAAAAAGTGCCATTTTAGGCATAAATAATTTCAGTTAAATCGGTACAATTTGACACAACGAGGAATCTGTGGTGGAACGTTGTTGTTGAAATTATTATTTAAATTAACAACGAAATTTTCAGAAATATATTTTCAGTAGTATAGATCCATAATAAAGAATTAATTACGGGAAAACGATGCAAATACGATTTTTTTATAAAAGAGCAAAAAGTTTAGGAATACTTTAGCCTTTGAATAAAAAATACAGAATCAATCAGTGGCGTGGGGACAAAAAAGTTCCGTAGTAAAAAGTAACGCGTGACATCAAAAACAGGAACACCCGGTACGTTAATGTTTGTAAAACTATAATTACCCGCTATAGTTGACCTCCTTTTGTGATATGCATCTCGAAAAGGGAGCCTTTTTGGACATGAAGCACACCTTGTATAACTATTAATAACATCAGGGCTAATAGCCCTTTTAACACAGTGTTTTTGATATTTTTTATACAATTGTTTATCTGCCACATATATTTTTTTTTTAATTTTCCCTCTTTACGTAGATAATATTAATGACAAGATGTGTACAAAAGCTGGGTTCTGTATCTCAAACAGTTCCTAAGATATCGTCAAAAACTTAAAATAGTTAATTTTTTCGACACCCTGTATCTCGGTTGAAAAACATTTTCGGAAAAAAAAGTATTTGAATTTTCTTAATATCTAAGCTTCATCTACACGCCCTCCAACTTGCGGTACTTTTTTTAGAAACACCTTGTATATTCGAAAATAAATTTTTTGGTCATTATTCAGATCAGTGGCCAGTCGCACTCAGGCATTCTATGTACATTGTACATCATAGGTAACTACTAGGAGATAGTGTGGAAGATCATAGTACTAGGGAAATCATCAGTAATAGGGAGATATTTGCTTCGCCATAACTGTAATTACCATTTAGATGGCCCATTAATTATTATTGGACGATTTTTTTAAATTATTCCTTACCCTACTCGAATAGCCCAATAGAGTGACAGTCGCCTTATGAGGACGCGTGAAACAAAGAAATCATTCTTCTGTGCAAGTTTTACTTAGATCCTAAAGTACTTTTCCACAAAAGAAAAGAACCAACCACAAATTATGAAACTATAAGGAAAATGAAATGTAATAATGTAAAAATTGTAGTGACGTGCGACTGGCCATTCCGATCTGAATTATTAACATGGCCCTTTAAAAATTAGGTAGGAACATAATTATTGTATGTTACATAATTCTGTGGATTTAAATCTAAAACTGAATATAAAAGAGATTAATTTTCATATCAACCCTATTACCTCATCGGTGTTTTCCTATAATTGAAGAGCATTATATGGGTAGACCGTGGGTATTTTTTTTTATTTGTTTTAGGAGCTAATAGTCGTGTTTGCATGAATGAACTGCTTTACTTCGAGTAAACCTGAAAGTATCATTTTTATAAACAGCGCCCAGTGATCCTCCAAGTATCATTTATAAACGCTGCCAGGTAACCCTTTCTACTTAAAACATTTTATACAAGTGCCGAGTAAACCGTCCTGGGTTCCCACTTGTATATACACTCAATCGTATGCAGCGCCTCTATCTAAATACACGATGAACTACAACTTATACGGCAATCAGATAATGGATTTAGTCAGGCTCCTCGATTTTTCGATGAAAACTAGTTACACATCACCTGAGGAACCATTTGGTAGTTTTAAATTGAAGATGTCACTGGGGATCCGTATATCGGACGCCGGGTGACGCCGGAGTCCCAGTAAACCGCAAAAATTACATGGCCGGAGCCTGAATTGTACCGTAAATATATATATATATATATATACACATTAAGCTTATTTCACGAAGCCCGGTACGTTGCACAGGTAACCGGAGTCCCGCCCTTAATAATAGACTTGATGGTGTGTATTATAACTGAAAGTGAAGAGAAACATCATATTAATCGAAGCAACCTGCGAGGGGTAAACATTTCACAACATACAAATCTGGTTATATCCTTAAGAATTTTAGAATCCCTGAACGTTCTTATGTCAATACATAGCCCACTGCACTAAAAGTATATACCCATCCGATTACCGGAAACCCTGCTTTGTTGCCACTTCTCAGGGCCTCGGATAAGCAGTATTAGCACAGAATATGTCTATTCTGTGGATATACAGTACAGAACATCTAAGTGTCCCCGGATCCGGATAGACGAATTATTGTCTCTTTGTACAGGCTGGTTCGTCCTAGCGCAATTATTATCATCCTTACGCTAATGGATACTTACTTACTACTAAAAAAAAACCATTGTAGAAACTATTAATGTTTGAATAGTATTAAAGGTATATTACATTCATTATAATTTCATTTTATTTCCGTTCATTAAGCTTTTACTTAAAAAAAGTTGCACCCAGAGTCCGGGTCACATGACATCTTTTGTCTCGTACAAAAAGGTAAACTATTTTTATTACATTTTCGGTATGCCATTGTAAATTGTACTGCAAAAAAGACATATATAGGTACCTACTTATACAATTTCGATAGGAATTTTCGATAAAAATTCAAATGTAGCGTTTTTAACTTTTTTAATAGTTAAATATTAAATTTTCATTTAATAGGCTAATAAGATAACTACCATAAATTGTATAAGCCATAAATACAATACGACCTTTCAGAAAAGTCGGTCGTTGTTTAATTTTATGATACAGGCTGAGGTAAAAAAAACTGAATGAAACGGTAAGAGTCATATCTCTTACCGTTTCATGCAGTTTTTTTCGGTTTTTTCAGTTTTTTTCATGCAGTCGGTTAAATAATTATAAAAAAGTTGCGCTGTTTTGAGACGAGTATTTGGCAATTTTTGTTTCCCAATAATCCCAGAATTTCCTGAAATATCCTGATCAAACTTGAAGCATGCAGATTTATTATTTTAGCCATATCTTCTTTATTATTGAAAAAAGATTTATTATTTTTTGTATGATGAGCTACTCAAATAATGAGCTACTCATTTGACGTTTCAAAAATTTCCAAAGCCGACTAGATCTTGGGATTTTCGAAGTCAACTTTTGTTTTTCTTATGGCCACAAAAGTTAATTGCACCTTTAAATAAATAATTGTTTTTGCTCTGATTTTTTCATATTATAATTAGCAAAAAAATTTGTATCCGATAACCCTCGAACTTTGATAAATGCTCAAAAATTTTATAACAACTTTCTCAAGCTTGTTGCTTGGCAACAGACCGACGCCTAAATTATCAATGTCCTTGGGTTATTACTACTGATAAACGTAAGTGTAAGTTCTATTTACTTTCATAAGTCTAATAATCTTAGGTCCGGTTGCACAAACGTTAAAGATCTGCCAGATAATTACTGATTTTAAAATGCCCTGTATTATCAAAATGTTGGTCAGGTCAGGAAATAAATTCTACTCCCCTTTAGAAGAGTTAAATCACGGGTAAATAACAATAAAAGTTAATTCAAAATATTCACCCATACTTTCAAAATTGGCAATTTAAAATCAGTAATTATCTGACAAATCTTTAATTAACTTTCGTGCAACTAGCCCTTAAACTATATAAAGATAAAGATTTTTTATTTCTCGATACTTATTTTCGGGCTGCATGTGTGTTTTAGTTTTATGAAATATTACTAACCGGTTAACCGACGATTAACTGGTTATCCTCTTCATCAGTAAAAAATAAAAAGCTATCGGTAATAAAAATTTTATAGATAAAATTATTTTATTCAATTAAATTTAGCACAAAATTATGTACCTACTTCTAATGCCAAATTAACAAACATATTTGAAGTAATTATGTTCAAGTTCAACTGTTTGCTAATTTTAACTAAATAACAAATACTTTGTATTATAAAAATAAAACAAAAGCAATTCATTAAAATGAAAGGAACCAGAATAAGTGCCCTATCATAATCTGCCTTATAAATCAAGATTTATTGATATGCAACTTGCAGGAGCAGGATGATGTCACATTACTCACATTACGCTACAAAAAGTCATAAACAGCTTCCAGAAACCTGTTTTCTCAATAATAAAAACAAAAACTAAGGAAGTAGGTACTTCATTCAAACTCAAACAAACCGGAAAAAATAATCCGACGACCGCATCTGATGGCCACCGTCGGAAAGTGAAGAAATTATTGAGAAAATAATTCAAATTCCTCTCTGAAGTGTAAATAAATATAGCAGACAGTGAGTCTTGTAATATTAAGATACCTACTTAGGTATATACTGTACACATATTTGAATTTTAAGCAATCCCTTATTATCCCTTACAATCCCAATTATTATTTTTTGCAGTCAATAAAAAGCTGCATTATCTGATTTATGATCCATTACTCTGTGAAGGTTCCTCACAACATCCCGGGCCAGCGATTAGTGTCTCTTGTATTTCTCTCTTTTTTCCTCTTTTTCTGAAAGTAGAATCATCCATCTTCTACCCTTTTCTATTTCCACTTCTCAAAATTTCAGTTCAGGGGTCCAAAGATTGCATCCAGTGTTACAGACTATCCGACTGCGGGAACCTTTCATTGGATTTTATACGCGTTTAAGATTATTATACCAGCAGTCTGCCGATTTTTTTTTTAAGTTAGAAAATAGATAGAGGAGAGGGACTATACCTAAAACGGTTAACCGGTAGTAAGACCATTCTATATTAATTACATATACCTACAGGGTATTCTATAGTTAGAGTGCCAATCTAGCAATAAGTTGTCGCCCTGTGGGCCTTTAGAGTAGGTACATGGCTGAAATTTTCAGGAATGGGCTAAATACCTAATTCTCGTCAAAAAATCGTCCTGTGCAAAAACGCACTATTCAAAATTGTCAATTTTTTTGCAAAATGTGATAGTTTATAAATGAAACTTTGTTGTTCCAATTTTTCAAAATGGTATCTGTGATAGTTAAGTTAGAAAAACATCAAAACTGTTTCCGAAAAGCATTGCTAATACCATCATCGGAACTTTAAACAGCAATTATTATGTCGCTTCGGTGTACGGCAAAAATAGACTACCAGCTACTTACTGCTTAATCGAGAATTTCTACAGAATGGCGACATTAACAGTGGATATTTCATACATATTTTGATAATGAAAATCTACAATTTGTGTATAAATGTAAGACACAAATAATGTGCTAATTACTAAAGTGAAGTCATCCCTCATTTTAAAATTACTTAAATTAATGATTTTTTTTATTATTAAAAAAAAATAACAACTGATTGGCACTTGCCTAGAGACACCGCGTACCTAAGTACCTACCTATATCATTTATCATTTTATAAATACATAATAGTAAAATAATATTAAAAAAAATAACAAAAATACTAATAAATAAAAGGTAAATAAATAATGACCTTTAATAAATTAATTATGAAAAAACGGTCAATATTTACATCTGGGTATCTTACAGTTTCACTATGGCACCTATAATACAGGGTGCACCATATATCCTATTCTCTATATTGCTATCTCCTGAACGCTAAGAGATATAGCATATAGCGTCGGTTAAATTAGAGAAAAGATGCGCAATTTTGTGGCCATCTCGAATCCGTCAAGACATACAAAATATCTGTGACTGCTCCTGAAATATCCTGAAAAAAACTGAAAAATCGAGATTTCTTATATTATTTGCCATATCTTTCTGATAATTGGAAATTACTAAATAATTTTTTGTAGGCTTACAGAAGTCGTCAAGAGCTATTATACCCATCTGTCAGTATAAAAATGTTCAAGGCCGACTAGATCCAAGAGTTTTCACAGTCAACTTTCGTTTTTCTTATGACCGCCATATTATTTTTTTATGTCATTCGATATAAAAAAATAATGGAAACAACAAATTAATAAACATAAAAAAAAATTCAATGAAGACTATGAAAATTCTGAGATCTAGTCGACTTTGAAAATTTTTTAAATGTCAGATGGGTAGCTCTTGCCGACTTATGTAAGCCCACAAAAAATTATTCATTAATCTCCAATAATAAAAAAGATATGGAAAAAATAAGAAACCTCGATTTTTCAATTTTTTCAGGATATTTCAGGAACGGTCACAGATATCTTGTATGTCTCGACGGAATCGAGATGGCCACAAAATTGCGCTCCTTTGGACTTGTTTAACCGACCCTGTATCTGTTAGCGTTAGGAGATAGCAATATAGAGAAGGATACATGGTGCACCCTGTAGAGAAGGATTTATGGTGCACCCTATATAGGGGTAGAGGACGTATAGTAACACTAGGAAGGTATTCATTTGCTTTGCAGATTCATGATTAGCAAAAAAATGGCACTAAAAATCGCAGTAGGGAGTCCGGTCCTGGTTAGCCGGCGTATAAACACATATAAACATGCACCAGACCAGAGAGGCGATGAATACGTCAAGCCGGATATAAGCTTTCTCATATCGTATCCAGATTATAGGGTCTATGATGTTACGCTTTTTGGAATGAAAATGCAAAATAAATTAAATTCAAAATAATAATCGTGCTACTATTGAAGAAAAATGAAATGAAGAAAAAAATAGCAATGCGACCGTAGTGTCAAAGAGGCCATAGTTGTGACCTTAATATTAGTTTGCAATGGCTGTTTTTAGCTCTTACCCACCCAGCACCCCTATTTCGCTCCTCGGTCCCGAAAAAATTGATGGAACTTAGGATACGTAGATGTAAATATTTACCCAATTTAATTCACTAACAACACTTGGACTTTACCACAGCCATACGATATTTATTTATATATTTATTTTATTGGAGAAAAATCTCATATAATAAGATTTTTTAATTTTTTATGAAATTTTGGTACATTTTTTACTTTACTGACTGGACTATACATATTGTGTATTTCACAAAAATATTTTAATATATTATAAAACAAGATGATTCAGTGGTTAAGTACCATAAAATGAGACGGGTGTGAAGACATAAGATTTTATTCAGCAACGGTTTTACTTGCGTTTATTTTACTGCCGACCAGATAGGGATTTATGTTCAGAAATCATAATTTAGGAACAAACGAGTAAGTAGCAAACAAAAGAATCAGTCAGTTCCAGTCTTCCAGTTCACTCGTTCAATTTCTAGGTGGTAGGTAAAGTATGTGTATTCTTTTACTAGTATCACAAAACTGTTGGTCTGCTGGAGAACTAACCAGCTGGCATGCTGGTCTAATAAGAGGGCAAAAAATGTCAATATAGCAAGCAGCCCGCGGTAGGTACTTATTCCGTGTTATGAAATTATTGTAAAAACAAAAAATTTAAACAATCAACGTACGTTATTATGCTCTGATGAAAATAAATTCAAGACATTAAAAGTACTTACCTATATTTTGATCATTGCATGTTAGCATGTTACCTATTATTATAGGACCTACCTCCTAAACCTATACAATAATGTGTCCAGTTGTAAGTGGCAGTACTACATGGGGATCTTGGAAACGGCAAGAGATACAGACTCGGTTAAATTAGAGAAAAGTTGCACAATTTAATGCTTAATGAGAATCTGAATTTTTTCTTTGAATATTTCCAGTCGTTGCTGAAATATCCTGAAAAACCTGAACAATCAAAATTTCTTTTTTTAGCCATATCTTTTTTATTATTGGAAATTAATTAATTATTTTTTGTAGACTTACATTAGTCGTCAAAAGCTATCCCTTTCACATTATAAAAATTTTCAAAGCCGACTAAATTCCAGTTTTCATAGCCTACTTTTGTTTTTCTTATGGCCGCCATATTGATTTTTTCATGTCGTTCGGTATAAGATAAAAATCAAGGAAACAAAAATTAATAACATTCAAAAAAATTTTATATTAATAATTATTATTATTTTTAATTATATTCTTTTTTCGAAAAAAAACTTTTGTAAATATTTACATCCACGTATCCTAAGTTCCATCAATTTTTTCTGGATCAAGGAGCGAAATAGGGGTGCTGGGTGGGTAAGAAGCTAAAAACAGTTATTGAAATCTAATATTAAGGTCACTAACTAAGGCATCTGTGGCACTACGGTCGCATTGCTATTTTTTTCTTCACTTTCAGGGCAAGGAATATCTTCGAAATTAACAGTAGCACGATTATTATTTAGTGCTATTGAAATGCCATCATTAAATCATTTATACATTTTCTTATAAAAGAAAAGTTTATTAAATTTTTTACAAATGTTTTTTCTTCATCTAAAATCAATTAAAATCAATGAATATCTGTAATCAGAAGTAATAATACTTAATACGAGTATGTAATCAAAAGTATAAATTATCTGAAATATCAGACCAAAAAAATCTAATTTCATTTTGGAGCTAAATTTGTTCGTCTAGGTTTATAGCGCGCTTAGAAAAGTAACTTATAAAAACAATAGGTACATAAATAGTTTAGAAAGGGTTTGTGCATAATATTATAGAATTTTATCATGTATTTTTAAAAATTTTGAAAGTTTCATAGGTTTTTTTTATATTCACCTACCCACCCACCAAATTTATAAATCACAGTACCTAACTACAATATTATAAGTTTTAAAATCATGATCAATGAAAATATAGGTACATAAGTACCTAACTGGTTATCACCAAATTATAATTATTAATTTGTGATCGTTTAAAGACTGCAGTCAGTAAGGTAGGTATGGTATAGTCGACCAAGAGATATAACGAAATGATCTAATATTTAAATTGTCATATTTTATGACTTCAACAATATTTCAATAATCCAAAAATTGATAAAATGACAGAAGTCGTTTCGTTATATCTCTGGTCCAACTATACTGCATGCACCTATTTAATAGTAACTGTATTTTGTAACTTTGTTTTTTGATTTAACTTACGAGTACCTACCTAAACATTACTTGAGTTATTTTCGTTTATTTCCTGTTATTTTGATTTTGTTTCCTATAGGTAACCTTTTGTATTGGAACTGTTTTTCTCTGATTGTTGATTGAAATCAGTTTAGTTGGATTGATTTTTCACAGGGCTGAACTTTTATTTTTTTTAACTTACTCAAAAAATATCGATACAATTTTGTGGAAATTTTCAATTACCTTTTGATTTCACAATCAAATATAAAAATCCTAAACAAGTTTACCGCCAACAGAAGCGCTTTAATTTAAATGAAAAATTTTGTCGATTTCGTCGAACTAGTTGAGTAGTTTCAAATATTTAAAACTTTTAAAATGCAATTTTTCTGAATCATCAATTTTTGAATTTTTTGTAATTCTAAAAGTCCTGTCCTGCAAAAAAAGTCGTAAATGTACATTTCATGTTAGGAGTAGTCTAAACATATGATACATATAAGTGGTAGCTGGTTTTACGCAAAAATAAAACAACACATTTTCTTTCCCATTTCGCTCCACTAGTTGGAAAAACCGGACTTTATTCAATTTAATTATACGAGGTTCATTAACTGGGTATTCGTGACTCCGCTACGTGGACATCGGAAATAGTAAAAAAAAAACAGGGTCTGTTAAATTTCAAAAAATGTGGACAATTTTAAATATTGAGAAGTATTGAGAATCTGAAAAAAAAATAGGATAATAATAGGATGCTGCTGAAATATCGTGATAAAAAAACAAAAATCGAGATCTTATTTAAGCTAAATCTTTTTAATAAGGTACCATGCACAAAGTAAGAAACCACAAATTAATAAACAAAAAAATTTAAAAATTTTAACACACTTTGTTTATTCTGACTCCTTTATTAAAGTTTATTAATTCAAATGAGAACGAAATATTAAAATTTAAAGACGACCGTTTTTTTGACATGTTGTATCGTAAAGTACATGACATGCATGTAGGTATTGAAAATTTAAAACGACTTCTAAGTTACAATGGGTAGGTACAACATAAGTTAATATAGGGTGTAATGTTTTACATATTATTACCTATGGAAATACTTTAAAAATGCACTTTTTGACATTCGGTAAAATTTTATTACGTTATTTTTAATAAAGAAGATTACATTTTTTCGAATTTATTTGCAATGTGATCAATTTTTGGGTTCCGGGATTTTTTCTATAGCGAATGGCATGAAAAACAATATGGCGGGCATAAGAAAAACAAAAGTTGACTTTGAAAATCCCAAGATCTAGTCGGCTTTGTAAATTTTTGAAACGTCAAATGTGTGGCTCATTAAGGCTTATGTAAACCTACATAAAAATTTTTTTTTCAATAATAAAGAAGATATGACTAAAATAATAAATCTGCATGTTTCAAGTTTTTTTCAGGATATTTCAAGAAATTCTGGGAATATTGAGAAAAAAAAATTGCCAAATACTGCGCAACTTTTTTGTAATTTAACCGACTTCGTATCTCTTACAGTTTCATGCAGTTTTTTTTCCTCAATGGGACAAGTATAATTAAATTAAACGACGACCGGCTTTTCTGAAAGGTCGTATTGTAAAGTAGATGACATGTACTATTATTGAAAATTAAAAACGACTCCCAAAGTAGGTACAAGACATTAAGT
Organism: Malachius bipustulatus; assembly: GCA_910589415.1. Classification (NCBI taxonomy): domain Eukaryota; kingdom Metazoa; phylum Arthropoda; class Insecta; order Coleoptera; family Melyridae; genus Malachius; species Malachius bipustulatus. The sequence goes on along the minus strand of OU342632.1, from coordinate 41,183,607 downwards.
TAACATAGGGTGCATATTTTTACATGCTATTCCCTATGGCAACACTTAAAAAAATGCACTGTATAGTTTGTATGTTTTTTTTTGTTAGTCACGCAACTGCATGTTTTTGTTTATTTGAATGTTATTTGCAGTGCTGATCAACATTTTTAAGTAACAATTTTTGATATTGTCGAAAATAAAACATTTTACTTATAACAATAAATATAAATAAATAATAAAATAACTATTTTACTCTTTGGTACTATTCGTGTTTTAGGACAAAGCTCGTATACGATTGCAAAAATTTTAAGTCAGACTATTCCATTTTAGGTTTCAGACCAAGCACAACTTTTTATGGAGAATAACTTTTTTTCCAAAAATGGATAATAAAAAAGTGACCACGAATTGAAATTTTTCGTTTGGCGCGTTATTTCCCAATAAACTTTAATATCAGCTAGGAAATTTATTAAAATAGCTATTTATGATATTGGTGTTAAAAGTGAAGTTTTATTTTGTGAGTGAAAAGGTTTGTGAAATGAGCGAAGCGTAGCGGAGCGAATTTTACTAATTCACGAACATATAATAAAATCACTTTTAAGACGAATATCATACAATGGTTTTTGTAAAACTGCTCTATTTTGATAATAAAACAGATGAATTTAGAATGACACAACTTCAAATTGCATTTTAAAATATTACAGATCAGTACAAGTAGTGTACTATTATGCATAGAAACCGTTGCCGACGCTATGGTTACTAGCAAATAAATGCGTGCATACAAATAAAAGAGATGCCATAATAATAATTATTATTGATTGCAATTTCTGAACAATTATTATTGTTTTGAATTCTTGACTAGGTACTTATTTTTTTATTAATATGTTTGCCAGTAATAAAAAGAAGATGAAAAAATCTTACTACCTATAATTTTGTCTGATTTCATCATGAGAAAATGTAGTTTAAAAAGAGAATGTAAGTACAGAAAAAGTAGATAGAATTACTTTTAACACGAGTGTTGTAATGTACTTTTAACACTAGTGTTAAAAGTACTTTTAACACGCTTCCATTTAAACAATCACTTTTAACACTGTCAGCTGTCGTTAAAAGTGATGTATGTGTCTTTTAATGGCAGTTGCACAAAAACATTTTTTTGTGCCATTGAAGCCCATGGAAGCGGGTTAAAAAAATTTGTAACAGTGTTAAAAATACATTACAACACTCGTGTTAAAAGTAATTCTATCTACTTTATCTGTACTTACTTACATTCTCTTTTTAAACTACATTTTCTCATGACGAAATCAGACAAAGTTATAGGTAAGTAATAAGATTTTTTCATATTCTTTTTATTACTGGCAAACATATTAATAAAAAATAAGTACCTAGTCAAGAATTCAAGACAATAATAATTGTTCAGAAATTGCAAATAATAATAATTATTATGACATCTCTTTTATTTGTATGCACGCATTTGTTAGTAACCATAGCGTCAGCAACGGTTGCTATTGCATAGTACACTACTTGTACTTACTTGTCTGTAATATTTTAAAATGCAATTTCAAGTTCAGTGTCATTCTAAATTCATCGATTTTATTATCAAAATAGAGCAGTTTTACAAAAACCATTGTATGATATTCGTCTTAATAGTGATTTTTTTTTGTTCGTGAATTTGTAAAATTCGCTCCGCTACGCTTCGCTCATTTCACAAACCTTTTCACTAACAAAATAAAACTTCACTTCTAACATTAATATCATAAATAGCTATTAAATTTGTTTTACCGCCGCATATGTTTCATCAATGAACTATGAATTATCAGCCGCGCTTCTTAGTTTTTTGTCGTTTCAATTGACTTTGTATAAACTCTACTTTAAAAGTTACCAAGTTTTTTTTGTGAATATAAAATCGCAACTTTCAAACATTAAGATGGTCTTTGATTGACTGCCACCATCGCAAGTTTCATCTTTTAGTTTTAAAAAGCAAGGTCGCAAGGTATATTTCTTTTAAATAAATTGCTATAATGCAAAAATACAGTCAGAAAATCTGAACACGATAATGTTAAAAAATACGTTGTTCTATTTCAAAAAATTAACCGGGTAAAAATGGGACACCTGTACCTATACCTATAGCTGAAAATAATGTTGGCTTATGCATACGTAGGAATTTTAGTTTAAAAGTTCTGTGCTAAAATTGTTAAAATACCAAGAATTTATGAGGTGATCCAAGAATGGTTGATTGGCTATTATGCGGTTATTATACGAAACGCAGCTCGTAATGCTTGCGCTGGCGACTGTAAACACAGTTGCTCTCGGGTTAAATTATTTTACTGGAGAGGAGATTGAAGAGCTCGTGATGCTTATGAATTGATGTAAACATATCATCACTCAATGCACCGTTGCCAATTTTACCGGGACTCGAATAATCGGCTGTGCGTCTACAGGCTTCGAAAAATGCTCGACATATACACAATTATATACTAACGTGCGCCGCTCCCTCTGTAGAACGTTTCGTTGAACTATGTCGCGTATGTTTTAGGGTACCCCGGTGTCAAAGTGATGCCCTGGGCAAAATTTATCCAACGTTTCCACCGATAGATGGCCATGCTGTACGACGTTTATACACGTTAAAATTTTCGAAGCCCGAAGTCGGGCTTCACATGGTAGGTCCAGGCTTCGAATACTCAACTGAACATAGCATTTTAGGCTTCGTATGGGCTCTTAATATGTCTATATATATATATATATATATATATATATATATACACATTAAGCTTATTTCACGAAGCCCGGTACGTTGCACAGGTAACCGGAGTCCCGCCCTTAATAATAGACTTGATGGTGTGTATTATAACTGAAAGTGAAGAGAAACATCATATTAATCGAAGCAACCTGCGAGGGGTAAACATTTCACAACATACAAATCTGGTTATATCCTTAAGAATTTTAGAATCCCTGAACGTTCTTATGTCAATACATAGCCCACTGCACTAAAAGTATATACCCATCCGATTACCGGAAACCCTGCTTTGTTGCCACTTCTCAGGGCCTCGGATAAGCAGTATTAGTACAGAATATTAGTCTATTCTGTGTATATACAGTACAGAACATCTTAGTGTCCTCGGATCCGGATAGACGAATTGTCTCTTTGTACAGGCTGGTCCGTCCTAGCGCAATTATTATCATCCTTACGCTAATGGATACTTACTTACTACTAAAAAAAAAAACATTGTAAAAACTATTAATGTTTGAATAGTATTAAAGGTATATTACATTCATTAATTTCATTTATTTCCGTTCATTAAGCTTTTACTTAAAAAAAGTTGCACCCAGAGTCCGGGTCACATGACATCTTTTGTCTCGTACAAAAAGGTAAACTATTTTTATTACATTTTCGGTATGCCATTGTAAATTTTGCTGCAAAAAAGACATAGGTACCTACTTATACAATTTCGATAGGATTTTTCGATAAAAATTCAAATGTAGCGTTTTTAACTTTTTTAATTTTTATCATTTTTATTTAATAGGCTAATAAGATAACTACCATAAATTGTATAAGCCATAAATACAATACGACCTTTCAGAAAAGTCGGTCGTTGTTTAATTTTATGATACAGGCTGTCCCATTGAGGTAAAAAAACTGCATGAAACGGTAAGAGATATGCCAGTCGGTTAAATTGTAAAAAAGTTGCGCTGTTTTGAGACGAGTATTTGGCAATTTTTTTCTCAATAATCCCAGAATTTCCTGAAATATCCTGATAAAACTTGAAGCATGCAGATTTATTATTTTAGCCATATCTTCTTTATTATTGAAAAAAGATTTATTATTTTTTGTATGATGAGCTACTCAAATAATGAGCTACTCATTTGACGTTTCAAAAATTTCCAAAGCCGACTAGATCTTGGGATTTTCGAAGTCAACTTTTGTTTTTCTTATGGCCACAAAAGTTAATTGCACCTTTAAATAAATAATTGTTTTTGCTCTAATTTTTTCATATTATAATTAGCAAAAAATTTTCTATCCGATAACCCTCGAACATTGATAAATGCTCAAAAATTTTATAACAACTTCCTCAAGCTTGTTGTTTGGAAACAGACCGACGCCGTAGGCGGAGGTCAGGTCAGGTCAGGTCAGGTCAGGTCAGGTCAGGTTTCGAAATCTGTTATAAAATTTTTTCGAACAATTATCAATGTCCTTGGGTTATTACTACCGATAAACGTAAGTGTAAGTTCTATTTACTTTCATAAGTCTAATAATCTTAGGTCCGGTTGCACAAACGTTAAAGATCTGCCAGATAATTACTGATTTTAAAATGCCCTGTATTATCAAAATGTTGGTCAGGTTGGAAATAAATTCTACTCCCCTTTAGAAGAGTTAAATTACGGGTAAATAACAATAAAAGATCATTCAAAATATTCACCCATACTTTCAAAATTGGCAATTTAAAATCAGTAATTATCTGAAAAATCTTTAATTAACTTTTGTGCAACTGGCCCTTAAAAACTATATAAAGATAAAGATTTTTTATTTTCCGATACTTATTTTCGGGCTGCATGTGTGTTTTAGTTTTATGAAATATTACTAACCGGTTAACCGACGATTAACTGGTTATCCTCTTCATCAGTAAAAAATAAAAAGCTGTCGGTAATAAAAATTTAATAGATAAAATTATTTTATTCAATTAAAATTAGCACAAAATTATGTACCTGCTTCTAATGCCAAATTAACAAACATATTTTAAGTATGTAATTATGTTCAAGTTCAACTGTTTGCTAATTTTAACTAAATAACAAATACTTTGTATTATAAAAATAAAACTAAAGCAATTCATTAAAATGAAAGGAACCAGAAAAAGTGCCCTATCATAATCTGCCTTATAAATCAAGATTTATTGATATGCAACATGCAGGATTGCAGGAGCAGGATGATGTCACATTACTCACATTACGCTACAAAAAGTCATAAACAGCTTCCAGAAACCTGTTTTCTAAATAATAAAAACAAAAACTAAGGAAGTAGGTACTTCATTCAAAACTCAAACAAACCGGAAAAAATAATCCGACGACCGCATCTGATGGCCACCGTCGGAAAGTGAAGAAATTATTGAGAAAATGTTTCAAATTCCTCTCTGAAGTGTAAATAAATATACCAGACAGTGAGTCTTGTAATATTAAGATACCTACTTAGGTACTGTACACATATTTGAATTTTGAGCAATCCCTCATCATTATTTTTTGCAGTCAATAAAAAGCTGCATTATCTGATTTATGATCCATTACTCTGTGAAGGTTCCTCACAACATCCCGGGCCAGCGATTAGTGTCTTTTGTATTTCTCTCTTTTTTCCTCTTTTTCTGAAAGTAGAATCATCCATCTTCTACCCTTTTCTACTTCCACTTCCCAAAATTTCAGTTCAGGTCTAAAGATTGCATCCAGTGTTACAGACTATTCGACCGCGGGAACCTTTCATTGGATTTTATACGCGTTTAAGATTATTATACCAGCAGTCTAGCAGTCTGCCGATTATTTTTTAAGTTAGAAAATAGATTTAGGGGACTATACCTAAAACGGTTAGCCGGTAGTTAATCATAAGAGATCCATTCTATATTAATTACATATACCTACAAGGTACCTATAAATAGTAGAGTGCTAATCTAGCAATAAGTTGTCGCCCTGTATGGGCCTTTTAGAGTACATGGCTGAAATTTTCAGGAATGGGCTAAATACCTAATTCTCGTCAAAAAATCGTCCTGTGCAAAAAGGCACTATTCAAAATTGTCAATTTTTTTTCAAAATGTGGTAGTTTATAAATAATGAAACTTTGTTGTTCCAATTTTTCAAAATGGTATCTGTGATGATAGTTTAGTTAGAAAAACATCAAAACTGTTTCCGAAAAGCATTGCTAATACCTTCATCGGAACTTTAAACAGCAATTATTATGTCGCTTCGGTGTACGGCAAAAATAGACTACCAGCTACTTACTGCTTAATCGAGAATTTCTACAGAATGGCGACATTAACAGTGGATATTTCATACATATTTTGATAATGAAAATCTACAATTTGTGTATAAATGTAAGACACAAATAATGTGCTAATTACTAAAGTGAAGTCATCCCTCATTTTAAAATTACTTAAATTAATGATTTTTTTTTATTATTAAAAAAAAAATAACAATAACTGATTGGCACTTGCCTAGAGACACCGTACCTAAGTAGGTACCTACCTATATCAATTATCATTTTATAAATACATAATAGGAAAATAATATTAAAAAAAATAACAAAAATACTAATAAATAAAAGGTAAATGACCTTTAATAAATTAATTATGAAAAAATCTGTCAATATTTACATCTGGGTATCTTACAGTTTCACTATGGCACCTATATGCACCACTATGCACCATATATCCTTCTCTATATTGCTATCTCCTGAACGCTAAGAGATATAGCGTCGGTTAAATTAGAGAAAAATGCGCAATTTTGTGGCCATCTCGAATCCGTCAAGACATAAAATACCTGTGACTGCTCCTGAAATATCCTGAAAAAAACTGAAAAATCGAGATTTCTTACATTATTTGCCATATCTTTCTGATAATTGGAAATTACTAAATAATTTTTTGTAGGCTTACAGAAATCGTCAAGAGCTATAATACCCATCTGTCGGTATAAAAATTTTCAAGGCCGACTAGATCCAAGAGTTTTCACAGTCAACTTTCGTTTTTCTTATGGCCGCCATATTATTTTTTATGTCGTTCGATATGAAAAAAATAATGGAAACGACAAATTAATAAACATAAAAAAAAATTTGGTCATTATTTACATCCGCGGCTCCTACAGTTTCACTATGGCACCTATACATATAGGGGTGGAGGACATACCTATAGTAACACCAGGAAGGTATTAATTTGCTTTGCAAATGAAAGATAAGCGAACAAAAGGGCATCAAAAGAAGGTCTTCCTGAGTGCGGGCGCGGGCCTGTTTAGAACAGCGAAAATCACAATAAACATGCAAGGTCAGAGTGTCGAGTGGACAGCGACGGCGGAAACTTGTAATATCAACACCAGAGCCGGTCTGGTAACATACGCAACATACGAACCGCATTCAAACGTAGTCGGACCATTTTGCAAAATAAATGCAAAATTCAAAATAAAAACTGTGCTATTGTTAATCTCGAAGATATTCCTTGCCCTGAAAGTGAAAAAAAAATAGAAATTCGACCGTAGTGCCAAAGAGGCCTTAGTGGTGACCTTGATATTAGTTTGCAATGGCTGTTTTTAGCTTCTTACCCACCCAGCACCCCTATTTCGCTCCTCGGTCCCGAAAAAATTGATGAAACGTAGGAGCCGCGGATGTATACAATTACCAAAAATTCTATGAAGACTATGAAAATTCTGAGATCTAGTCGACTTTGAAAATTTTTTAAATGTCAGATGGGTAGCTCTTGCCGACTTATGTAAGTTCACAAAAAATTATTTATTAATCTTCAATAATAAAAAAGATATGGAAAAAATAAGAAATCTCGATTTTTCAGTTTTTTCAGGATATTTCAGGAACGGTCACAGATATTTTGTATGTCTTGACTGATTCGAGATGGTCACAAAATTGCGCATCTTTTGTCTAGTTTAACGTTAACCGACCCTGTATCTCTTAGCGTTAGGAGATAGCAATATAGAGAAGGATTTATGGTGCATCCTGTATAGGGGTAGAGGACGTATCTATACCTATAGTAACACTAGGAAGGTATTCATTTGCTTTGCAAATTCATGATTAGCAAAAAAACGGCACTAAAAATCGCAGTAGGGAGTCCGGTCCTGGTTAGCCGGCGTATAAACACATATAAACATGCACCATGCACCAGACCAGAGAAGTGATGAATACGTCAAGCCAACCGCGTCGTAGCGCGGAGGATGCGACCGGCACGGTACAGAGGTATCTGCGCGTATATTAAGCTTTCTCATATCGTATCCAGACTATAGGGACTGATGTTACGCTTTTTGGAATGAAAATGCAAAATAAATTAAATTCAAAATAATAATCGTGCTACTGTTGAAGAAAAATGAAATGAAGAAAAAAATAGCAATGCGACCGTAGTGTCAAAGAGGCCTTAGTTGTGATCTTAATATTAGTTTGCAATGGCTGTTTTTAGCTCTTACCCACCCAGCACCCCTATTTCGCTCCTCGGTCTCGAAAAAATTGATGGAACTTAGGATACCGTAGATGTAAATATTTACCCAATTTAATTCTCTTCACTAACAACACTTGTGCTTTACCACAGCCATACGATATTTATTTATTTATTATATTGGAGAAAAATCTCATATAATAAGATTTTTTTATTTTTTATGAAATTTTGGTACATTTTTTACTTTACTGACTGGACTACATATTGTGTATTTCACAAAAAGATTTTAATATATTATAAAACAAGATGATTCAGTGGTTAAGTACCATAAAATGAGACGGGTGTGAAGACATAAGATTTTATTCAGCAACGGTTTTACTTGCGTTTATTTTACTGCCGACCAGATAGGGACTTATGTTCAGAAATCATAATTTAGGAACAAACGAGTAAGTAGCAAACAAAAGAATCAGTCAGTTCCAGTCTTCCAGTTCACTCTTCAATTTCTAGGTGGTAGGTAGTATGTGTATTCTTTTACTAGTATCACAAAACTGTTGGTCTGCTGGAGAACTAACCAGCTGGCATGCTGGTCTAAGAGGGCAAAAAATGTCAATATAGCAAGCAGCCCGCGGTAGGTACTTATTCCGTGTTATAAAATTATTGTAAAAACAAAAAATTTAAACAATCAACGTACGTTATTATGCTCTGATTAAAATAAAATTCAAGCTATTAAAAGTACTTACCTATATTTTGATCATTGCATGTTAGCATGTTACCTATTATAGGACCTACCTAAACCTATACAATAATGTGTCCAGTTGTAAGTGGCAGTACTACATGGGAAACTTGGAAACGACAAGAGATACAGACTCGGTTAAATTAGAGAAAAGCTGCATAATTTAATGCTTAATGAGAATCTGAATTTTTTCTTTTAATATTTCCAGTCGTTGCGGAAATATCCTGAAAAAACTTAAAAATCAAAATTTCTTATTTTAGCCATATCTTTTTTATTATTGGAAATTAATTAATTACTCGATTAATTATTTTTTGTAGACTTACATTAATCGTCAAAAGCTTATATCCCTTTCACATTATAAAAATTTTCAAAGCCGACTAAATTCCAGAGTTTTCATAGCCTACTTTTGTTTTTCTTATGGCCGCCATATTGATTTTTCCATGTCGTTCGGTATAAGATAAAAATCAAGGAAACAAAAATTAATAACATTCAAAAAAAATTTTATATTAATTATTATTATGTAATTATATTATTTTTTCGAAAAAAAGCTTTTGTAAATATTTACATCCACGTATCCTAAGTTCCATCAATTTTTTCTGGATCGAGGAGCGAAATAGGGGTGCTGGGTGGGTAAGAAAGCTAAAAACAGTTATTGATAAGTAAAATGTTTTATTTTCGACAATATCAAAAATTGTTACTTAAAAATGTTGATCAGTACTGCAAATAACATTCAAATAAACAAAAACATGCAGTTGCGTGACTAACAAAAAACAACATACAAACTATACAGTGCATCTTTTTAAGTGTTGCCATAGGAAATAGCATGTAAAAATATGCACCCTATGTTAACTTGTTGTCTTGTACCTACTTTGGAAGTCGTTTTTAATTTTCAATAATAGTACATGTCATCTACTTTACAATACGACCTTTCAGAAAAGCCGGTCGTCGTTTAATTTAATTATACTTGTCCCATTGAGGTAAAAAAAACTGCATGAAACTGTAAGAGATACGAAGTCGGTTAAATTACAAAAAAGTTTCGCAGTATTTGGCAATGTTTTTTTTCTCAATATTCCCAGAATTTCTTGAAATATCCTGAAAAAAACTTGAAACATGCAGATTTATTATTTTAGTCATATCTTCTTTATTATTGAAAAAAAAATTTTTATAGGTAGGTTTACATAAGCCTTAATGAGCCACTCATTTGACGTTTTTGTTTTTCTTATGGCCGCCATATTGTTTTTCATGCCATTCGCTATAGAAAAAATCCCGGAACCCAAAAATTGATCACATTGCAAATAAATTTGAAAAATTTTAATCTTCTTTTTCAAAAATAAAGAAATAAAATTTTACCGAATGTCAAAAAGTGCATTTTTTAAGTATTTCCATAGGTAATAATATGTAAATAATTACACCCTATATTAACTTATGTTGTACCCATTGTAACTTAGAAGTCGTTTTAAATTTTCAATACCTAAATGACTTTACGATACGTCAAAAAAACGGTCCTCTTTAAATTTTAATATTTAGTTCTCATTTGAATTAATAAACTTTAATAAAGGAGTCAGAATAAACAAAGTGAGTTAAAATTATTAATTAAATTATTAAATTTTTTTGTTTATTAATTTGTGGTTTCTTACTTTGTGCATGGTACCTTATTAATAAGATTTAGCTGAAATAAGAAATCTCGATTTTTGTTTTTTTTTTTTTCAGCAGCATCCTATTATTATCCTAAATTTTTTTTCAGATTCTCAATACTTCTCAATATTTAAAATTGTCCACATTTTTTGAAATTTAACAGACCCAGTTTTTTTTTTACTATTTCCGATGTCCGCGTAGCGAGTCACGAATACCCAGTTAATGAACCTCGTATAATTAAATTGAATAAAGTCCGGTTTTTCCAAATAGTGGAGCGAAATGGGAAAGAAAATGTGTTGTTTTATTTTTGCGTAAAACCAGCTACCACTTATATGTATGTGTATCATGTTTAGACTACTCCTAACATGAAATGTACATTTACGACTTTTTTTGCAGGACAGGACTTTTAGAATTACAAAAAATTAAAAAATTGATGATTCAGAAAAATTGCATTTTAAAAGTTTTAAATATTTGAAACCACTCAACTAGTTCGACGAAATCGACAAAATTTTTCATTTAAATTAAAGCGCTTCTGTTGGCGGTAAACTTGTAGTTAGGATTTTTATAATTGATTGTGTGTTCAAAAGGTAATTGAAAATTTCCACAAAATTGTATCGATATTTTTTGAGTAAGTTAAAAAAAATAAAAGTTCAGCCCTGTGAAAAATCAATCTAACTAAACTGATTTCAATCAACAATCAGAGAAAAACAGTTCCAATACAAAAGGTTACCTAGGAAACAAAATCAAAATAACAGGAAATAAACGAAAATAACTCAAGTAATGTTTAGGTAGGTACTCGTAAGTTAAATCAAAAAACAAAGTTACAAAATACAGTTACTATTAAATAGGTGCATGCAGTATAGTTGGACCAGAGATATAACGAAACGACTTCTGTCATTTTATCAATTTTTGGATTATTGAAATATTGTTGAAGTCATAAAATATGACAGTTTAACAATTAGATCATTTCGTTATATTATCTCTTGGTCGACTATACCATACCTACCTTACTGACTGCAGTCTTTAAACGATCACAATTATTATTAATTATTATAATTTGGTGATAACCAGTTAGGTACTTATGTACCTATATTTTCATTGATCATGATTTTAAAACTTATAATATTGTAGTTAGGTACTGTGATTTATAAGTTTGGTGGATGGGTAGGTGAATATAAAAAAAACCTATGAAACTTTAAAAATTTATAAAAATACATGATAAAATTCTATAATATTACGCACAAACCCTTTCTAAACTATTTATGTATACCTATTGTTTTTATAAGTTACTTTTCTAAGCGCGCTATAAACCTAGACGAACAAATTTAGCTCCAAAATAAAATTAGATATTTTTTGGTCTGATATTTCAGATAATTTATACTTTTGATTACATACTCGTATTAAGTATTATTACTTCTGATTACAGATATTCATTGATTTTCATCGATTTTAGATGAAGAAAAAATATTTGTAAAAAATTTAATAAACTTTTCTTTCATAAGAAAATGTATAAATGATTTAATGATGGTATTTCAATAGCACTAAATAATAATCGTGCTACTGTTAATTTCGAAGATATTCCTTGCCCTGAAAGTGAAGAAAAAAATAGCAATGCGACCGTAGTGCCACAGATGCCTTAGTTGTGACCTTAATATTAGATTGCAATTTTATAACAATAAATATAAATAAATAATACAATAACTATTTTACTCTTTGTTACTATTCGTGTTTTAGGACAAAGCTCGTATACGATTGCAAAAATTTTATGTCAGGCTATTCCATTTTAGGTTTCAGACCAAGCACAACTTTTCATGGAGAATAACTTTTTTTCCAAAAATGGATAATAAAAAAGTGACCACGAATTGAAATTTTTCGTTTGGCGCGTTATTTCCCAATAAATTTTAATATCAGGTAGAAAATTTATTAAAATAGCTATTTATGATATTGGTGTTAAAAGTGAAGTTTTATTTTGTGAGTGAAAAGGTTTGTGAAATGAGCGAAGCGTAGCGGAGCGAATTTTACAAATTCACGAACAAAATAAAATCACTTTTAAGACGAATATCATACAATGGTTTTTGTAAAACTGCTCTATTTTGATAATAAAATTGATGAATTTAGAATGACACTCAACTTCAAATTGCATTTTAAAATATTACAGATAAGTACAAGTAGTGTACTATGCATAGAAACCGTTGCCGACGCTATGGTTACTAACAAATAAATGCGTGCATACCAATAAACGAGATGTCATAATAATAATTATTATTGATTGCAATTTCTGAACAATTATTATTGTCTTGAATTCTTGACTAGGTACTTATTTTTTATTAATATGTTTGCCAGTAATAAAAAGAATATGAAAAAATCTTATTACCTATAATTTTGTCTGATTTCATCATGAGAAAATGTAGGTTAAAAAGAGAATGTAAGTACAGAAAAAGTAGATAAAATTACTTTTAACACTAGTGTTAAAAGTACTTTTAACACGCTTCCATTTAAACAATCACTTTTAACACTGTCAGCTGTCGTTAAAAGTGATGTATGTGTCTTTTAATGGCAGTTGCACAAAAACATTTTTTTGTGCCATTGAAGCCCATGGAAGCGGGTTAAAAAAAATTTGTAACAGTGTTTTCGAGATAATTCAGGTTTTCTTAGGTAATATCGGTAGTCATTTTAAGAATAACAGACAAATTCTAATCAAATAATTTTTACTTAAATAATTAAATAACAGAAATAAACAACACCTAACTAATGTAACAAATTGTCAGTAACCATAGAGTCAGTGGCGTCATTTTTTTTTTAAGGGGCGATGACACACCCATATCTTCGCCGCTGGTTTTCGCAATTTATCTCCATAAGCCGTAAATCATGAAAGATACTTATAGCTCATGCTGCGTGCCAAATTTCAATTTTTTTACAGCAGCCGTTTTGACAATATTCACAAAACATTATTTTTTTTCCCAAAACTTCAACACCCTGTATCTTGAAAAGGAAGCTTTCTAGGCTATAAGTGTATTAGAGAAACTGGCATTATTTTAACGTTATCTATCGTTTGGTAAAGTCCTGACGTTTTAAGTTGGACCACCCTGTATATTTGCCTTTTAAACGTTCGATCGCTTGTTTTACTTTTCACAGACATTCGAAAATGAATCTGAAAAGCAAAGCGGGCCTAGGTGAGTTTCGAACCCGCGATCTATGGCTTCGTGAGCCAGCGGAGAACCACTAGGCCACGCAAGTCACTGATATTCGTCTTAAAAGTGATTTTATTTTGTTCGTGAATTTGTAAAATTCGCTCCGCTACGCTTCGCTCATTTCACAAACCTTTTCACTAACAAAATAAAACTTCACTTCTAACACTAATATCATAAATAGCTATTAAATTTGTTTTACCGCCGCATATGTTTCATCAATGAACTATGAATTATCAGCCGCGCTTCTTAGTTTTTTGTCGTTTCAATTGACTTTGTATAAACTCCACTTTAAAAGTTACCAAGTTTTTTTTGTGAACATAAAATCGCAACTTTCAAACATTAAGATGGTCTTTGATTGACTACCACCATCGCAAGTTTCATCTTTCAGTTTTAAAAAGCAAGGTCGCAAGGTATATTTCGTTATAAATTGCTATAATGCAAAATTACAGTCAGAAAATCTGAACACGATAATGTAAAAAAAATACGTTGTTCCATTTCAAAAAATTAACCGGGTAAAAATGGGACACCTATACCTATACCTATAGCTGAAAATAATGTTGGCTTATGCATACGTAGGAATTTTAGTTTAAAAGTTCTGTGCTAAAATTGTTAAAATACCAAGAATTTATGAGGTGATTCAAGAATGGTTGATTGGCTATTATGCGGTTATTATACGAAACGCAGCTCGCAATGCTTGCGCTAGCGACTGTAAACACAGTTGCTCTCGGGTTAAATTATTTTACTGGAGAGGAGATTGAAGAGCTCGTGATGCTTATGAATTGATGTAAACATATCATCACTCAATGCACCGTTGCCAATTTTACCGGGACTCGAATAATCGGCTGTGCGTCTACAGGCTTCGAAAAATGCTCGACATATACACAATTATATACTAACGTGCGCCGCTCCCTCTGTAGAACGTTTCGTTGAACTATGTCGCGTATGTTTTAGGGTACCCCGGTGTCAAAGTGATGCCCTGGGCAAAATTTTTCCAACGTTTCCACCGATAGATGGCCATGCTGTACGACGTTTATACACGTTAAAATTTTCGAAGCCCGAAGTCGGGCTTCACATGGTAGGTCCAGGCTTCGAATACTCAACTGAACATAGCATTTTAGGCTTCGTATGGGCTCTTAATATGTCTATATATATATATATATATATATATATATATATATATATATATATATATATATATATATATATATATATATATATATATATATATATATATATATA